>VZSE01007339.1:301712-413530 GCA_013398275.1 Promerops cafer
TTTTTTTTTTTTTTTTTTGCCTATGGGGTATCCAAATTCTACCATCAAATGCTCTTTTCCCCAAGAGTAGTCCTGGTGTGACTCTGGTGAAATAAAAGGATGTATACTATTCTTACTGAGATCAAACACTGAATTCTGAAATTCTCTTACTGTGTGACACCTAGTAACTCTGATTGATTATATGAACTGGATGACTCCTCCTTTCCATGACACCATTTGTAAGGCTACATTTCATCCCTATGTACAAAACACTGGACAGGAAACAGGAATGTATCCAGAAAAAGCAACAATAAAGTAGCACATCTGCAGCCAAATGTTTCGCATTCTTAACATTTCCTTATCATGTGCAAATGCTTCAAAAACACTTTAAATATATACCCAGTTGAGTAGAAAGAGCAACATTTGATAATAACACAGAATATTGCCCTGGAGCTCTTGAAGTTCTTTATCAGGAATGAGATTATTGTCCTTTTGTTACAGAGAAAAACCCAAACTTTTGAGTGAGCAAATGATCTGCCCTGGAGCACATGCAAGGCAATACTAAGACAGAAATACTATTAAAAACTGTTTCCTGGGATATGCTGATACACCCTTCTCCCTCTTCTCATTCTGAGATATCAACCAACTGTCTGTTTTTGTGGGAAAAGGAGGCAATAAAGCAGTGGATATATCTTTACATGAGATAACTGAAAAAATACACACTTAAATTTTTTGAAAGACTGAACTTGACACTGACACAAACCAAAACTGTTTCAGAAAACCAATATTTGGAGTCTAACTCCTAAAATGACTGTGTGACCTTTTCTTCCTCTTTTGGTGAATTAAATGGGACTAACCAGATGTAAGGAAGGTCATGAATGTACAGAAGAGAATAAAAAGTAGGGAGGACTGAAATGCAACAGAATTTTGTTGAACCAGAAAAAAAATCACTGGGTCATGAAAGAGTATTTATAGAATGAATAGCTGTAATGAATAACAAATATACTTACAATTCCAGGCTTGTCTGAACTGGAACCATAAATTGGTGGAGGGAAGTTCAGACTGTTTTAAGCAGAATTACTTACACTTTGTGGATCACTTTTTCATTACCCAAGTGCTTCCTCACAAAAATATTTCCATTTTATTTACTAGTTTTCAAAACAAACCCCAGCATCAGTTGTAGAAGCCACTATGTGATGAACAGTTTAGTGTGACTACAGTATTCATTTGTTTTGGTCTGTGCTTGAAAAATATTATCTCAGGAAAACTGCCTTAGTGTAACCCATTGCTGCAGTGTGTGCTTCATGGATCCCTAAGGCTCTTTAGTGCAATAAAATGTGCAAAGGAACAGTTACTGCTCACAAAGAATTATTGAATTTCAAGGTGTGTCACCAGCTGCACAGCCACTGCATTTTCTTTTCTCTTTTTNCAGGACCAGTGATCGTTGCCCTGTACTTGGCTCTGGTGAGCCTGCATCTCAAATCCTGTGTTCAGTTTTGGACCCCTCACCACAAGAAGGACACTGAGGCATTGGGGCATGTCCAAAGAAGGACAATGAACCTGGTGAAGGGTGTGTGCACCACTCTGATGAGGAGCTGGTGTTGGTTAGTCTGAAGAAAAGGAGGCTGAGAGGAGATCTATTGCTCTCTACAACTACCTGAAATGAATAATTTCTTCACCAAGTGTTGTCAGGCATTGGAACAGACTGTCCAGGGAAGGCATTGGAACAGACTGTCCAGGGAAGTGGTGGAACCACCCTCCCTGCAGGTATTCAAAAGATATGTAGATATGTCACTTAGGGACATGGTTTAGATGTGGACTCAGAAGTGCTCAATGAGCTTAAGAATCTTTAACATCCTAAATGATTCCATGATTCTATAATCCTCTACAGATGAATTGCAAATGTGCTTGATCCTTACAGAGGATTTTATATGAGCAAGGTGGAAGTATGCAACCGTGTGCATGCAGGTTCTTCTACATCTGGCTGTTGGGAGAGGGAATAGGGTCAGATCTGCAGAAGTCACACCCATGAAGGGATGTAAGCTCCCATTCTTATGAGAGCTCATACATCTAAATAATACTTTTATCAATTTAACTTTTTTTTTTTTTTTTTTGCCTATGGGGTATCCAAATTCTACCATCAAATGCTCTTTTCCCCAAGAGTAGTCCTGGTGTGACTCTGGTGAAATAAAAGGATGTATACTATTCTTACTGAGATCAAACACTGAATTCTGAAATTCTCTTACTGTGTGACACCTAGTAACTCTGATTGATTATATGAACTGGATGACTCCTCCTTTCCATGACACCATTTGTAAGGCTACATTTCATCCCTATGTACAAAACACTGGACAGGAAACAGGAATGTATCCAGAAAAAGCAACAATAAAGTAGCACATCTGCAGCCAAATGTTTCGCATTCTTAACATTTCCTTATCATGTGCAAATGCTTCAAAAACACTTTAAATATATACCCAGTTGAGTAGAAAGAGCAACATTTGATAATAACACAGAATATTGCCCTGGAGCTCTTGAAGTTCTTTATCAGGAATGAGATTATTGTCCTTTTGTTACAGAGAAAAACCCAAACTTTTGAGTGAGCAAATGATCTGCCCTGGAGCACATGCAAGGCAATACTAAGACAGAAATACTATTAAAAACTGTTTCCTGGGATATGCTGATACACCCTTCTCCCTCTTCTCATTCTGAGATATCAACCAACTGTCTGTTTTTGTGGGAAAAGGAGGCAATAAAGCAGTGGATATATCTTTACATGAGATAACTGAAAAAATACACACTTAAATTTTTTGAAAGACTGAACTTGACACTGACACAAACCAAAACTGTTTCAGAAAACCAATATTTGGAGTCTAACTCCTAAAATGACTGTGTGACCTTTTCTTCCTCTTTTGGTGAATTAAATGGGACTAACCAGATGTAAGGAAGGTCATGAATGTACAGAAGAGAATAAAAAGTAGGGAGGACTGAAATGCAACAGAATTTTGTTGAACCAGAAAAAAAATCACTGGGTCATGAAAGAGTATTTATAGAATGAATAGCTGTAATGAATAACAAATATACTTACAATTCCAGGCTTGTCTGAACTGGAACCATAAATTGGTGGAGGGAAGTTCAGACTGTTTTAAGCAGAATTACTTACACTTTGTGGATCACTTTTTCATTACCCAAGTGCTTCCTCACAAAAATATTTCCATTTTATTTACTAGTTTTCAAAACAAACCCCAGCATCAGTTGTAGAAGCCACTATGTGATGAACAGTTTAGTGTGACTACAGTATTCATTTGTTTTGGTCTGTGCTTGAAAAATATTATCTCAGGAAAACTGCCTTAGTGTAACCCATTGCTGCAGTGTGTGCTTCATGGATCCCTAAGGCTCTTTAGTGCAATAAAATGTGCAAAGGAACAGTTACTGCTCACAAAGAATTATTGAATTTCAAGGTGTGTCACCAGCTGCACAGCCACTGCATTTTCTTTTCTCTTTTTATTTTTTTTTTTTTTTTTTTTAACTGAAGCACAAGATGCTAAGTTCCTATATGTTATTGGGTGGTAAAATGTCATCTTTGAAAAAAACAATATGAGTGGTTTTGAATTACATAGAATCGTAAAATAAAAAGAGAAACCCACCCTGCCATACGTACAGAAGTATTTTCGTTCAACTGCTCTGTTCCCTGAGGAAAAAAAATCCTTTGAGCTGAGACCTTGTAGGCTGTTTCAGCTTGAGGTGGATTATTTCAGTGCTCAGAAGGCACAGAAGCTCAAAAATGAGTTTATAATGGAAAAGTTTGTAGATCCTTAACGTCATCAGTGCACATAGACTCTTCCATATGAAGTAAAAAGATATTTGAAAGATTTTTTGCAAAGCAGGTTTTGTCCTTTTAAAAGTGAAGAAGCAGCAGAGCCTTTTTTCATTTCAGCTTCCCCTGATGGCTCACATCTAACTAGCTAATTAATTAAATCTACCTGGTTGCTAATTAACCAGTTGGAGAATGGCTTTGAAATAGAAATTGGTTCATAAAGATACAAGAAAAACATAGTAGCTGAGTTGTAAAGTATCAGTGAAATTCTGGGCAGTTAAGACACAGTCCTCTGGTATATTTTTTCAAATGAGCAGGTGTTATGTGACCTACAAACAGAGTAGTACTCATTATACAAATGATTACTGATTACAAAATGCACAAGTTATGAGCCATTACACAGCAGACAGAAAAATTAATTTCATTATTTAGAATGATTTGGGGTTTTTTTTGACAACTTGGATGTGATTTTTAAAATCTTGAGATCAAGGTAACCATCAGATCCAATCAAGTGATTGTTAATGAATACTTTGTCAAAGAAGTCTAGGGATTTCCTCACCATTGTGGCTGTGGGTTGACACTGCGGAATTGACTGAAAGGCAGAGCTCAAATGGGTTTTTACTACAATAAGTGGGGCTAGATTTGGTTGCACACAACAGTCCCCAGTGCTGTTCTTTGGGGTTCAAATCTAGGGTGTCTCGGTTTGAGAGGAAGTGAGTTTTTTGGGAAGTTTTAGTCAAACCAATCAGTGGTCAGATTTGAATATTGACACCTGGTGTGACCACTGAAGACATGAGTCACCTCTGAGGACACAGGGGGTTAAAAGCAGAGAATTCCAAGAGTTCGCTCTCTTTTTTCTCAGCCACCCGGCAGAGGTGCACATCTCTTCTCCTGCCTAGCCACAGGCTGGGTGGGGGTGGGGAAGCCATGGAGGCCCAGGCTGAGGTAGGCCGGAGCCCCTGAGAGAGAGAGAAGGTGGAAGGGAATGGAACCGGGCCAGCCCCTGCAGGACTGAGGGGTGGAGAGACATTGAGATGGGGCTTTCTTTGTCTCCCCGGCCTCGCCAGAGGAAAAGAGAGAGTGAGCCTGTGCCGGCAGAGGAGGCGGCAGGGGGGGTGATGCCCAGCATGTGGGAGTGCCACCATGAGATTTCAGACTCCTGAAGGGCAGCAGAGCTCGGACTTTTAACCCTTTCCTGGGTGAAGGAAACTTTATGAGACATTAGTCCTCCTGGCTGGTGGTTTAAGAGAAGAGAGAGACAGTCTGGGACCTGAGAAACTGTTAAGAAGAAGATGTGGAAAAGCTGAAGTGTGAGGAGATGATGGAGTGGCTTTTTTAGCTGGACTTTTCTTGTATAGCCATAGACTGAACCAAGCTACCTGTAATACATGAGACTGCTTTTAGGTGGATGCGATAGCTTGAGCCAAGAGATTGACCTGCTGTAATGACATTATATAAAGGAGTGGAGTGAACAGAAAAAAATGGAGAGGGCGTGGTGGTGCCCTCTGTCTTCAGGGAGAAGAAGAGCTCTGTTCTTGAGACCCTCGGCCCCAGGGGATGAGAAAATGGGGGGGACTGTTGTCCCAAAAATGAGACACGGTTGGTTTTTTTTGGCACTTGGCAAAGCATCCTTGAAGAGCCCTGTGAGCAGTTTCGGTCCATGGACGGTGGTGAGAGCACTGTACATGGAAGGAGCATGTCACCATGGCAGAGTTTCTCCGGGCGGTGCCATGTGTGACATGGAAACAAGGAAAGTTTCAACTGTGTTTCATGGGGAAGACTGTGGTACAAGAGAGACTCCTCTCTCCCCTGATGGACTGAGAATTGATTATCTAAGTGGTAGTAACTTAATCAGGTTTCCAAATTTTGTCTCACTGTGGTTTGGTGGAAATTGGGTGGGAGGAGGAGGAAGAATGTTTGGAAGGTTTTCATTCTGTTTCATTCTGTGTTCTTGATTTTAGTTTGTAGGTTAATAAAGTTTTTTCCCTCTCTTTCTAAGTTTAAGCCTGCTCTGCTCTGTTCCTGGTCACATCTCACAGCAGTTAGTTAAAGAAAATACATTTTCATGGGGCCACTGGCATTGGGCCAGCACCAAACCATGACATAGGGCCAGTTCTGTTCAATGTACTTATCAACAATCTGGATGCAGGAGCTCTGTTAGCAAGTTTGCTGATAGAAACTGGGAGACAAGAGGGACAAGAGGCCTTTGCAGAGGGATCTAGATAGACTGGAGCACTGGTTAATGGGCTGAAATCTAATAGGTCAAAATTCTGGATTCTGCACTCAGAATGGAATAATGCTGGGCACAACTGGGAGAAGAGTGGTTGGAGAGCAGCCCTGCAAAGGGATCTGGGGAAGCTGGCCCACAGCAGGCTGTGTGAGTGAGCACTGTGCCCTGGCAGCCCAGAGGGCAATCCCCTTCCTGGGGTGCATCAAACACAGCAACACCAGCTGGTCAAAACAGGTGGTGAATCCACTGTATTCAGCATTGGTGCAGCCTCACCTGAGTGCTGTGTGCAGTTCTGGGCCCCACAAGTTAAGAAGGATGTGAAGGTCCTTGAATGTGTCCGGAGGAGAGCAACAAAGGTGGTGCAGGGGCTGGAAACAATGTCATATAAAGAGTGGCTAAGGACTTTGGGCTTGTCTAGTTTGAAGAGAGTCTGAGGGGAAAAAAAATTTCTCTCTACAGTTTCCTGAGGAGGAGAAACAGAAAGGGAGTTGATGATCTCTTATCCCTGGCACTCAGTAACAGGAAGCATGGGAATGGTCCAAAGCTGTGCCAGGGGAGGTTCAGACTGGATATTTGAAATAATTTCTTTACCAAGAGGATATACAATCACTGGAACAGGCTTCCTAGACAAGTCATCAGTACCCCAAAGCTGTCAGTGTTAAAGAGACATTTGGACAATGTCCTTAATAATTTGCTTTACATTTTTGTCAGTCTTGAATTGGCAAGGCAGTTGGACTAGATAATAATTGAAGGTCCTTTCCAAATGAAATATTCTATTCTATTCTATTCTATTCTATTCTATTCTATTCTATTCTATTCTATTCTATTCTATTCTATTCTATTCTATTCATCTTTGTCTTACCAATAGGTTATATCACAAAGTCTTTTCTCTTAGGAGAAGAAGGGAGCAGTAGGCAATAGTCTGAAAGCATGGTCAACTTGATGAATATGACACAACTGAACTTATGTGCAAACATGCTTTCAAGGATTATTTCTGTACACGAGTTTGTGGAGCCACTCTTAGACAAAAATTTCATTTTTAGCCCCATTATAATTTTTAAAATCTGTTTTATTAAGAGGGATTGAGGAAGATGTAATATAATTTTACTTGGTTTCATCTGCTCTGAATACCTGCCCTTTAGATGGCTTAAATGGAAGATTATGTACTTCTTTAGATTATTATCAGGTATCAATAAGAGTTGCAAAACAGATCTGCATTTTAAGCAAGGTTAGCTATGAAACATATATGAGAATGTCTTCATGCATGAATTACAATATTATTAAGAAGAGTCTTGTTACAGTCATATGATATAGAGTGCTGCTTTGGCTAGTAGTCAGGAATTCCTGGAGAATGCAGTTACAGTTTTCTCCTAGTGCTTCTAGTTATCAGCAAAAACCAGCTGGAGAGTTATTTTCTTGAGCCTTTCTTTTCTGAGCTGAAAAAGTTTTCATATAATGTTTAACTAGAAAGAAGATCAGATGATTTTAAATGAACCAGACTTGTGGTGCCTTTCATTGCTCCTTCAAAACTCTCCTTTGTAGCTCTGCTGGTTCTGAAACTAAATTAACCTTGGCATCCTGGTTCCAGGGATGCCTGCCACTCAGCTTGCTCTGGTTATAGTCACTGTTATACTCAGATGCCTAGGCTGAGATTGTTAAGGGTATTTAAAAGTTTTTCCAGTAGATGTAGCAACACCTAGTTAACTTCTTGACAAGGATTCGGCATTGCCAGTGTAAATATCTTATGCTAGAATACAGAGACATGTGCTTCTGCATGGCTGAAGATATGCAAGAAAGAGGATACAGTGCCAACACAGACTCAAAATTTAAAGAAAACAACCAAAAATTAGAAGCTATTGTGCCAATATAGTGCCTTTTACCCTTCATAAATGCACTAATATTTCAGTAAGCTCATATTTTCCCATTTAGTCATCACACCAATGGAGTAATGTGCTGGTACTTTTTTGTTGGTAAAACCCTTTAAATCTAAAAAAAAAAAGGTTTTTAAGGTCCAGATTCTTAAAAGTAAACGAGTAAGGTAAATCTCTTAGATGTCTCAGACTGCTACCTGAACTGTGATTAAGGTTTAAAATTGTATTTTGGGAGAGATATTCATCTAGGGACTTTCCAAAGCATCTTGGCTGATAATGTAAAATGTTCACGTCCCTGAATGTTGAAGATGGGTATATGAGAGAGAGAGAAAGCTGTAAAAAAACTCTGTGCCATCTACTCCTGCCTTTGCAAAGCTGTAGGCAGTGACAATTGAGTTGAAAGCTAGATTAAGTGACAGAAGTTTTATTCCTGTGCATGTATGGCTGTTTAGCAGGGTATTTGGGTGCATATCTCTGGATTATGTCCCTTAGGAAAGGTGTGGTCTAGGGCTGCCTTTGAAGCCCTCTGCCAGGCTCTAAGTGCCCACTAACAGTATTCACCTCTGCCCAGGCTTCACAGACTGCTGGTGGTGCTGTTGACCAGCTTTTATGCAGGATGTCTGCATCTGGAACATTTACTTAGGAGGCAGGAGACCCAGTTTTACTGTTGGCCTCAGCTTGAGATGACGCTCTTAAAAACGAGTCTTGGCTCTCCTGGTCAGTCAGTTGTCGAAGGCTGAGCAAAGCCATGACTAAATTTCATTAAAATGTCTGAGCCATAGTTCATAAAAGTCAGAAGTGAAAACAGATGGTTGTGAGGCTGGGGAAAAACTGCTAGGTGTCATTGATCTGAAAAATGAAGAGATAATACAGGTTATTATATATTCTCATACATTAGCTATTTGGGATAATACTTTCATCTTCAACCATAGCGAAACTTTGACCCCCCTCCTCTCTCACTGGTTGGCCACATTTGCAATCTTTCCAACTGCCACAACCTCCAGATTTTTTTTGGAGAATATGAACTTTTCAGGTGCAGCTCCTCACTAGCAACTCCTTATCTTGACTGGCAGCAGCTGAGGATGTGCTTTTACCCCCATTTGACATACCTGTCAAGGGAAAACTGGAGTGGGAGCAAACCTGGTCCATGCTGTCCATAGCTCTGCTCCTGCTGGTGCTTTGCACTCCAGAGAATTTTCTTGCTATGCTTGCAGGGAACTCACTGTCACTTCACCTTTATATATTAACTCCAGCATTATGTTTTCAACCGGTTCAGCAAGTTAAACTTAGTAACCAGATCAATGAGAAACTTAAGATTTTGCTATACCAAGTAAGCATTAAAAGGAGCATAAGGATTACCCCATGAGTTAGACCTGGGCAACATCTCATTTGGAAAAAAATAAAAGGGTTTTAAGCAACAGCAGTGTTGTAGATGACTGTGGATAACGCATTGAAACAGCAACTTCCCTTTTAAAATCAGGAGACATAACACCTCATATCTAGAAGGTAAATAACCCCTTCTTATTTAATTCATGTTCCTCCACGGGATCTCTGAATGATGAGAAGTACTCTAGCTCTCCCCTTAAGAAGTGAAATCAAAGAGCTAAATATGTCCTAAATATGATGTTGAAGTGTGGAAAACACACAAAGGAGTACAAATGAAACCAACTGTAACTTTCACAAAGGAAAATAGCCAATTAAAACTATGCCATAAGATAAAAATATTTCTGTGTGTTGTGTAAGTTGTGGCATTATTTTAACCTTTCAAGTAAGTAGATGTATAATAGGTAACTTTAATCATGTTTACATTTTTTGCTTTAAAAGCAGAAAACACATATAAAAATGAGTCATGTTGATTACTAAACAAACATCTATTTGCTTTGAGGGCAAAAGGAATATAATAAGGCTTAAACTTAAGGTTGTGTTTTCCTGAATGATGAAATAAAAATCCATATCTTTAAATACTGTTTAGAAAAACATAAAAAGCTGAGCAACAATATACTTATGATTATCTTTGTTTTTCCTTGCTACAGAAGGGCATAATTTGCAACAGTGTAGATCTTCTGATATTGTACCACATTCCATAACCGACACAAGAAAAAACCTGACAAAAGTGTTCTCATTCCAGCTACTCAACTAAAGATGGTTGCAGCTTTTAATCAGTCACATGGAAGTCCACATGGATGCAAATAAAAGGAACAGTAGTAAAAGGGTATGAGTTTATAACCTTTATTCTATCTGCTCTCATAAAAAATTAATGTGCAACAAAAAATATACATTTTCTTGAAATCCTCTGGTCCCTCTCTTTAATTTATATGCTTGTTTCTTTAACACCACATAGAGATCTTTCATCTCTTCTCTCAAGGAAGCAGGAAACAACTTCAAAAATGCAACCCATACTCTGACATCCTGTCAATGTTTCAGAGCTTCATTGAAATCCTCATTAAGATAGCAAATGCCATTGTAAATTGATCTAAATTATAGTGCACCTTTACTGTAAGAAATCTAAAGGGGGAAGCTGCTGTCCTAGTTGGTGAAAACATCTGCAAAACTTGGAATTATGATGAAAAAAGCATCACCTCATTATTCCTGAAACCCTTTCTCAAGTCACCTTCCAGATCAAGTGCTGAATTTTCCAGCCAGAAAGCAGCTAAACAGGTGGGGAGGTGCAAATGTTGCAGCTGGCCAGCCATTGCATTTATATTTGTTTCCTATTCCTTTCCACTTTACTTTTTTTTCCCTTTTTTCCTTTTTTTTTTTTTTTTGTTTTTCAATATATTGGCTTTTTAGGGACTATGCTTTTTTTCCCCTCAGGCATCACTTTTATTAACAGAACTGTGCAGGTTTGAAAAACAGGGCCCTTATACCATTTCTGTAAACTGCATGGGAATTCCTGGGGGGGGGTCTCCTAAGTAATGACTCGGCTAGATCTTGCTTAGCTAATGAATTCTTTCCAGCTTACAGACCAACACATCTATCTCGGCGTTTCCTTATTAGTTTGAGGCTGTGCATAAGAAGCCATCAAGCATACTGAGAGAGCTGCTGAGGATTGCAGGTTCCAAGCTGTTCTGCTGAGATCTCATTTCAGAGCGCACCCCACGAAGGGCTGCAATTGCTCTCTCTCTGACACCCAAAAATATTGGAGGGAGGAGGGAGCTTCTTGTATCCTTGTTGCATACATTTGTCTGGAATCTGCTCCTCCTTGTTGTAAACCACATTTGGCGATTCTTCCCCTTTTGTGGGAGAGACCACAATGCAATACATTCAGTGTTTGTACTGTTTGTGCCCCCTTTTTTTCCTTACAAATTATTTCCCCTTTCCTTGAAAGGCTTTGTAATAAGGTAGGCAGAACATTAGAATGCAGTTAGAGTGAAGGATGATCTTAAACTCTTTCTTTCAATAGAAGCATTTCCATTGGCTCTAATTATTAGTTCAAACACTAATGCATGGGGGTGTGTGTGGGGAACGATGAAAAGCAAAGCTATTCACAGATTTCGCTTTAATATGCTATAGATTTCCATGGATTTTACTAGTCCTCTCTATACATTTTTTTACCGCTCTGAAAACCTTCACAGGCTTCACTTCAAATTTATTTATGATGGCCCTTCTGCTGACCCCAAGCAGGTTAATCTGGTGATGCATATTATATAATGTGATTACAGAAGGTAAAATCAGGCTAATAAGGTACAATGTGTGGAGTTCTTTAGTGGCTTTGATGTGTATCTTTCAATTTTCAGGCTTGCCTGTAAAAAGCAATAAAAACCCTCAGTTTCAGCAGTGCTTGTACTCCTGGTTTCACATTGCTGTGTTATTCTAGTCTGACATGTACTGTACCTGTCTTGTTTCTCACTTTCGTGTTCCTTTGGTCTTTTCAAAGTTATGAATATTTGCGACACTCCTACAAATTATTGTGCTGATTAAAAGTCCTTGATCATATCATCTTTTAGCTTTTAAATGCACTGTCAAACAATAGAATCAGGAATATGGGGCTGCTGAAGTTATTCCATATTAATGCTTCAAGTTCAAACAAAGTGTCAAGATGACTAAGTACAAGGGATTTTCAGAATGCTTTAATGTTGCCTCATTTCAAATCACTTCATAAGCAGCTTGGTAATGAGCTCAATAAATTCTACTGGAAAAAAAATGCTACTAAAAAAAAAGTAGGTTGCTATTTTATAATTAGCCCTCTGGGCTTGTGCGAAGGAGTCTTTCTTCCTGTTTGAAATCCACTTTGTTAGTGCTGTGATGTGGAGATGGCTAAATGAGTATGAAATATTGTAATTAAGTACATCACAAGTTGTTTATCTTATCAGCAGTGTTTTTCTTTAAAGGATGGCTTGCTGACCACTGGTGTATCATCACAATTTTTCTCTGCTTTGTCAATTTAATGCACAGAGGTTTACCAAACACTTCAGAAGACAGCAAACAAACAAAATGGATCCAAGTAGGTTTATTTTTTTTTTTTTTTTTTTTTTTGAAGGAGCAGGTATATTTCCTTTTTATCTGAGCTGTTTAATCACAGATAAAGTGAGTTTTTGAAACTTCCTCTAGATCTGAAGAAAGAATTTTCCATGGAGGTGTTGGGGCTGTGTGGTGCACACCCTGCTGAGCAGCCCTGCGTTTGTTCATGACAGAAGTAGAAAATCAGTTTGACTGTTGGAAAGCAAACCAGTTTATTATTTGATGGACAGCTGAGCCACTGGACTCCCCCTTGCTCTCTGCTGTTATTCGAAAGGCTTCCTACCATGGTGATCTTCTGACCTCCTGAATTTCTTACATTAATTCAGCCAGGTAGGATTGATGTAGCCCATGACATTCTTGTCTGTAATGACAGTATGCTTCATGCAAGGATCTCTTGAAAAGTTTCTCTGAGGGGCCACATCCCACCACTGTGATTGAGTCAAGTGGTTAAGATTGCTTGTGTGGTTTTCATGGACTTTACATAACTTAGCTCTTAGTATGGGCATCAGTTTGACTGTGCATATGTCCCAGAACAAGAGGTATTCATAGTGTTTTGCTGTATTTACTCAAGCTGTCCTGATTTCACAGACATCTTGTTTACAATGGGCAATAAAATACGATGCTGAGCACCTCACACTTTTGCAGAATAGCTTCTCACCCCATTATGAGACTCATAAGATGCATCAGCATGGCTCTGCACTTGGGCTAATTTGTGCTTCTGAAAGGCAACTTCCTCTCTCTGCCCACTGCTGAACTCAGCCATTTACTCAGAGTTATGTGACCTAGGGTTGGATCTCTGGCAATGCTGTCCTAAAATATTGGGAAATCCTTCTGAATGTGATTAATAATTTGTGAAGCATGGCTTACTGCTGCAGGAGCTGTGCTCCCAGTTCACAATTATATCACATTTATCCATATGTCTACTCATTTTATTCTTCATATTAATTTAAACAAATTTGCTAACTAAAGAATTCAGACTGGTATGAAGATTCACACATTCATCCTTATGGCATTTTTTATTCCTTTGGTAGCAAGTCAGTTTTAATTTTAACTTGCAAGCAGAGTTTATAAATTCACTAATATGGTATTCTTATAGAACTTGGCTTCATAGTGCTGGGTCTCAGAAACTTGTTACTGCTTATTTTACCACTCTCTTCTAAAACGTCTCCTATTAAGTTCAAGATAGGATCTCTCAAATATAGATTACCCTCCAATATGAAGACAAGTACTAGGAATTTATTTAGTATTTCTGCTACAACTTTGCCTTCCTTGGGGACTCTTTGCACCTTGACCATATCTGTCATCTTACTGACAAGCTTTCTGTTTTAAACATGTTTAAGGAAAATATTTATTATTAGTTTTATGCCTCTGCCTGGAGTTTCCCATTATTTTGCCTTGACTGTTGTGTGATGGTTTTAAATTTAACTTTCCTAATCTTATGCTCTTTTTTTTTCTGTTTTCCTTATTTAGACTTTTGTTTTCCACAGGCTGTGTTTTAAATTCTATAGTCCTCTTTGTTTATCTCATTTTTTTTTTCTGTCCATGTTTTTTATCCTCTTTTAAAAGTTCTTTTTTTTTTGTAAGCAGTATACAATTACTATAAGCATCAAACCCAGTGGCTTTAAGCAGTCCCCACCCACACAAAGTATTTAACATTTTTATATTCCTTTAAATCCTCTTAATCTATTTATTTGTTTTGATAAACTCACCTTGTCTAAAGACAGATATTACTAAAATGCATAAGTCCTTTTGTTTCTCATTTTTACAAAAATACTGAATTTGAGTAAATAATGTTTATTAATGAAGTATTATCTTAATTTACATGGTCATATAGGCTCTACACAGTGTTTAGATTAAATTAGTAACTTCCTCTTGTCTCCCCTTCCAGCAATTCAGACTTCTTTGGTGACCCAGGCTTTAGCACTACTCATTCAATAAATTAATTGAAGGAATTAAATTTTCTGTTAGGGTTTTCTGATAATGAGCATAAGTCCTACCCGTTTTATCATATGATAAAAAAAAAATTCTTTACTTGACATTTTTAATGGACTTTTTCACTTGAAATGTTCATTACAGCTGTTTTGTGGACCGCTGTTCCTTCCAAACCAGCCACATGCCTCTGGCAACTGTCCATTAAGTGAATAGGGGCAAGTAAAATTCACTTCACTCTACTCTGCTGACCTCACAGTGACGTACATTGTGGGAACAGGCCCATCCAGATGGGACATGATCCACTCCTGTGCTCGAAGGCATGAGATCAAGATGCATGTCCTTGCCAAAAAGAGAGTAAACTATAGCTGAAGTAATAAACCCTATCATTTGTCTAAACTTTTGTTAAAGCCCTGCATGATAGAAATTTCACAAACTGCCTTAGGTAATGTATTTCTACAACAAACTACCCTTGTTTCTTTTATTTGTCCTTAGCTTTTATAACAATAAATGTGTGCAATTAAGCTTGCTCTGAACTAGACAACTCAAGTGAAGTTTGGAAGCCTAAACAGGTCTCTAGTAACATTTTAATATATCAGATCTCCCTCACAATCTAGTCCACTTGAAGGTAGAAGCCATAAGTTCAGACACAGAGCTAATATAGTGTGGCGTGGCATGGCAGCAAGTTCTCCTTTCCTAGAAGGATTTTTAAATTTGAAGGTACAACTGCAACTTGATTTGATTCCTTTGTGTAGTGTGGTTGGTAGACAGAAACGAGATCTCATAAGGTTTTTGTATTTTTGTACCTAAATATGGGCATATCATTATTCAGAACCATGTATAACTAACTTAGCTGCCTCATCAAAATTCCCCAAAACACATGCTTCCATTAGCCAATTGCTGTGATGTTACAGACTGGTATTCTTATCGAGCATGTATTTCTCTTATTTTTTTCCCCTGGGACATTAATCCTTTTAAATATGAAAAGTTTTAGATTATGAATATGAATTAGCTTATGGCTATGTAGTTTCGGATTCATCCCACCTTCATATTTTCACAGTTTGATTGCTGAGTTGATGACAGTTTATTTACTTAAATATTTATACACGAGCAGCTTAATCTCTTCCTATTTTAAGGAAAAGTAACAGAAAATAAATTACTCTGCAGTTGCCTACCATGGTGTTTGTCCCTGGTATGCTGTGTGAAACCATGAAATGAAGGACCTATATCCAGTGTATGTATATGTTTTATTTTCAATTTCTTTGTAGTCTGCAAGGGACTTTAAAGCTGATTCACAAAGTTTTGGTTTAGATCTCTCTACAGAGATAGTGGAATCCCACTTCTAATTTAAGTAAGAGGTCCATGAGGGCTTAAATTGCAGCTACTGACATTTAGGACAGGTAAAAGAATCAAAGGTAGTTGATTGTAGAAATATATTACCTAAAGCAGGTTGGGAAATTTCTGTCATGCAAGGCTTTAACAAAAGTTTAGACAAATGATAGTGTTTAGTACTTCAGCCATAGTTTACTCTTTTTGGCAAGGGGATGTATTAAATCACTCTTTGGTTTCTTTGTTGGTGTTATTTTCTTTTGGTCTGTAGGAAAGAAATCGCTTATTTACCTTCCCTAAGCTGAAGTTGTAAATCAATTTAGAAATAAGAAACAAAATATAGAGATTTTAGACTAAGAAAATCAGTAAAATGTGAAACAAGCTGTAACATTATCTTATGAGTTTGATTATACACAGAGCAGATAAGGCATGATCAATGTTACTTCAGAATTTAGGCTTGGGATGATGGCTTTGAAATTTTAGCACTCACCATAGGAGACAGAAGATTCTGTAATCAGTATTAAGATTCTTTTTGCACACTATGGACATATCTAATTGCATATTCAATGGCTTTTCCATGAATAGCCAGTGCAGTTCTTCTCAAAATCCATGATACGGTATAAGGCCGATTCTGCTACCCTTATTATCATAGTTAAAACATGCATGTACTCCATGCCATAAATACTATGCTCTGCAAATAACTCGTTGTTAATACAAGTGAAGTCATATATGGATATATCCTGGATATATGCTATAGAACCTTACCCTAATTCTTTTGAAGAAACAGACAACTCAAATCTGTAATTTAGAGATAGCTAAATCTGAATTTGTGTACCTGAGAAGTAAACATGATTTCCTGGTGCAAAAAACCCCAGACAATCTGGGGCTTGCTTCATTGTATACAGCTGAGGTATAATATATCACCTAAGCATCTGCCCTATGGTTATCCATGCTATCAAAGTAATTCCATTACTTTGATAGCATGGATAACAGAAGTTCAAGTCCCATTTTGGACAATAGTGATTCTACTGAGAAAGTGAAATTCCTAAGAAATATGGTTTTCTTGAGAAAACTGTGGCTCTAACGTTGGAAGTTGTAGTCCATGTGTCAGGACTGAAAACATAACTATGAAGTGTTTAATGACACTTAATTCACAACCAGCACACTGTCTCTAAATTATTACATAATTAATAGCATATGCATTGATGCAGGCATTGACATCGTTCAGTTACAGTGGCCAACACACACCAAGGTTACATAATTCTGTTCTGCAGATGGCAAAGCTATGGATATTGCTGTGATGTATCCAAGCAGAATGATCTTTCCTAAAGATATCCTCAGTATTTTCCCTGTGTCAATAAAAATGGTAAAAGAAGTATCTGAGAGGAATAGTAATAGCTTCTGAGTTACTGTTGCCAAATATGAACTCAGAAAGAAGCGAATCTAGTATGAAATGCACATTAAGAGGCATACCAGCAATAAGATACATTTTAAAAACCAGATACCTTTACTCCTTATTCTTTTAAAGTCTTTCCCTTGCCAATCAGTATGACTTTGGTCTTATTTATATTGAACTTCAGCTAATTCACGCCATCCATGTAATTTTATCACATCTGTCAAGCACTGTAAAGCACAGAAATTTATGCATAGGAGTTTAATAAAAAGCACATGAAATCTTTATATTTGTAATATTATTAATATTTCCAGCAGAATAGCTCTTTTCTTTCCCCTCCTCCAGCCCTTTCTCTTTTGATAGGCCTGTCTGTGTGCTTGCCTATCTGCCCTTCACAGGTCTCTGCCCATTCTCAGGGGAAGGGCTTGTATAAGCATGGTAACCATATGTTTAACAAGGCAGGTGATATACTGGCAATCTCCAAAACTACACATCCCAGTATATTACGGGCTGGGGAACAAGTGCACATTAAACGTAGGAGAAGGGACCACAGAGAAAGAAGAACCCCTCAGTCACTTCTGTAAATCTTCGCTGCCACTCATGTAACTGCATAGTTAACGGTGTCAGTGTTTGTTGACAGATGTAAAAATTCAGTTAAACTCTTCATTTGCTCTTAAAGAATGACACTACGAACCACAGATTATGGTTCACTTTTCCTTGCTGAGGTACCTTGCTGTGACCTCTCTAAAAAAGGAACAGAAATCCAACATAAAATAGAAGAATTCTCTCTTAACCTGTCCATTTTGTGACTTCACTTCCAAAGCACATTCTAGTTACCACAAACAAAAAAAAGGGGGGCTCTTTTTCATTGTTCTTTACAGAAGTTTGATTTTATACAGATTTAGGTGGGACTATTCAAAACTTTAAATTTTGCTTCTATATTAGTTCAACTGAGTGGAAGGATGTTTTAGTTTCTCTCCACAGGATCAGCTACTATTTTCTGGTATTTTTGTGAATGACTTTTCTCCTCTGAACAATAAAGATAAGACCTTTTGGATCCAAGTGCATTCTAGTTGTAAGGACAAATATTTCTCTTAATGGCTATCCCTGACTCAGTGGTGAATCTCTGAAACAGAATAAAAAATGTAGCAGTGAAAGATGAATTGCAGAAAAATGGTGGATTTGAACATCTTTACCCTGAAAGGTTTATGTTATTTTAGCACATCACAAGAAGCTCATTTGAGGTGAAAATGTAGCAAAATAGATGGATGAACAAAACAGGGGAGATGTCACCTAATTCTTTCTGAGAGAACTCTCAATCTTCCTGTCAGCCTAATCTTCTGAGAAGAATTCTTTCCCCTAGAATAATTATAATCAATAATCTTATGTGCTAGTGCTATAACTTCTGCACCATTGTTTACCTGTCTGCCTTTGGGATTGGAACCATATTGTGCTTAGACTGCTGAAATTTTGTAAAATGTCATTATTTGACAGTTTAGCCATCTGCCCTCATCCAGATGCTACCATTCTCTAGACTGATCTGTCACTGAATGAATGCAAAAAGCACGGCAGTCTCTGGAACCCATTTACTGTGAAGCAGTGTGTGCTGGTGTTTGCTGGCTCAGCCATTTCCTCCAAAATGTTGTGCATATTCATTGCTCTTCTGAATATTTTGTCTAAAACGCTATTGGGAACACTCCTTCTTATTTTTTTTTTTTTTAATTCATGTCAGAGTTAGCAATTTTTAAGTTAGTGGTTCAATTTTGTTTTTTTTGGTAGAAATGCTGCTGTCCCATCTCCCTCGGGAATGCCACCATTTGGATCCTGTCCCAAACTTTCAGTGTCAGTTGTACAGAAGATCAAGAGAGGATGTAAAGACAATGAGTAATTTCTGCAGTATTTTGAAGCTTTTCTTCTTTCTTAAATATCCTCAGATTTTATCTAGTTGTGAGAACACCAGCAGTTCCTTCAGGATATTTTCTCACTTAAATGGGATGCTACATTATATCTTTGAAATATTTTTGTTTTTTACCTTTCTTTCTTCTAATATACTTTGAGATCCTAGGTAATTTCATTTCCAGGAAAAAAAAAAATCTGTACATAAACATTTTATTAAAAAAAAAAAGCAAAACTTAAGAAAAAGTCACCTAGGTATTTGATCAACCTTCTTAAAGAAAAATGAATCCTTTTGAGACAGATGAGGCATGCAGCTTTGAGATGTAGCACAGACCTTTCAACAGAGGGAAAAACATCATTGTACAGGGGATAAAGAAGAGAAGAATTTAGTTATTTTCTCTGTTCAGACTCAGAGTTTCTTAATACACAGTAGCAGTCTGCAGGCTGCTGGAGGGTCACAGAGGGTATGAATAGAAGGTGTACTTAAGATTTAGGCTTATATGTCAATAAGTAATTGCTTCAGAGATGTGACTTGCAGGCAAAAGGATACAACTAATAGTCTTAGGAAAAAATACCTTTCTCCTTTAATCATGATCATAGAGGAAAGAATAAATCTCATTTTTATGTACTGTTCTTAACTGGTGTTATTATTAGTCACTGGGGGAGAAGCTTGAATTGTTGGAGAGGCTGATGGGATCATCTCTATGCCCAGGCACTTAAGCAGATCTCTGCACTGTAGTGCATGAGTGCCTCCCAAATACTCAGAAATAAAAATAATAGCTCAAGTGTTTTGTCTGCCATCTGAGACTTTAAAAGAGATAATGGGTTTTATAGAAGGAGTTGTACATGTCTGAGCCAGGTGCACCCAATGTGTGCATAACCTGTTGTATCCTCCCCTCAAGAAATCAATGAATTTTTGTTTGCTTATGATAAGGAAAAAAACATGGAAGAGTCACCAAGATATATGGAGAAAAACAAGGAACTGCTGGCTTTGGAAAAATAAAGATTAAAGTAAATTTTACCAGCAGCAAATTTAATTGAGCTATACAGAGAGTGAGAGCTCACATGGTCAGTTTTAGTCAGTGGACAAGCTGGTGTTTATCCTAGCAATAGAAGATGATAAAAATAAGGTGTACATATTACACAGAGGTTCTCACCAGACGCAGAGGTACACTGAATATGGCCTTTAACTAAATAAATCAAAAATAGGTTAATTTTTTCAGCCTCTCTAGTAAAACATTGCACTTACATTATGGTGCACTAAAAAAGATAAGTTTTAGTCGCGGATACCTTGGCTGGCAAGTTGTCCACATTAAAACAAGTGATGGACTTGTTCTGTTTCTGCAGGTGCTTCTTAGAGAACTAGAATATAATTTTTTTTCATAATATCTAACCTGGTATTGTTTACTTTCTTGTTCACTAATGCATATTCACCTTGAGAGAAATTTCAAAAGCAGAAAACAAAAAAATTCTAGTATATGGGATGAGCCCAGAGTGAAACACAGGGAGTCTTTGTCTTTTTCTTATCTCTTTGTGTCTCTTCATGCTTCTTTCTCTCACCTCATACCATTATTATTTGCATAAACATCGTGACAACTGTCTTGCATGCTGCATATTGTTCATTCCTGTGATAGAGGCTATCTCTCAGGCTGTGGGACTGAAGGAAAAAGACCATATTAAAACCTGAAAAATGAATCTTCATTCTGAAGCTTGTATCAATTAGCATATATTTGATACTAATGTTAAAATGTTAAAACTGACCTATGGGTCCTTTTATTGAGTTCAGAAATGTTGTATGTACATGTAAATCATATGTGCCAGCTTAGCTGTAGGTTTCGGTGAGCTTGAAGAAATGGAAATTACAACTTAATATGGACAAAAGGGAAACTGCAACTGCCACAGACTCACAGAGAAAGTCTTCTTAACAAAGATACACCACACACTACTGGTGTTGTAGATTACCACAAAATTAGAACAAATCTGAAATCTTAAATCAGCAAGAGTGAGGGTCTTCCTTAGGAATCTTTTTGTTGGCTGACAGACCCAGTAAAGGATTGACAGCTAAGGTCTGTGAGTTCTCTGTTGACCTTGTATCTCTCTGTCCAAGGACAGCAGTTACACCAGTCTACTTTCCTCCACTGCAGGGTTAGACTTCCATTGGGTAGTCTCTTGCACTAAGAACTAAAGGTTCAAAGATTTATTTGCTTAAGTTATTTCTACTGTACTGAGTTACTTGTTTGGCTATAATGGCTCTTGGGCTAATGCACTTTTTTCCGTATAAGACTTTTCCACCCTTTTACCTCTGTAGGTGAAGTATTTGTTTTAAAGAACTGACTGCATGACTTGCATAGCAGGTGACAGAGATGCGACAGAAAGACAAGAGTCAAGATGAGTAGGCTGGAGCTGAAAATGCTGCCCTGCATTGTATATGATAGTTCTGGCACCTTCGCTTTTTTATAGAGTGAACATCAAGCCATCATATCCATAAACCTCATTGCATAAATGGATTGTGAGATACTTGTGAGAAAAAATGCAGCTGGAAGGCAGCACAGAAAAGGAAAAAAAGGGGGAAAAAAATGAAAAACAAAGTGTAACTGTCTAGCTGTACAAAAATAACTGCGGTGCATGGATAAAGTTTAATGTTAACAGGTTCTGCTAAAAATTTTCCCCACGGCACATTTTTATGATGCTAACAAACAAGAGCAGCTCGTAAGTTATGAGTACCTAAGTTAGACTTTTTATTTCATGCTTCCCGCTTTTGAGCAATGCTCCTGCTTTGTTGCCTTTTCTAGGTCTAAAAATTTCTTCAAACATTAGGTCAGGAAGCCTTACTTTTGTGTTCCCATCTTTTCTCTGCCCATCTTTCATCACCGACCATCCTGTTATTCACTGCTTCCTACCCAGTGTTAGCAGTGTCATCAGAAAGTTTCCCACAGTCATCTGTGGTTTTACTCTTCTCATTTTTACTTATTTACTTCATTGTAATCTCCTTGATCTAGTGAGATTTTTTTTTTTTCCTATATTGTGACCACTTTGTGTACTCACTCATATCTTAAACCTTTTTTGTATCCTGTACCAAAGTGGTTTCAATTTTTGTTAGGAGTTAAAATCATAGAATATGCTGATTTGGAAGGCACTCATGACTCTGATGACTCTCATGATTCTGATGACTCATCAGAATAATCAAGTCCAGCTCCTGCTCATCCACAGGACATCCTAAGAGTCACAGCATGTGTCTGAGAGAATTGTCCAAATGGTTCTTCAGGCTTGGTACTGTGACCACTTCCCTGGGGACCCTGTTCCAGTGCCCAACCATGCTCTGGGTGAAAATCCTTTTCTAATATCCAACCTAAACATCCCCTGACCCAGCTTCATGCTGTTTCCTCAAGTCCTGTCACGGGTCATGAGAGTGAAAAGATCAGTACTTGGCCCTCACTTCTCATAAGGATGTTGAAGACCACCGTGATGTCTCTCCTCAGTCACCTCTTCTCCAGGCTGAACAGACCAAGTGACCTCAGCCTCTCCTCATAAATCATCCCCTCCAGACCCTTCACCATCTTTGTGGCCCTCCTTTGGATACTTTCTAATAGTTTAATGTCTTTCTTACATTGTGGCACCCAAAACTGCCCCCAGCACTCCAGGTGAGGCTGCCTCAGAGAAGAGCAGAGCAGAGGGGGACAATCCCCTCCCTTGCCCGGCTGGCCATGCTGTGCCTGATGCACCTCAGGACACACTTGGCCCTGCTGGCTGCCAGGGCACTGCTGACTCATGTTCAACTTGCCATTGACCAGGAGCCCCAGGTCTTTTTTCCACAGGGCTGCTCTGCAACCTTGGAGACTTGGTTGTCTCTGTCCTTGCATGACCTTCTGTAGTGGTTTTCCACACCTTCAGATCCCAGCTACTGACCAGAGAATTACATTGATTCTAGGCTGTCCCTTGGCACTGCAGTGTTTTGAGGTCACAGCTTTGACGTTTCTCAGCTGAAGTATCCCCATCTTGAACAAAACTTTAGACTGGGGATATAGGATGAACAGATACTGGATTAATATCACAAACCAACAGTTTCTAACACTTCAGGGAAAAAAAAACCATAGTAACCAACCCAAGCTCACTTTAAATCTGATTAATAGTAAACTGGTGGCCTCATTTACTAAAGAATTCAATATCCAGTGGGGACTTAGTTCTACAAATAACACTAAAGAGATACAGAGCTCAATGGATTGAGTCAGCTGTTTCTTTCCATGTGTGCAGTGGGGAATACATGCCTTTCTATAGCAAGATGGTTTTATTGAAGAATAGGGGAAAGTTTTATCAACTTTTTATTTAATTTACTGTCTTTCTCCAGGAAAAGGATATATTCCATTTGGTTGTGGAGTTTCAAATAAATAAGTAGAAATACACAGATAAAATTCAGTGCAAGAAATTCAGATGTGATGTTTAAAATACAGTGCAATTTTCCATCTTCAATGCCCATTCTTCATCTAGAAGATGTCAATATTTACTGGAAAAAAAAAGAGAATCCCTCAAAGTTATTTCCTCACCTTCTGTTTTTCAGCTTTGATAAGGACTAGTCCTCCAACCATCAACTTCTTTCCTTTGAATCAGTTGCAACAGCCCTGCTGGGGATCCATACACAGCTAACAACAGCTAGAGCCTCTGAACTATTCAGAGGCTTCTGTGCAAACTTCTTTTTTTTTCCTGACAAATTCCTCTTCCCTACATTATGAAAGGTAATATGAACCTGATACATCAGCCCTGTGTTTCTTCAGTCAGAGATGTTTCTTGTAGGTGTTTTCTACCCATTTTTCCCCCCATTTTTCATACCTGAATGATGAGAAAAAATAAATCCCTTGAACTAAAAAAACCCTGGGAGTTGCTGGTTTGGACTACTAGATGTGGTAGGAATCTTTTGCAGTCCCTAAACTGCACAAACCTGGGGTTTTTTAGCCTGGTTTCTAGAATCACTCTATGCTACATCATTTAGCAAAATACTAATCTCGTGAATGTTCTTTTTTCAGCCAAAGATGTGCTTGAAAGCTGACATTTTTTGTCTCTGGTG
This sequence comes from Promerops cafer, assembly GCA_013398275.1. Classification (NCBI taxonomy): domain Eukaryota; kingdom Metazoa; phylum Chordata; class Aves; order Passeriformes; family Nectariniidae; genus Promerops; species Promerops cafer. The sequence goes on from VZSE01007339.1 coordinate 325,674, forward strand.
TTTGCAGATATCCTTAAACAGCATGATTCTCTCCTGTTCTGGGGGAAGGTCATACTGCATGACAATTAAAGTCCTTTCCACTCTCTGCTGTGCCTTGGCAAATGCAATTGACCTTCTCTGAGAGGTGAAAATTGCCTTCTGTCTCACCTAGGGTCAGGCTAAACTGTTCAAACTTACAACAAAACAACGTCTTTCCTCCTTTTAATTTGTAAGGTGGACTTCAGCCCCCTGACCCTACTTCGGGACAAATTTATTGCCAATGGGAAAAATAGAACACTAATACTTTTTAGTGTCTTTTTCAACCAATCACAATGGCCTGTCTAACTACATTTTCTGTCCTTAGCTGGGAAGGAGGGGAAGACTTAGTTATACACCGACATTTGGCAGTCTGCCGGCTGTTCGGTACATTTCATTTCAATTGCTGCTTTCTCTTACTTTCTGAATAAACTCTTTTTAACCAAGTCTTGCTTGAAAACATCGGAGTTGGCCCTAGGTGGCCACTTTTAAGCCCTAAGGACTACTTTAAGGAGATTGATACATAAAAGGATGTTCCAAGTCACTCCAGAAATGTACTAACAAGTTAAGGAGTCGTGAAACATGCCTAGTTGGAATGGTGATTTGGTCTGAAAACATTTTAATCTGTGTTTTAGGTCAGGACTCTTCTGATTTCAAGGGATGATGGGTAAGAGAATAAAAAAGTACGCTGCCTTTCTTGAACCTCTTAGGGGAAAAAAAAAATAGGAAAACTGTCTTTTAACACTTGCAAAGTGAAGTCATTGCACATGAGTCTACCTTATCTGGCTGGCATTTCTGGTTTATTTGGCTGCTGCTGCTGTTTTTGTCACTGTTCCCTTTTCCAATTGCTTTTTCTAATCTTTGCATGAACACGGTGTTCTTACGTTTTTGTATTACTCCTCTGTAATAGTGGAAAAGGGTGCCATAGCCTTTTGGCAATACTTTCTCAATAAAACCCTAAATTATGTTATTAGAAGATTGGAGATTTTTTGGTTGTTTGGGGTTTTTTTTGTTTGTTTTCCCACTCTGTCACATTTCTGTTCCCTACTAAATCACAAAGTAAAAAAGTGGTCCCTGTAAAATGCAAGAATAATCTGGAACATTTTTAGCAATTCCAAAAGGACCTAGAAGTTGGATAGATAGGCATGGTATTCAAAATTATGAAAGCATAATTAAATTTTAGGGTTACTATATCAGATCTTTAATAAAAACAGCATGGATGTTGAAATAAAGACATAAAAAATTTTGCTATAGCCATGTCTTCTTTACTGGGCAGGTTACTTTAACATGCCTCCTGTATTGTCCAGTTACCATGTTAAACCCTTTTCACTAGGTGATATTTTGGAGTGTAATTTGTGGAAATGAAAACTTGGTCCACATAAAAATAACTAGTATTACTAAAGTAAACAGTAAGTCTGAACATGAATATGTATTTTGCTTTGTGCTCATGATTCTCAGAGTAGCCACACCCACGCACACATTTTTCATATTCAGAGGTGTAGTGGATATTCATATGGATATTTTAAGAATGTGTAAATACCACCACACAGTAACTGAATCCAAATTTCAGAAAATTATGCATATGTTATTTAGTACTTTAGCAGAATGTCTTCTGATAATGATACCTTAACCTTTATTGCTCAAAGAAGTTGCTTTGTGTAAATATTGTTGGGGTTTTCTAAGAAATACTCTAGATACTCAATCTGTTAAAATGAACTAGGAATTATTTGCTTTTTAATTCCATTTTGTGGTTGCTGCTTATATAGTTTTCTTTCTAAAGGACCTGTGCTATGTCCAGTGCTGTTAGTCTTCCAATATTTTTGAACAGGATAATATATCTTCAGAGTTTGAAAAGGAAAAAAAGTATTGCAAAATGTTCATTCCAAGATGTGTGTTTGTGTGTCAATTTACTGTCTGTGTTTACAATGAAAAATACGGTCAGATTTTAACATTTATGGAGCTACAAAGCAGAACTAACAACAAATTAAATCAAGCCTGTGCCTATAGTTTAAGAGCAGTTGTAGAGAGAAAAACACCTTTACATTGGAACCTCTGACCTCTCCCAAATGGGAGTGAGGCAAAAGGGAGAAACACTGGCGTACACTAAAAAAAGGCTTGATTTCTGGGCAGACTTTTTCAGTTTTTTCATACCTGAAAAAAAAATCCTGTGTTCAAAAACCCCAAGTGGGATATTATATAGGACAGGAGGGCGTTAATAACAGTTAGTCATAATCTACTCAAAATGAAATCCCAGGCTGGGCATGATTCAGCAGTGTACTGAGCACTTAGCTACAAATCCATCAGAGAAAATAATCGGGTCCATTTTGAAGGTGAATGTCAAGATCTAATTTTCTGATGGTATTATGTCTGCTTACCACAGTGTAGTCACAAGCACAGTGCATAAACCTACTGTTTCCTTGAATAAGGCCAATATCTTGACAGGAGATGTCCATTCTTCATTTGGAAGTAATTTTATAAATTCTGGGAACCCTAATTTATTACAGTAGTTTAGTTTAGAAAATGTCACCTTCATCTTGCAACTGTCGGTATTCCTCATGTATACATGCCTCACCAGTTTTTATGGATATTATAAGGCTTATAATACTTATGAATACAGAAGATACTGAATGCCTCACATATTTAGTCTACTGTACTTCCTTCTCACTCTAAGTACAGTCCTTAAAAACATCTGGATTTCTAAAGGATCAGTGTTACTCATGAGTTAGTATCCATGTTCAAAAGTGATTTAAGTGTCAAAAGCTAAATATGCAAAGGAAACTTTATGAATTGAAAAACTTAGTTTGCTGATGTGTAGGTTCCCATTCAAACCATGGTCTATAAGATGCAGGAAGAGATAAGTGCCTACGTGCCTCTTTTTCACAAATTTCTGTGCACTGAAAAGGTGGCTTCTGGAGACGATTGCCTTGGCCAGTGCAACTCGTGAAGCCTGCTGAGCTTAATGAGGAGCTTCCACGTAACATGGGACCATCAGCCCTTTTTCTTTTTCACCAGTGCAGGCTGAATAGACTGACTTCCCTGAGACATTGCCATTTCTTCAGGTGTCTCTCTTTCTTGTCCCAAAAATGCTCATGACTGAGATGTGTGAGATACTGGTTTTGAGCAATCCACTTGTTGCAGACATAGATGCCTTAAATCCTCCTTAAGCACCTTTACCTGTCAGAATTAATTTCACTAAACTTGACCATTTAAACAGTTTTGTAAGCCTAAACTGATAACCTTAGGACTTTTTTTTTTTAGGTCCCTTAAACAGGCATAGGAAGAAGTCAATGCCTTTTGCACACTAGACCCGCCTTATGGATTGAAGTGACTGACTGAGGTTCTGCAGATGAACTTATACACATCAAAAATTAAGAACCTCCTGTAGGACCTTTAGTCTCCTTGAAATCAGTTGGATTTGGATTCTGATGGTGCAAGCTTAAGCTATCAAAAATGACCTCTGAAGTAAAAAAGCCTATTGACACTTCTGACACCAGGTTTTGAGTCTAGGAGCCCCGTGATGCACCTGCAGCCTAGATCAAGGGTGGATACCCATCATGTAACTGTAACTTTCTCATTTTACTGGCAGCAGTGTGTTGGCAACAACCTGGAATTTACTGTGGGCTGCAAAATCCTTCTGCAAAGCTGGGCTAAATATTACATGTCAGTCTGCCCTGAACTCTGTGCTGCTTTAGCAAGGCCAGCTAGCTTGAGGAAATAGTCAGCAATCCCCTTACAGACTGCCTTTCCCACACTCTTGTAGTAGAAATTCTGGAACGACAGACAAGAGATAGTGTATCCCTATCTCGTATGAGTGTTGTGGTATTTCATATTTCATCAGTTTATTTGAAGTGCTACAGAACTTGTGGATAGAAGGGAAAAGAAGCACTGTATTTTCTTCCCAGAAAAGCTTAGCTTTGTGAGGGTTGCAAATCTATGTGCATTGACACCCAGGGTCTTAGACCTCAAAGGGTGTAGTAACCTTCTGATTGAAGGTCACTGAGATCAGATCTGTAATGCACTTTTAAAATTGCCTGAAGTCTAGAGGCAACTTTGATTTCCCAGTGTTCTGAATTTGATGTAGGCACTGTACTAATTGCTCTGATCCTCTGTGAAAGGTAACACTCACATATCCATGTCCGTATTTCTGGATCATTAGGTGACATTGACACTTCTAGCCCTAGGATATCACTAAAATTAGAGACCTTTAACTTTAGCTCAGTTCATTTTGCCTTGAGGACACCAAGGTATTTACTCAATAACTCCCTGCTGGGAGGTTCCTAAGATCTTTGCCCGCTTCCTTTGGCAGCTCTCTTTGCAGTCTATGATTGGCATGTGCCTTTCTGTCTCCTATTGTGGGCCTTCATTAATACTAAGGCATTGGCTTGGGACTGTTTCAAGCTTCTCTGCTCTCTAATGTGTTGCTTTTTGGGATTCTCAGATCCCAAGAATGTCCTGAAACCCTCAGTTCCCAAAAGACCTGCATGTTTGCTTTGCAGGCAGCTTGAGCTCCTGTTTTTTACCCTCGATTTAGGACATGTGGAAAGCTATTCTAAGATGTGTTTTTGACTGTTCTGCCTGCTCAGCACTCGTCAGGTGACATTGCAATAGGAATAGGTGAAAGCTGCTGTACACACCTTCTCTGTGGCATATATATCCCAAATTACAAGGTGCAATATGGGTATACCTCTCTAGAGTCCCAGCCAAAACTTGAGGATGCTCAGCAGGTGGATAAGAGAAGCAAATGATAAAATTTCACTTCATGTTGCCTGAAGGTAATGGTCAATATAGCAGAAATTTTCTTTATGAAAGATGAATCTGAAAAAAAAAAAGTGTAAATTCCTTTTCAGGTATTTTTGTTACATGAAAAAGTTTTCATTTTTAACCTAATGTTTCTGGCTTTACTTGGTCCAGTTTTCAAAATATTAAAAGTTGCTTTTTTTGGTTTTAACTCATAAAAACTGAAGTTTCATTTATTTGCACTACTGACCCTGAGAAATTCAAAATAGTACTCCAGGAAAACGAAATACAGACGTGAATATCACTTGCGGATTTTCCCTTCACTTGTATTACTTAAATCCAAAATTTAGGCGGTTATTGAATCTGTAGGTCCTCTATCATCATGGTGATAGAAAATCCTCTTCCATCAATTACATTTGACCAGGAAGTTTCAACATTTTCTTTCAGATATGGAGTGAACCACACAGCACAGTACACTACAGTTTGTCACTGTATGAATAGATTACTGCAGAGTGCTCTTCTTTATGGCAAGTTATCATAACAATTTGCTGCAGCAATTTGCTGTCATGCTATAGTGGCATAACAGGGACAGTAGAGAGGTGTACAACTCTCACTGTCTAGAACTGTTTGCCCATCAAGCAGCAAGAAGGTCTGATAGAGGTGTGCCAAGGGATTATTTTCAAAATACCTGTTAAGGGAATTGTGACTAAGAATGCATAGACACAGGAGTACCAGATACCTGTCATGGTTGCTAAAAATATTCTTGTTACTGTCAGGTTGCACAATGGTTTAATTCCCCATGAAAGTCTGGGTGACATATTTGCTACCCAAGTGAATAAAGTGACAAATACTACCAGGGCTAGTAATAAATGAATTTGCCTTTTGGACGGTAATCTTTCATGCCAGCTCATATGCTAGTGCTTAAGGCAAACTATTTAAAACACACTTCACCTAGTTTGAACCTGGCAACCACATACAAGCAAGAAAAATGAATCCCAAGCTTTTCTTTATGACATATGTCTCTCTTTCACTAGAGATCTAGAAGCCATTTAACAGGCCTTGTAATCAGAAATAGGAGGAATTTTATGCAATAGATCCTCTTTCTAAACAATATTTCATCCGAAAGAGGTGAAATGGTAGGGTGTATATGTATGTGTTATATTAAGAGGAAATTTTTATGATTCTTATATAAATGCATGCGTTTGCATGTGTCTGCGTGCTTGTCTAATATGTCTTTATATTTGAATGTAGATATATTTGATATAGTAGTTTATTTTAAATTACTTTTCTATACACTGTAATTACTCCTAAAACGCATTCTTTTTTGCAATCCACTGAACTTTACATACAAGTCAAAGCCAGATTTTGTTAAATTAATGCCACCGAGTGGATTGAAACATCTAAAGGATGAGAGTCCTGAGGTAGCAGAAATTAGTGACTCTTCAGTGGAGTTCCCTCCTGAATTCTATCAGCTGAAGCTCTGGTGTAAGGAATTTAAAATTAAGGCAATTCTCTGTGCTTTGAAAAACAAAATAACATGACAGAACTGAAGTGTCTTATTTGTTAAGTTATAGTGTCGATGACTGGTAAATAGAATAGGTTACTCTCAAGAGGTTATAGAGTGACCTGATGTCTGTGAGGAGCATTGTAAATCTCAGCTTTTGTTTGAAAAATAGAACTGAGCAGTAGTTACATCAAAAGAATGATTTTGGTAGCATATAGCTGTCAAAGGCAGAAGTAGTATTTATTTTTTCTGAAATACTTCGGGACTTAAAGGTATAATGAAAGCTTTGTGAGGTTTTCAAAGCCTAAAGCAAATTTGAAAATTGCATTGGGTTATGAAATGACTGTATCCAATATACTGATCTATTCAGGTAGGTCAGATGAGTTACACTGAACATTTTTGTAATCCAGGCTTTTATTTGGATGCAATATCTTGACTCAAGCTCATCTTCAAGGAACAGAGAACCCCAGAAATTTATCACTAAGCTGGTACTTTACGTGTCTTGATAATCAGAAAAAAAAGAATCTGGAAGTGGAAACATGGAAAGAGATAAATCTCTTAGATTAGATCTCTTACTATCTTCTTAGAATTTTCCATAGTTAATTTCTTTAACAGTGTTTGTCTTGTCTTACCTGATTCTTCTTTATTTCCATTCAGTCTTTTATTTTTCATTTTATTCAAGTTTCCTCTTCACTGCTCATTGTTCAGCCAGATCTTTCTTCCACATGCTCTTGTTTCCTCAAGTTTTTATTTTGCTTTCAAAGCTCTTACTCTACGGCACACCATTCCTGAAAATCATGCAGTCATTCCCCACCAGATGATGCTGCTACTGATAATCAGAGGGTAAAATTCATCTATACAGTATCTGCCCACCCTGTTATGGCATGTACATCTGATGCTATGAGTATGAGGATTCAACCATCCCCCCCAAAAAAAAGAGAGATGAAAAAGAGAACAAGAAAATAATTTTATTTTCTTAGCCAGTGGTCATTAAGAATTCATCTTAAGAGTGATGATAATTTCCCAGTTGCTGATTGTGTGGAAAACCCCCCAAAAAATGGAACAAGCAAGAAATCATGTTTCTGCAGAATGCCAAGCATTTTATATGACAATGTGAATCAAGCAGTCACGGTGCTAAGAGAATACAAATTAAAATTAACTCAGCCATTATACTGTCTATCTTGTTCCAAAAGGTCTGGAGAGTCTTAAAGAAAATTACTAAATTACTTTTTTATTTCTAGTTTCTGTGGAAATACTTTACAATTGAAATATAGTCTTGATGTTCCACCAAAGTGCATCTGCAAATCAAGGCTGAATAAGCTCTTCCATTTAATATTTCACAAACTTGGAAACAACTGCTCCTTACAGAATTTCAAAGGACATTGAGAGTCCATAGAGCATGACCAGCCTAACTGTCCAACACTGCCTAACATCAGGCCTCCTATCACTCCCCACTGGCTGTTTACAGAATACAGGTTCGTCATGTCCCATGCTTCCAATTGTCTGAAATTAACAATGTGAATATTCCCTTCTCCTTCCTTTACTCTTCACCTGATTTTGCTAAGATCATGATAAAAAATGAATTAATTAGAAGCACAGTCTTTGGGTGATTGCATATAGCATTTCATATGCAAAATAAATTGCTTTGTGAATTGTAACGTAAACTATTAGGCATTTCTATTTCAGGTGCACATTGTACAGGACAGAGTGTAGAAGAACTGCATTTAAAAATATTTTCCCTTTCCTTTTGAAAAAAGGTATATACCTACTGCTCCAAACAGAAAACACATATAAATTGCAATGCACTGCTTTATCCCTCTCATAAATTATGTAAGTGTTAGTTACTGATTGCTCATTCTGTTCCTTAGTAGTGCTTTATTTTAAAAGTATGAAATCAGTGAAGTGCCAGGCTTAAGGTACAGAGGACTGCAAAATGGCATCTGTAGGACATGATCCACCAGTTTGAAACTGCCTTGAGTTAGACTATTGCCTATCAATTGAGTACCAAACAGTTTACTGACTCAGGGAGAAAAGTAATAAGTGCTTACATCTTGTTTCACAGGAAATGATAGAAATGATTATAAAGCAGACTTTCTCAAGTCCTGGTAGAATCTCAGAAACTCTTATTATAGGAAATTCCAACCTCATAGCATCCCCAGCTCTGATGCATGATGTTTCTGAGTTCCTATGATTGCTTTTGTCAAACTGTTAAATATGAAATAACAAAATGCCGTGTAGCCATATTTGTAATGAATAACATGGGCAAAGCAGTCATGAGCAACTGCCATTTTATGAAAGTTCTTTTTGATGTATCTATAATTTTTTTCTATTTCTGCCTGTTGAACTGTTTGTAACCAACAGAGTGGAAAATAAATTTCTGAGAGCCTAGATTCAGAAAAAGAATCTGTAAGGCTTCTATAAAGTTTATGAACTTGAAAACATCATTATTTTCAAAAATGTTCTAGACTCATTGAAGATGATGAAATTCCTAGGTTTGTTTGCCAGAGAGTAAACTTTTTTAAGAAACTCATTTTCATTTAGATGCTCAGCCTGGTCTCTGAGTAGGTAGCATATCAAAATTATACAAACATATCACTGCTCCTGATTTAGAGTGGAATTTGCTTCTTTAGTCAAGTCAGTATGTTTGCAGCAGCAATCTTCCTTCATACATTTTCTGCATGAAAAGTGGTTTGTTCTGATCTGTTCTTCAATTTCCATTTATAACTGTCACTGTATAATCTATATAAGGAAATTCTCTGATAGAATTCTTCGTGGTATTTAAAGATTTTATACTTGTCAGTTTTAATCTTTTCCACCTTTTCTATTTCATGGAATGAGGAAGAAGGTAATTTTTTTTATTGTGATTTTTTTCCTTCTAATTAAAGGATTTGTAAACTTTCAGTCTCACAGTGTTCAGACTGAAGTATTCTTAGTAAAGGCTACAACTAGTTTCACTCACACGTACCTGTCTTTACAGTCAACAACTTTGACACAGGAACTTGGCTGCATAAGAAAATGGCTAAATTTTCTTGTAAAGCAAAGAACAGTATTACTCAAAATTTTTAAGAAAAAATTGTCATGTTTTTTCCTGAAGCTACTTCATTAAATCCGTAAAGTATAGAAAAGAACGCTGTCACAGTCTGCCTCCAAAAATACCTTTTTTTTCCACATTGTGTGAGTTGCAGGTCAGTAACCTTTGCTGTTAAATGTAAACAGCAGTTTTATCTAGTTGTCTAGGCTTGAAATTTTTAGGAAGCAATTTATCACAACTATGTTAAGATAATCAGATGACCTTTTGGAATTACCCCTCTCCTTTCTGTGCACTGGTGAGGAAAAAAGGCTAATCCCGTCACCTAGATTTTCAGTTGTATGAGCTAAGTGGAAGTAACTCCTACTCAATATGCTTCATGATGAGAGAGGGAAGAAGAGAAAATCATCCTGAGGAATGTGGTTGCTTTAATAAGTCTGTTGAAGATGTCATTGTGCCTATGATCCATGATTATCACAGGCTTTCTGCGTGAACAAGAAATGAACTGAGAAAGGCTATTCAATAGGAATAATGCAATTATACAAATGACACTGTGCACTAATAAAAAGAGGCGTTATTCTACGTGTACAAATATTTTTCATTTATCCAAGACAGTGATAATAAAAAAGAGATTTGCAGTTAAGCAAAAATGTCATTTACACCCACATTAAATCTCCCTCATATTTCCACAGCAATGTAAAGGCTCTTAGTGCAAATGAGAAGTAGGCTCCCAAGAGCTTTTCATCTGATGATTGTGAAGTGATTCATACTGCACTGCTACTGCTACCATTAATGATCAGGAGACAGAATGAACTGTGGAAGATTGACAGTTTTGTAAATCAGGACATAAGTACTGAGCGGTGGGCAGCTGAAAACTCAGGTGAGTGTTTGCATGACAACCTGAAGCAGCAGAAGACATTAGTGATGATATGGCATTAGCAGGCCAAATTTATACCTGCCAGCACTCCTCAGCAGCTCTGTACCAGACTGATCAACTATGGAAAGAAGACAGGAAAATCTTTCCTAATAAATGAGAAGCAGACTGAAATCATACTGGCCTTTCTGCAATTTTTCTTAAAATATTCAAATCTTTGAATGTGTATACTTTACACATGAGATTTGAAGCACTGTTGATGTTACATGTTAAGTTGTGTAAAGATTGTGTTGCATTAAGTGTTTTGTCTGAAATTTTCCATACCATGAAGCTTGGAGCAAAGAAAGATACAATGTGAGAATTACGTAAGGGAAGAGGATGAGGTAGAAGTGAAGGTATGAGACAAAACCTGGACAATGAAATTTTGTGGAGGGACAGGGGAGATTTCAACAGAATACCCAGATGCTGGGAGTTCTGTATCTTTGAGTCATACTAAGTCACTTGCAGCAGGCTTTTCACTTCTCTATCATTAGGTGCCTGGTCTATATCCACATGAGTACCTTTATGGAGGGAACTACAAAATTACCTTGTACTTGTATGAAACCCCCATATGCTTACACTTTTTTATTTCTAATGCTCTAAAATCCACTAGTTTACCTGAGAAATCTTAAAATTAGATGTATAAGTGCAAAGTAGGACTGATAATATAATTTTAAGATGGTTTCATCCATAGCTGTTGCTATGGAAATGGGGGTGTGTCTCTGGGCTGAAAGATTCTGTCATTCTTCATCCTAACAATAGTTTTCCTGAAGGAAGGAAGGAAGGAAGGAAGGAAGGAAGGAAGGAAGGAAGGAAGGAAGGAAGGAAGGAAGGAAGGAAGGCTACTCTATTGAAAGTTTTGTTTTCTGTACATTTTTGTTTGTTTATTTTTTATTGGTTTTCTTTCTTTGTTTGCTTGCTTGTTTTTTTTTTGTTGGTTTGTTTTTGGGTTGTGTTTTTTTAAATTTCTCCAGGTGTCCTAGAAGCTATATGAATAGCTAACAGCTATTCTGTTTGAAAACAGAACTATACCTCCACCAAAGTGTTTAGGAAATAGATGTAATTCTTGTAAGTCAGTCACAATAGACCTTTAATCTGTAAAAAAATAAACCCAAGGAAATTTGATGATTATATGGCTTTAATAATGCAGAGATAAGACAAGTCTAAAGTGTCTCAAAAATGGGTCTTTTTCTAGACCTTTAGATTAAAAAATTCAGGGAATCTGAAAGCTTGAACACATGAAATGAAATGTATTCCTGCATACTCATCCAAGCAGGAGGTAGCTACTGGAAAGATTTTAAGGACCTAGACTAATTTTCTGAGCTTGGTTTAAAGGAAGAAAGAGAGCTTCTCAGAGCATAAACATTGGGCCTGCCCAGTAATTATGGAATATTTGTTTGTGGTTCTCTCTATCTTCCTCTATAGGAGGTTGTATGCTTTGTATAAATAACCACGCAGCACAGACAGATACCTCATTTTCCCATATCCCACATGGTATAATAAAAAGAGGCCTTTATAATCAATCTTTTCCACTGACTTAAAGAATATTTAATTTTGAGTGCAAAATGGAATAGCTCTTGCTGGGTAGCTGGCAATAACTCACAGAAGACAGTACACTACATTGGAGTCTGGTCCACTTTCCTCAGTCAAGGAAGGGCAGCCTTGTCTTGTGCTGAAGCAAGGAGAGCAGAAATATAAACAAGAGCTCTCTATGCCTCAGATCAATGCTCTAATTTTGTCTCAAGTGAGAAGGCTTCACTGATTATTACAGTGTATATCTGTGAGGAAAGATGGCTGGGATAAAATTAGAGGAAATTGAGAAGTTTTATTCACATCCTAACAGAGGTTATAATGGAATGAAAATTATAGGGTAAAATACAGTTGCTACTCCCTAGATGGAATGTGGTTGGCATCCTTGAAACCTGTTCTATGGTGATTCCTCACACCCACAGTCTGCAGCCACAGCACCTGCTAGGGAGGATGGAACGGAGGGTGGAGCGGGGACACCACGGCCGGGCTCCATGGAAATCCTTGCAGGGAGGGGAACTCGATGGAACTTTGCAGCTGACAAACTGCACAACACCTGTCAGCCACGGGAGAGAGGGGAATATGTCCTGCTGCTGAGCCAACGACTGTGGTGGAATCACTCTCCTCAGATTAACTTGGTTAATTACAGCCTAATTGTAATGCTCCCCCTTACCTCCATCCCAAAGTTACCTGACTACAAGGTACGGCCACCCCTCACCAGGCATGTGCTCTATAGTTTTTTGAGCGTATCTTTAAAAACTAAGTGAGAGAATTTTGCACCAGTCTGTAACACAGCTATTTATGAGTAGAGTCACTCAAGCTCCACCTAAACATTAAGAAATACTGTAAAATTAAGTTGAGAATGAGGGAAAAGTTAGGGAAGGCTCTGTTGTAACTGCATGTATCTGTTGACAGGCTGAACCTGTTTTCTCACCCACAGGGATGCATGTTGGGTAAGAACCACATACTATCCACTCTTAAAAGTAAAAATACTTTTATTGGGGACTAGACAATACTTGTCTGTATATATCTTTGAATATATTTTTCCAGTCAGATACTATCATTGACTATCCTCAAACCTTAACCTGTCACAATTTTATACTAATAAAGCGTGTTATCCCATAAACTGTGAGTCCTTCATGGGCACTAGCAGTCCCTGGCAGCAGAGAACAAACTTAAATAAAGAGAAAAACCCACTGAGGGGTCTCCCTTATGCTATTGATGTATTCCTCTGAATAAGTCAGTTGAACCACCCACCAATCCAGCAGGCTGCTCAGGAAAGGGTCCCCCTAATGGGATGCTCACAGACTGGTTGGGTACAAGAGTCTCGGCTTTCCTGGGGTGCTGGCTGACAAATTAAATACTATGGATTGAATAAAACTTCCTTTTTCATGAGACAGTCTGTCTTTCCTTTTTTTTGAGAGAAATTAAAAGAAGACTGATTCTCCTAATGCCACTATGAGAATCATATCAGAATTTACTCAAGCACAGAGATTACTTTCTTGCCAGAGAACCTGCGTATGATCAGATCCCTACTTATAGATATCATTCCCACCTCTTTTTTATACATATTTTCCTGTTTTTTTTTTCCTGCAACCTCATTTAGTTAGTTTCCAAAGAGCTATTCCACAATGGTTATGTGTGGGGCATCCTCTTGTCTGCAATAGTAAAATCCCCAGTGATAAAGCCTTATGCTCTGCACTAAATATCTCAAAGCATGTAGTCATAAATTGTTCACCCAAGGTTACAAGCAAAGTTGACAGTAGAGTAGAAAACCCACTGAACCTAATCATTAGCCTAACATTCTTTTCTTGTTATATGAATAAAAAGCAAATTTATTACGTTAAATGTCCTACTAAAATGTTCAGAACCCATTAAGTGCTATTTTCAAATAGCAGAATACATGCTCTTATGTTACAAAACAAATACATTTTAGTAATTTTCTCTTGCAAGAAAGACTTCTGGTCTACTCCAGTCTTATACCCAATTAGTGATCTGATCTGCATCTACTGAAGCAAATGACAATATTTTGATTTTGCAAGTTCATGATCAAGCTATAAAAGCTATATTGTGCCCTGAGTGTTAAGGAAGAACAAATCTTCCCTTGTTTCTTTCTCACTGAAAAATTCCTGTTCTCTGGAACAAGGCTCATTACTCTTGGTTGGTTGCCATGGTTCTCTTTCCTTGGCAAAGCTGTCAGCTTGTTACTAAACAGAAACAAAGGGATGATTACCTGTTTCTCCCACCTCTAGCCACTGATAGCTCAATTAAGGTATGGTCTGAACATCTTACTATTAGGAGGTGTGATGAAGTGACCACGTATATTTCAAAATTGAACTTTTGAATTCTTTTCTCTGAATACCCTAGAGGTATATAATCTTTCTGTATAAATAATACATGAAAAGGATTTACCATGTTTTGCAATTAAACAAACAAACAAACAAACAAAATCCCTCCACCACAAAATAAGGTGGGAGCTATCCCTAAGTTTCTGCAGAGTTCTCCTCAAGAGTAGAGTTGAAGTACCCCCATGCAGAGATTCAATAGTGTAAACAGGCTTTGTGGAATTGTTTTTGAGTACACATTAGGCAAATTACACATGCAGTAAACATAATGCATAATGATATAAAATCTGGTAAAAAAAATAACAAGTCTGAACTAATGCTTAAATACTCAGACACTTTGTTTCATAGAATCCATTGCCAGATGCTGAATTGAAAGGCAAAATATAGTCCACATAAATGTGACTTCGACAAATAAGCTGAATACAATCAATGCTATTCCAAGGGCTAACAGATTCACTTAACTTGGCTTTAGAAGTGAGTTGTTATTAGTTATTTTCAGTAAAACTGGAACGCTGAGTTATTTTATGTTTCCTAGTCCAATTAGATGAGGTTTGCTCTGTTCAAATTTCAGTGGGATTCTTGTGGAATTATATATGACATCTGAATTAATACTGGAATAGTTCATCATGATTAATGTCATTACAAGAAATGCTAAAGGGATTAATAAGGATTTCCTACTTGTTGCAAAGTGTAGAAACCCTAGGGGCTTTGCCATCGAAGAACACTGGGGTGGCCTCATCTTGTCAGATCTTTTGGATCAGAGATATTAAATAAAAACATCTGTAAACTGCTACAAGATTTATATTCCTCCTTTCTGGTATAAATGACATTAATAACTCTATTGTACTTTAGGGGCCCATTTAATTTAGCACTTTCTTCAGAAAGTACTTAATAAAAAATTTATTGTATTAATTATGATATTTCTGGTACATTATGAATTTATAAGTTCATCACCTCCTGTAAACTCTTCTCCCAGTGGCCTTGTAGAGGCAAAACCAAAACATTTCAGTAAAAATTCCAGTAGTCATAATACTCTAGTCTCATCATGTAGCACTCTGCAGACATGTCAAGAGTTAAGCTTGCTACCATTTGATTTGTGCCTTCCTTCCAATTGTCTCTTATAAATGGGAACCAAATATCCAAGACCCAAATCTCTCACACCTAATATTGTCTGGTTTTGACATTGCGGCCATTTGAGATAAAGACTACTGAAATATTACACTGATTGAAAGAAACTGTATACAGCTGCTTTGTAAGTAGTTATAATTCTTATACTGTCAGGGATTCAAAGCAACATCATAATTGTATAAGTAACTGTTTAGGAAATACCTAAACCACAGAGAAAAAATGCCCTTAGAAGTTGATAAGATTTCTGAGAAAATCTGTAAACCCTTTTAGAGAGAATAATATACTCATTCATGTATGTACATGAGAACGACTGAACATTAAGCTAAACTTTTAAATTATTCTTATGTGTTTTGGGAGGGTTCCTCTTCAAAAAAGTACAGTCTTATTCTGGCAGTCTCCTCTATACAGTTGTGAATGTAATATGACTGCAAAAGGATCCTCTTAGCAGGTAAGAAAGACTCCTGAGTCTTTCTCTCCGGTGTATAATCATGAAGAAATTAGTACCAGATGTCTTAATCTCAGACTGAGTGTTACCCTAGCTACCTTTTGTTTCATATCTAATTTAATTTCTTGTTTGAACTCCCTCTGATGCATGAACAGGCAGAGTATCTTCAGAGGACAGTAAATGTTATAAACTTTAAAGTTTGTTGATGTAAATAACTCCTTGGACACTTTTTTCTTTCATCACTGATGACACAGAGAACCTCTAGGACTTTCCTAGGCTGTAGACTTAGAGGTGGTATCAGCTACAAGAAGCAATATAAGTTCTGACGCCAGAACTGCCCCGGGATGTATGAGACCTGCACAACTGGAGATCAGGGAAGATATTCTAGGACATTTAATCATTCATCCTTTTGCAGCTGAATCCCATGCTTAAATTTTAGATGCCTACGTTGCGATGGCATGAATCCAATCCCGTCCTTTAAATTATATGCAAAAAATTATTAGCACTCTCAAACAGTTTAAAAGAGTTTTCTTATTCCAAGCCTTTATTTCCTGCTTCAGGCACTTGTACAATGACACAACTAATTCTGATGAGGGATATTTCCAAAGCTTCTGGTATTTTTCATCAGTAATCTTTCTAAGAACCTTGATATAGGACTGTTCCATTCAAAAGCTAGTATTCACTATGAGTATAAAGACTGCATGGGAGGAAGTTCTTAAATCACATGGGAAAACCTGAACATCCAACCACATGAAGACAGTATGGATCAAAATATGTTCTCTTCTCCCATGGAAAAGAGCTCAATTAACCTTTCTAAATGAAGCTTTCCTGTGCTTCATTTCTGTGTTTCTGTTGACCTATACCTAGCCACTCCAGAATCTAAATGAAGTTTTATGTTTTTAAGATCAATTTATAGTAAAGACAGTGACGATGCTTTTACCATATAGAAATTGCAGCTTGTTGTAGTGTCCTATCAATCCCAGTGTGATATTACAGTTTGTTTAGCAGCTCCACACAGGACAGATGTAAATGGTAAATCTAGTGGCCTAAACTGTTCATTCTTCCTAGAAAAGTACACTTGAGATGACACAATAAATCTCTTCACAGTCCTGGGAGCCAAGAAATGAGAATTATGACATATGAAGAACAAATATGGCCTTTACAGCATTGTAAATGCATCATAAATTATACGGATTTTAGTATGTGGTTGTATAAGGCTATAAAAGGTATTTTATCCAACAGGTGTGAATGATGTCTGACATTTTGTTACCTCACTATTTGTGTGTGAATAAAATAACTCACAAGTGAAATCAGATTTTTAAGACCTAATGGCCCATTCTGTACATCACAGAAGCTTTTGAATAGTGTTCAACTTCAAAATAAAGAAACAAAGCCACCTGTCTTATTTGTGGACTGATCTGCACAAGGGTTGACAGTGTATGAGTTACAGTAAGAGCTGGAAGTCTGCATCAAATCATATAGAGGGTAAGATGGGCAGCAAAGCTTATACGAGGAAGGAAGATAAACTAGATTTGAAACATAGCAGAAGGGTTGTTCTGGGGGATCTGTAAAAAGATTTCAGAACCAGCCCATAAAAACACAGGGTACTGGCCCAGTTCAGTTTTCAAGGATAGTGGGAAGTACTAGTTGATTTAGTACCCCCTACTGTGGGAATATAACATTAAGAGTTAGTAGGCAATTCATCTATCAAGAGACTGGATTCTCTGTACTTGAAAGCAGAAAATGGGCATTGTGAAAGAAGGGAAGAGCATAAGCAGGCAGGAATATAGTTAGTGGTACAGGAGGTTATAAGGCAACTGTGACTCAGATGCCACAACACATAATTCTACTCTGTTTGTGTGCACTTGTTATAAAAGTTTGCTTTAATGTTTGGTGTCAGCATGTTGACACATTTCAATACATAGTTTCTGTTACGTGAGAAATGTTCCATCATCAAAAAACAGAAATGCCACATTAAGTATTAGTGAGGAGCCTTATTTTCCAGAAATGCAAATCTATTACTGCGACTGTTGTGCATGCAACTAATTTATCAACCTTCCTGGTTCTGATATCATGCAGTACAGTGCAGTACACAAATGGGTTTACTTAATAAACTAAAGGATATTCAGTTGGTGAAGGAAATATTTAATTTAAAATATATTCCTCATATTGTGGTAGCAATTTTATCATCTTCTTAATATTACAAATTACCTTTACTGTTCAAATCTATAATCTCTGCTTCTCAGAGGGGAAAACCACCCTTCCTGGGTCAATGGAAGTATCAGCCAGTTGTTGCTTCCAGCAGCAGCAGTAATGTGTACAGCAGCATAGCAGTGTCTTACTGGAATAATGCTGATTAGTGTGGCACCCATACCTGTGGATGCACAGGCAGAGCCTGGAGACAAACTGACACTCAGGAACTAAAATATGAAAGAAAGTAGCTTGCAGGTATGAATAAAATACAACTTTTTTTGCAATTCTTAAATAAAAGCTTGGTGATACAAAGAAGTAAAGAAGGAAATTACATGGGCTGAAAACAAGGGTTCCTAAATAAGCAAACCATTTCATTCCAGTGGGTAAGCATCTTTCCAGAAAAAAATGCAGTTTCTGGAAGATAGCTTAATAGTAACTTGATATTTTTCCTCCCCTGAAATGCATGTTGGGTGTTTCTCTAAATGTTCGTTTGGTGACTTAGTTCCAAAACAAAGAGCCACCACACCAGCAGCACAAATATTAATCCTGTTCAGTGTTTAGTGACTTTGAGCAGTGAATACATTCACATCTGTGGTTCAAGTTTTGTTCATGGAGACAGGTCAGAAAATACTTATTGAGCTATTAACACTTGCTCCAAGTTTAGATTAGCTCAAGAAGATGGATATTGCACTGAGGGACTTTATTCTACTAAAACACCATTGAGAGCAAAAGTAAATGAGGAGGAAGAATAGCATAAGAGAAGATGCTGAATGGTCATAACAGGTTGGAGAGAGGAAGAGGAAAGGAACTGAAGCAGAAAATTAAATGGTCTGATACTGACTTTGAATAACAGCTATGGGTCACCCTGAATCTTACTGTACTGGAAATGCACACATAGTCACACCCCCAGCTGGGATCAGTTTTGTTAAGGTGCCAGCTGTTTTCTCTGCATCTGTCTTCCCTTACATAAATACACATCCTTAGAAACATCTAACCTCTTAAAAGTCTATTCCATAATAAAATTGCCTTCTAGATATTTTGGAAAATTTGGATATTTCCTTCTCCTTTCATTAACTCTTGCAAAGTTGGTCCTCCTGTGAGTCCTTCACTCATCAGAATCTAATTATTATTGCCTAACATTCAGGTTTGGCTGCCTGGGTCTAGCTATCAGAGGTAGTCTCATGGGAAATCAGACTTGCTGAGATATTTGTTAGCGCTGCCAGTTACCTCTCTAGTGGGAGGCACTTTTTTTTGCTTTCATTAACTCTTTTTCTCTTTTCCTGCTGACCACTCTTTCAAACCCACAATCACTGTATACCCACTGAGAGCTGAGGCAGCAAAACACACAAGCCACGGATTTTGAATTATAAAAATTATAGCTGGAAGAGATCAATTAGATTATCCTACTAGCAGTGCAAGATTATATCACACTACAGTTTTCTACTGTTTTATTCCACCTAATTTTAAAACCTTGAGGGACCGGGCTTCTGCGCTTCCTTTAGAATACTTTTCCACAGTTTAATATAGCTTACTGTTGATAGGAGGATGTCTTGTTTTCTTTTTCATCTACATATCCCTCTGCATATGCATTTCCATGACCCTTAAGTTACCTTCTTTTGGAAATATTGGAAATCAAACATTCCTTCTTGATGGTGTCTTCTCTCTATGGGTTTTGTTGTTCAGAATAAAATAACAGACAATTGCTACGGAACATATAAAACATATAAAAACCTTCTTTTATTCTCTCACACGTACCTGTTGAAAGGGTACTTTTCCACTTAAACTACCCTTATCAAAGAAAATATGAGGATTCTTGAATCTAGAAAATCATGTTTTTTTTTAAAAAAGGTAGATTATTTCTGTCTAAAATGACCTTTCCTAGAGAATACAAGCTCACGATATTCAGCAGTTTCTTTCTTTGTCTTTTCCTCAGCTCTTATTGTTAATATCTCTGCTGCATCCCTGATCTGTCCTTGACAAAAATCACCACTTATATTCCTCAGCCAACTTAAACGTCTTCTTCACCCTCATCCTTTTCACAGTCTGCTCTGATTCACAGTCATTCGCAGTCTAGAATATATTTCATTTCAGCTTTGGCACCCTGGTGTCTGAGGTCTTTTGTTACAGTGCAACTCGTGCTAGTAATTACATCTTCTCCTTTCCCATATTTCACTGCATTTCATTAAAACTCCCTGTTTCATACCTAAGAAAATCACATAGATTCAACTATTGATAATGTATTTCTGGCTCTTCTACTCCACATCCATTTCCTTGCATGAACACTTGTATTTCACAACTCTCTTGTGCATTTTCAATTCTTCTCCATATCACTATTTTTTTTTTCCCATTCCCTGTTCTCTAATGCTGGTAGTCAGTGCTGTGTAACACTCACATAATGACCTTGGACTATTCTGCTCTCTCTTCATTTTTGCTAGCAAAGACCTGTGTACCTACAGTCTTCTCTTAATTGCTGCAACTATAGCTGTCTATGCTCCTAGAGCTCTGTTCATTTTTTTTTAAGGCTTCTACAGTCATACATCTTGCCTTAGAAAACATTTATGATGCACATGTATTCATCTTAAACACCTTGTGCAGCTCCCAGCCCTTGCCCATGATGTCCTGTCCAAAGCCCATCATGTACTTCCAGATTTTATTTGAATTTCATCCTAGGAAAGACCATCTTCATTCTGACTCATGCTTCCTTTATTGATCACTCTGCATGCACACTTCAAAAAACATTTCATAGAATCATCATAGAATGGCTTGGGTTGGAAGGGGCCTCGAAGATCTGTTCTACCCTTCTTCCAAGGACACCTTTACTAGACTGCTGCTCAGAGACCCATCTGACCCTACCTTGAACTCTTCAAGGGATGGGGCATGCACAACTTCTCTGGGCAATCTGTTCCAGTGCCTCACCATCCCCACAGTAAAGAATTTCTTCCTAATATCTAATCTAAAGCTACTCTCTCTCTCAGTTTGAAGACATCCCTCCTTGACCTGTCCCTACATGCCCCTGTAGAAAGTCTCTCTCCATCTTTCTTATAGGCTCCCGTCAGGTACTGGAAGGCTGCAGATGGGTCACCCTAAAGCTTTTTCTATTTCTTCTCCATTCCTTCTCAGCAGGAGTGGTCTCAATCTGTTCATCCCCCAGCCTGTGTTGATCCCATGGGGATAGGCCTGACCCAATTGCAGCACCTTTAATTTGGTCTCGTTAAACTGTGTGATATTCCCGTGGGCCCACTCCTTGAACTTGTCCAGGTCCCTCTGGATGGCATCCTGTCCTTCAGGTGTGTCAACAGCACCACTCAGTTCTCCTTTGCTTAACCAGGGTTTTGGTTAATCTTTCCTAAGCTGTTTGCCATGCCCAGTGTCCTCCTTACGTCTGGTTTCATTTCACAAACACGGGCACAGGTGTCACCGTGTATGCATTAGCAGGGCATCAACACTACAGAAAGACCAAATAGAAGAGTTAGCCTGAAAAGAGTTAGTTAAGAACAACAGTGAGTCAGGTAGAAGCTACTCAAAAAAGGAATTTGAGAAAATATTTGAATAAAGTGAAATGAGAAAATGTTTTATTCTTGAAGAATGAGCAAAAAATGTATAATTTCTGCTGCATAAATATCACTACTAGTATTTTGTATGTAATTAAATGTACAAGAAAGAAGGAAAGTCTTTTGATACATGTTCCTATGTCAAATATCTAAAAAGAGTAATTTCTTTCAACTTTACCTCTCATGTGGGTATTTCAAAAGCAAAATCCGGCCTCAGCTTGGTAAATCAAGCAAACCATTAATAATGTTCCTATGTTCTGCTGAAGAGTTTGACTGAAACATGCTTAAGAGTTTAATTAAATCACTATTATATTTTTTATATAAAATACTGCAATTTTTACATTTGTTTCAAAACACTAAACCAGTAAAACCAAGCAAAAAATTAATGAAAACTTCATCAGCTGTTTTCATATTTTGTAGGCAACTGTTTTTGTCTTAAAAGAATATTTTCTTCAGAGAAAGAAATGGTTTTAATCAGAAACACTTTCAGCTATGTCTAAACCAGATATCTTTCTATCCAGGGGAATCAGAAAGTACTTTGTACTGAATTTAATGTCATGAAAACACTGCTACAGTTTATGTTACTTAAATATTATTCTCAGAAATATTATCTTTTAATTTTAATATTTTATTCCCACGGGACAGATAAGGAACTGGAAAGAATACAAATGAGAATGGTTTCAGAGACAGGCATGCTTTGTCATTTGTCACTGCCAAAATCCATCAGTAATATGGTATCATGAGAGGGAACTGTTGAAAGACTAAGAATTTTACTGGAACATTTAAACATGATATTAAAGTGAGATTTGAAGCAATGCCCCTGAAGAAAACTAATGCTTACTTTGTTAACTGCTGTGAAGCAAGAAAATGTAGACAGGAAGCTACCATTTATCTTCTTTTTGTTCCCAGGGGCTCCTTATGCTAACCTGCCTGACTTTTTAAAATTTCCAGCTTGCTTGATAATATTACAGGCTGGGGCATGTTTCACTGGGCTGAGGAGCAGGACAGTAGGAGCTCCTTTCTACTCTCTTCCCTGACCTGTGGCAGGAACAGAAACTGCTGCTGATTCCCTCCTGCCCCTTCTCAGAGCATGGGTGGGTCCTCACAGGCCAGAAAATCAGTTAATAAGTGGTGGAAAGGAAAGAATAGAAAAGGAAAAAGAATGAAGCAGAAAAGGATTTTAATATCAGCAGTTTTTCAAAGGCAGACATTATAGTTAGCTATCCAACCACCCTCCTCCTCCTGTTTTTCAAATACTCAGTCATGAAGGCAGAACCTAATAGAGTCTTTGAACTAATTCAGTTTCTGTAATTTAACATGGCTCATTGACTCGTGCCTGTGGGATTCCTGAGTGGTCTCTCATCCGAGTGCTAAACTGGCCCTTGAGTACTTAACTTCAAGACAAGATCAGGTACACTCAGATGGGATGACTGAATTTTGAACAGTCCCATGTCTTTTTCCCTTTAAAATGGGTTGTGAAAAGGCTAAAGATTCATGGTATCATGAGGACAGAGGTTCTTCATCAGCAGGATAATGAGCACATTTCCAACAGCTCTGGAAAATATCGTGCTTCATAGTTGATTGGTTAAGCATTAAAATACCCCAGAGAGATAGCTGATTAAATGTTATTTTCCTTAAATCATGAAAATGCGATCATGAGAAGGCATAAGAAAATGAAGTATCCAAGGCCACACCAAGAATCCATGTCAGAACTCAGGACATCTTTACCTTTGCTGCTAAGACTGTGGGTCAAGTCATACTTGGCTAATTAGTGTTTTCCAGTTCCAGAGGGCATGAAGTGTAGTGATAAATGACCAATATTTTAATCAGATAAATGAGATTATGATATGTCCAGATACACTGTAGAGTGTGAGAACCCTGGAGGTGCTGAATATCTTCAGAAGTCATACGAGGTATGAGGTATTATTATTATTATTGCACATTATTACATCAGTTCTGTGTTCCTCTCAGTTTCCCAGCAGAACATATTATTTATGGTAAAACAAAATTCATTTGTCTTTTTGTCCACTGTATTTTTGACACTTTCCAACTTTAAAGGTACAAGCAGCAGACAAGCTTGCCATTTATCCCAACTGATCTACCTCTCCTTAACAGTTTTGTGCTGCTATGTGTGCAATCAATGGCACCATAATTATATTCCATAACAAGCAGAAGGGCCAACTGCACCCTGACTTGCTTGATAAGCTGATGCATTTTATGGCAGCTGGGCAGAGCAGTGGTGTTTTCAGATATGCCCTCTTACGTTACCTTCTTTCACCAGCACACTAAAAACATTATGCAAATTATCAAATAATTTCAGCGCTGTGCAACAATTTGCATTATGAGATTAATGATCAAACCAGAGTACCTTTTTCCAATAGCAGGGGAGGATCAATCAAGGTCAAAATACTTTAAAAGAGTGGGCAAAATAAAGCATAGAGAAGGTAACCATGTCTTTGCTGTTATCAACAGTGAGGATGCTTGGTAGCTGGCCAAATGATTCAGTTTCAGTGTCAATATTTTTCAGCTTGTATAAAGCAATTAGTTGAAGGCTTCAAACTTCCTTTCTTCAGTTGTAATGGGAAATTCATTGACTGCTGGCCATTTTGAAAAGTTGGTGCAGACCAATTAGAAAATATTCCCTGCATCCCACAAAAGTCTGAGCTGGTGTAATCAGAACTGGATTTGCACAGCTGAGTGAGAAAACAGCCCTATGATGATTCAGATTTGGGAGACTTTGGTCACAAGGCCCAGAGGATTTGATTCCTTGACTGCAAATATTTCACATATGGAATCTCAATCCTTTAAATAAATAGTGGACACCCAATGGAGAAATGCTTTAGAAGTCATGTTCCACGAAGTGAAATTCAGTTGCCCTTTAGTTCCCTTCCACAGGACCTTAATTTCTGGTGTGTTGTAGTTCTTTTGGCTGCTCACCTCAGTCCAGATTCAAAGTCTGTGACAAACTAAGGAAGTTTCTCTGCTGATTTAAATGATTGCTGGACTGGACTTTGCTGCTTTTGTTGTCACAGTGTTTTTCTTTGTAAAATACAAATTGACTGTTGAATATTCTTTCCTTCTTTCCCTTTCTTTTTCCTTTTCTTCTTCACTTCCCGTTCAGTTTTTCCCTTTTTCTCCTTTGTTCCCTTCCCTTCCCTTCCCTTCCCTTCCCTTCCCTTCCCTTCCCTTCCCTTCCCTTCCCTTCCCTTCCCTTCCCTTCCCTTCCCTTCCCTTCCCTTCCCTTCCCTTCCCTTCCCTTCCCTTCCCTTCCCTTCCCTTCCCTTCCCTTCCTTTTCTCCCCTTTTCCCTACTTCTCCCCCATTTTTTTTAAGATCATAGACATTATCTTTCAGTTATTTACTCAATCAGGCTTTTCCCATTTTCCAGCAAAAACTAACAAGGAGTCTGCTCCCACAAGGTGTTAACACAGATCAACACCAGCAGAATGAAATCAACACCACTGGGATAAAATGAACTCAGTAACTCCTGTGTCAATATATATTTGTTCTTCCAGAGCTTTTGTTTAACTCTCAGTCTGGAACATTTTGTACTGATTGCATAAGCTTCTAAACAACTAAATTAAATGTTTCTCATCATCTTTGATATAACTGAAGTCTTCTTTTACCTTTACTCATTATTTTTTTAGCATATTCATTAATCAGCATTCATTATTTATATTCACTGTGGGATGCTGCTGCTTATAGTTTCCTTTCAATGTCCTCTCAGTTTGAGGGTTTTTATTTCGGAGACTTTATCTACCAGGCTTTAGCTAGCATAGAGTCATGGAAACTGTTAATCACTCTCACTTCTAATATAATCTCATTTCTATTCTGCATTCACAATATTTTCTACATTACAGCAAAGATTACTATGCTAAAGTGCTATGTTTGCAATCCTATCAGAATTGTCTCTTTATATGGAGAACTTTCTTTTTTTTTCTTGAAGAAAATTTGTCCATTGCTCCACTAAGTGTCCCTAGAGATACTATATAGAAGACTCTCAGGATTTGTATTTTTTTGAGGATATCTCTGTTTTTTGGACAAGGCCTAAGTGAGCTGCCATTTGATATGATGTTCATAATAATAAGCTCCATATTTAATGAATTTTGCCAAAGCTGGAGAAAGGATGATGCCAAAGGAAACAGACAGCTCTTTGTGAAGGAGTCTGAAACAAGAGGCAGCTGTTTGAGATGTGGGGCAGATATCCATGGCTGGTAGGAATGGAAAGCGTTGAGGGTTATCAGTATCAAATTGCAAAATCAATATCCTCTTACACCAGCTTCATGGGAATGACACCAAATGGTTCTTGATTTCTTAGCATTGTTTAAATATCGCTCAGTTGAAATGTCATGGGAGGCACATGATAGGTGTAGACTGAGCTGAACAGAGTCTTGTGTTTTGTTGCCTTGGTGACAGCATCAAAGCCATTCTGTAAGTGAGGAGGGTGGAAAAGACACAAAGTAGTGGGAGAGCTGAAGAAATGAAAGACTGGATTGGGCTACTCAAGACCATCTACATGCATAGACAATATACACATTTATTCAGGGAATTAGCTGGAGACAGCCAAGCAGTCATTGTCATTTTCTTTGCTTTTCCAAATTCCTATGGCACCTACTGGGGTGAAGTGCTAAAGATGAGAGAAAAACTAATAGTACTTCATGTCTGTACACTCATACCCTCACACCCACACACACACTCCTTCAGCATGCCAGAGGCAGAGCTAGAAACCCTGTATTTCTGAGAATTCTCCTGTCTGTGTCCAAGTTCTGCCACAGAGAGCCTTTTTAGGCATTGAAGATAAAATTAAGATAATAATTTACCAAGACTTTGAGAAGTCTTTAGTGACTTCTGGTGCTGTGTGTTTCCTTCAAGAGACTGAATTTGAATAGAAAGTTAGGAGGAAAACTAGGGTTAACTCAATGAGGAAAGTGGGACAGAGAATAAGCAGGTTGGTGAAGAAGATCAATGGAAACTTGAGGTAGATTTGTCGAGAAGCCTATAATGCTAATCAAGGCACACAAGCCAATTTTTTTTTTTAATAAAAAATAGTTTACTGATTTTATTTTATTTGCAAGTGCTTAGCTAATTCCTGGCATCTGATTTGCAGGAATGATGAGCACTCTGTGCAAGGATGATACCAACAGGGATGTGTACAAAGCTTATAAATGTGAAGCAATGTTAAGTCCTTGAAAAAAATAATTTTCCTAGTGGCTTAAATTGGCCACTTCATATCTATGGATATTGTGGACTTTAATCTCTCCAAGTGTAGCATCTCAGCTGTGAATAGAGGAAGTGTTTCGAAAGGGTGCTGTGAAAATGAATGCATTATAGAGATGAGTTACATAGAAAAACCCATGAGGAAATTAATAACTCTGTCTTCTGAGCAGTGTTATAATTGTGTGCAATAAATAAGGCCTAGAGCTGCACAGTGAAGAATAAGGAGAAAACAAAATACTGAACTGCTGCTCATTAAATGAGCACTGTTTCATCTGCACACTGAATGAAGTAGGGATCCTCTGGGAAAAAAATGTGACTATGTAATTAAAAAATATACCATCATGTATTCACATGAGGGAGACAGATTAAGGCAACTCGAATTCTGACATTTTCATATTTTGAGTGCCTTCTATGCAGATTGTTTTGCAGACCTTGGAAACCAAAGCTTTAGACTGGTTTTATGTCATCAGATATTCTCTACAGGGACTCTTTCATCAATCCAGCCAAACCTGGCAAATTTTCAAGGACATTAAAGGAGACATTCAGTTAGAGGTTAACTATGTAAATATAAGTGTGTTAGGATAGTTGGTGCCTGCAGAGAGTAGGTGTCTAAATTCCTGGTATGTTTGGTTGAGACCTAGTCTCAATTCAATTGCCTGCACAACTGTTCAGTGCCTTTTGATATAAACTTAAATACATCCGATCTGGTTTTCTCCTGCCACTAAAGGATCATCTCTCCTAGGTCCTGTGTCCAGTTTGCCTGACCCACATGGTGACCAAGTGCTTCTCAAATAGTGGTGGACTCCTGACCACAGAATTATGATCTGAGGCACTTCAGTTAACAAAGTCCAGGGAGAGGATTGGTGTCTCCAGATGCAGATTTGTCAGCTGGATCATTTCCTAGGCCCAGCTGACTAGTTAGACAAGATCTCTATTGAATAAAATTGGACATGAGAGGTATCATATTTCCTTAGATGCCTAAATATGAATATCTAAATTTAGATGTCTTTTTATGACACTGAAACCTGTGTTAGGTGCCAGAAAAAAGTTATGTTCTTTTATTGTACCTCCCTGTGGGAATGACAGGGTGAATTCAATCATTATCCATTATAACTCAGCAAATCCCTTGTCAGTTAACATGTATACATTAGCTGATCATTTGGGATACACATAGCACCTGATTAGCTGTAGTGGATATTCTCTCTCTTTCAGATTGAAGACAAAACATAGGTAGTGCACATGGGAGGAAACAGGGAAAGGAGTTCTGAGAGGCACAGGAAACAAAAAAAGATATTGTCTGTTGATATGAGAAGCATCTGGAAGTAATGCACTAAGGATGTTAACATAGGATGTGGTATTGCAATAAGGAATATATGACGCACGAAATGTGTGACACAGAGCAGTTGGACATATGGGTTGATTGGTTCCTTGGTTCACAGACAATGCATTTTGTAACACATTTAATTTTGGATAGTTTTTAAGTCATTTATTTTCTTTAAAGAAGCACGTGAATTCTTTAGTTTTAAATGTTACTTTCTGTTTTGGAGGGGTACTGCCAGTTGCTCACTTTGACTGAGATGACAGGCAGGTAGGAATACAGCAGACATATTACTCCTATTAAGGAATGAATTTTTGCCAAGAGCTCACGCCTAAGTCTGCCACTCCAGTCTCCTTTTACTTTTTAGCATTGAGAAGATACAGCTTAGCTTGGATCCAAGAGGCTTTGGGTAGATCTCATAAAAGCTTCTGGTAAGGTAAATCTCCTAAATAAATAATGTTCAGGAGTGAATGAATGAATACTCTCAGGTGTTATCTAAGGTAGATTAAATTGTTGTCAGCAATGTACCATATTTCTTTGGAGTCTCTGTACTTGTCCATTGCCCATAAACATGTTCAGTTTCTCAGATTAGGTTATTAGTTACCTGTAGAGTCCTCAAAATATTGGGATAAGAATTTAAAATAAAACTACAAAGATGAAATTCCCTGAATACTGTTTATGAAGCATCTATGGGATATTAGGTCATTTATATATATAGATTCTGACATTTTCTAGAGGTCACAGTTCCTTTACTGTCAAAGGTAGGAGGAAATTCCTCTTTTTCATATCTACTTCCCCCATTCCACTCGTTATATCCACAGGATATCTAATAGATTCATTTTAGGGTCTCTCCATTATCATCCTCTTCGTCCATTACATTCGTTTTTGACACTGCATCTCCCAAGTTTGACTGCTCAGCAGTCAGTGTGTTTATGCCACCCATATCCCATCTGTCTCTCTTCTATGCTTTATTTTTCACTCATTGTGTCCTGCCTCACTTCTCCCACACACTTTACAAGGTTCTCTTTTTATGGATGTTCTTGTTGCTTGTAACATTTTCTACTCCTGGCTGTCCTGCTTTCCTTCCTGACTCGCCAGTGCCTGAGACCTCCATGTGTGTCTGGTCTATTCTTTGATGGTAGAAACTCGAGAAAATTAAGTAGTGTTTCAAGTGATGCAGCAATTAATCAGTTGTGGAGTATGATTAGTATAAACCTCCCATGCAAAGAACCTTGAGCAACATTTAGTCACCCTAATCTACTTCTGTCATTCTAAACCAGGACTTCAACTCAGCTAGTTCCTGAGCCTGGTACAGAATCAAAACTATGCTACCGTGGATAATCCTTTTGAGAGGAAATTTAGATACTTGATTCTGTTTTTCAGTCAATTGGTCCCTTTCCATCTTATATTACACCACTGCTCGGATTGTCAATGAATTTCTAGCTGCAGCAGCAGCAGTCATTTTAGGTAGCACATCCTGCTGTGGGCTGTGTATGAAATTTATGCCTTTAATTTTTGTATATAAAGCCTCACTATTGTGACTGTAGGCATTTTATAAACCTCAGAATGAATAACGAATATATTCACAGCCCACGCCCCCACACTCCATTATAGATATGCTACAATCAGCTGGGAGTCATGGCATTTATCAACTGCTGAAGGATAATGCAGTTTATCACTTTTTAATGAATTATTTTCTGTACTGCTCATTTCCGGAACAGATAAATACAGTCAAGGACATCCTGTATCAGGAGGGATTTACAGTGAAATTTCTTCTAAGTTTAATGACATTTAGCTAAATTCTTCCCCACAGCTTACAGTTTGTTTATGTTGTACCGTGGTGTAGAGGCTGGTGAGAAAGATGATACAAAGCACAGGTGAGGCATATTATTCTTACATCCACCATAAAAGACAGGATGAAAAAAAAAGTGTAAAAGACTTCAGCTCCCTGAAGAGGATAAAGGGAGTTGTAGAGTAGAATATTGCCCTTTAGGTGGTTATCAAGACAAGAAAACTTTGAACTTTCAGCTTGAAGATATTTGTGCTGCCACTTATAGAAACAATATTATTTTGTAATATCTAGATGTTTTTAATTCAGACAGGGTTTTTGAGAAAGCCTTCTCAAGTCTACCTTTCAAACAGAAATTTGGAAAGAGGAGCCAGACCTCTCTGGGAGATGACACTTACATACTGCTGCTATTTTCTGGAGTTTGAAAGAAATGTCAAGACATCTCAGGTCTTGTAAAGGAAAACCCCCAAAAAACAACCAAACAACCAACAAAACCCACACCCAAGCCAAACCAACACGCATATTAAAAATGTAGGCATCAGAAACCTCAAAAAAAAAATCTCTTAGTGAAATGATTTTTAAAAATATATTTTCAACATAGTGTTTCAGCTTTGGTAAAATGAGGTGTTGTGACAAAAATTTGGAATTACTCTGATAAAGTCTCAGAAGAATGTTATTAACATTCGAAACTAGAACCTTTTCAGCTGTATCAGCACTGGCATTCCTACAGATGTGATGAATGACTGCTCCGCATTATTATCTAGATATTATTCAATATATCATGGCTGGTTTATTGATATAGCTGTTGGCATTATGTCAGAATTTTATTAACAGGAAGTTAGGAATATTTTACATACCTCTTTTCAGTGATGCTACTCAATCTGGCTTGTATTTTTTTTTTTTTTATTGTTTGATGAAAGTGCATTGTAAGAGTTTCTAATTTTATGGATATTGTCCATGTTCAGACTTTGAATTTTAGGTGTTCTATGTACTCTATCAAATATTCTGATATCACTACTCATGTTATTAATGGTTCAAGCAGCTTACATAATGTATGATTCTTATTGTTCTTACATACTTCTCTTTCTTCTGCTTATTTGAAACATTCTGATTTGGGCCAGCACTCTGTAATGCATTACTCTAGACATATAAATCTAAAGCAATGAAGCCATTCAGATTTCCAGAAATTTACTGAATAGGTATCAAGATCAATGTTAAAGACAAAATCCTCTTAAAATGTGGTTGACTTGGATTTTTTATACAGTCTTAATAAATTATATATAGAAGAGAAGTAAATATTCTTCCATCTAATATACTTTCTCCTTTTAATGGGTTAAAACATGGTCACACTACTTATTAAAAAATAATACAAACTACTGAATGCACCAAAAAGGTAGAATTAATACTGGAAAATGCTATTACTAATATTAAAAGTTTAAGGCAAAATGTTACCAATAAATATATACTTGTGAGTTTTCAGTTGTATGTTATCTTCGCACATTATGTTCTATATTTTCAGGCAAATATGAATAGGACAATATTTAGATATAGATATAGGAAGATGAGTGAAAATAGTTTGTGATTTGCAAATAAAATACTCAGCATGAATCTATAAAATCTCTGGCATTAACAGCAGTGAAGTTTTATGGAGGAGCTGGAGACAATTGAATGTTAGCAGGTTTTGAATATCTAATTCCCTTGTGCATATTTTGATAGTTGTGTAGTGTCAAAAGATGTGTTATTCTCTTTTCTGAGGTCAAAAATATTCTAAGACACTTTATAAGAAATTCAAATTCATCTGCTTTAGTTTAAATATAACTGGTCTCTTTTAAAAATAAGTGTCTTTTTCTTCTAAAGGGAAATGAGAAACCACATTTGATGAAGATCTTATAAAATATGCTTCAGCCTAAAGAAATTTTTCCTTTCCAGTTATCAACTCTTTTACCAGGGGGTATATGATGGAGACTTGAAACACAACTCTAGTGATATTTGTATGGATAGCAACACTGTAACAAGTCTCCCACGGCTGCAAATTGTATCCTTATAAGAGTACTTCAGGATTTGAAAATATTTAAGTAATCACAGTTTTAGAGTTATCATCTGGTAATGCCTGGGAATTGGTGACCCAAGGGACTAATTCCAAACATTACTAGAAAATGACATTGCTCATGTCAGTGTGGAAGTGTCTTGGTGAATATAAACCATAATATAAAAGCATTTGCAAGCAATTTGGCCATCTGCTGTTTCCTGTCGATACTGTTTAAGAATAAGCTCACAGCTTCACAAAACAAGTCAATGTGCCAGCACCTGAGGTAAAAGTCTTTGAGGTCCCAAAAGGATATAGTCTTTTTTCCCCCCCCCCATCTCAGAACTGCACATTGTCTCGTGATGTTAATAGAGAAAGACTGGAGCTTAAACCTACATATGTAAGCTTCTCTTCTCAACTCCCAGTCTTCCTGGACCAGAGAGTTAGGAAATTGTCCCTCTTGTCCCCATTAGCTCTGCTTGCTGCTCACGTGGGAGAGAGATACCCCAGGGGGTGGCCAAGGCAAGGAAAGAGACAAACCCAAAGGTATGGTATTGAGTTACCATACGAGACCTATGGAAGTAGGTCCTGTATGGTAATAGCATGCAGTGGTTTATTGCCATTATGCATTTCATTACTGTGTCTATTTTTTACAAAGTCTGTTTGTGCTTGGTTATGCAAGTCTGATAGACCCAGGCACACTTGTCCCTCTGGGTTTTGTGTGCATGAAAATCAGTTTCAAGACATTGCCACACTTGGCCAAATGAAGAATGTGTCCTCACTAGGCCCCTCCTCTTCTGTGATCTATCCTGACTGCAAAATGATTTTTGAGGTTGTGAATGGCTGAAAGCAAATTAAGTTGGGTTTTTTTTTTCCACCTCAGACTTTTACTGGGTAAAAATCTTGTAATATGTTCCTTTGCTGGAAAAGTCTTTAATCACTTCTCTCCTTTTTTCACACTGGCTTGAAACATTGCTAAAATGAAGCATGATACTGAGTAAAATTAATATGCAAGAAGTTCCACAAAAGTTATTAGCACAATAGTTCTGTGCAATTTGTGCTTTTACATCTAATTCTTGTTCATACTTTTCAGGTTGACGTTGATTTCTGTCTCTTAGCAAACTTGAATTCCTATCACACTTTGTTTTTGGTTTCTTTTTTTTTTTTTTTCCTGAAACTCTTACTAACTCAGTAGTTAGCATTACAGTGTATTCATTCATTTCAGCTGAGTTTGCTTGGTCACCGGCTGTGTTATTGAGTGCCTTGCATAAGAAACCCTAAACACGTGGAAATAACACACCATGGCTTTTTTCACCTTCTTATTCAATGCCATATTTGGAAGCTCATTCATGGACCATTGGGAGGTTCATTCATGGCCCACTGGGAAAGGTTAGGACTATAATTAGACCTTTTTTTTCTCAGGCGTTTCAGCAATAGAGTGCATGAAGGTTACTAACAGTTTTCTTTTAATTGATCCCGGGTGATTTTACTGTAAAGCTGTTAACTTGTGCACTGGGGACCCACAACCCACGGGCTTCTTGCACTGACATTTGCAGCAATGATTAGAATGTCATTGCTTTCCAATACTTCATTGTCATTCAGGGAGCACTTGAAATGCTTTTCACCTCATATTGCAATGGAACACACATTTGCCACCACACAGACATACACACAAACACACACACAGGCTTTTCCATTTCAGCACCACAGGCCTTTGAAATTGGATTTGTTTTGAACATCCACCTCAGTACTGCCTTTCTTTTCTGCACAGTGTCACTCTCTTGTCTCTCATACTAATGGAAACAAAGCTAAACCACTCACTCTGCACATAATAGTGGACCCCAAGGGCTAAATGTCTGTCAGTATGGAAAAAAGTGAAAACAAAGAAATTGTAACTATTTGTGTGAGTGCAAGGACTAATGTTCACCCATGTCAATTCTCTCAGGTCTTTGAACATGAAATCATTCATTCGGCTTCAACTCCGATCACATCACTTAGTAGAGATCAGTACTCAAAATTTTAACAGGTTCCAAGACCAGTGTACTTAATATGCTGGAGGGCTTAGGAAAGAGTTTTTAAAAAAAGGGGGATTCTGGTAGATGAACTCTTTCATTGAATTGTGCAGCTGTGATTGAAAATGTCACTTTTCAGCTCATATTTTTCAGACTTTCCTGTCTGAAGCAAGATTAAATAAATAATACATATGCAATTTGAAGTGCATTTTTTTTGGGGGGGGGTGGGGGGGGAGTAGACCCATTGATTTCAATATGAGTAATAAATAGAAAACCTCATTCAACAGGAGTGGCAGAATTCAGGCCTAGGTCACTCTTGCTATTGTCTTGTTATTCAAATTCAACTGAGGCTGAACAAAATGCATTTTCTTTTTTTTTTTTAAAAAAAGAAAACAAAATTAATTCAAAACATAAAAGAAAAATTGAACTAACATGCATTATGTGAAAGTTTTTTATGAAGTGTTTTAAAACAATGACCAACTTAAATAAAAACAAGTTTTACTTTCTTTGAGAGCATCAGGAAAAAGCCTTACTCTTCACCTGTAATCTCCAAAAGAAAAGGACATTTTTTCACAAACTAAAACCTGAAAATTTCTTTCTAAATATCTCTGAGGAGTAAATTGGTTTGATTTATATATTGGTTTTGGTCAGGATGCTTTAAGACTTTCATTCCAATGAATTTCCTAGGTACAAATTCTTTACATTCAGCATAGAAAATTCTGTGTAGAAATGCACAGTTCAAGGTGAAGTTTGTTTATTTGTCTGTTTTTATTTCAGTAAAACAGAGAGGAGGGGGGACAAGATTACTGCTCCATGTGTCTCTGAAAGGACCAGGAGGGAAATAAACAGCACAATCATAATAAATATGGAAGGCAAATGACACCTCCTACAGTGCCTGTTGACTGGCACATGTGGTATTGAGTGACAGTGCAAGGGCAAAACTTTTAAGTGCTTCTACACCAATCTGGAATCCTAAGAATAAGATGAGGAAATGAGTGCTTGGCATCAAATGACAATACTGATTTAAATATCTCAGGGACTTTGTGTAACTCTGTAGGAGATGCTGGTGCTAACTTCCCAGGCATGACAGACTGAGATGTACAGGCACAGTACACGAAAGATAGTTTAAGGTGTTGCAGCATAAAATATTGTGGGAATAGAGGAAATTACTGGCAGATGGAAATCCCACACTCCAACAGTAAAAAAAGTGGTGCTCTTCTTGTACTGTAACTTAATAGAGGTCAGGATATGTTAAATAACATTACAGTTGCTGCAGCTGTAGCATAGGTGCTGATAGTCAGTGATTTAAACTACCTACATATTGACTGCATCAGAGCCTCATCAGGAAAAGATAAATGCAATAAATCACTGCTTTCTGGAAAATCTTGATTAAGACCCCACAAGAAAAGGTGCAGTTCTGTATCTTGGGACATAGGACCTGACTCAAGAAGAATAAATGGGAGAGCTGCTCCTTAGTAGTGATCACTAAGGAATTTGATTGAACATTATCTTAGGAGAGAGTGGACCAAATAAATCTAATATACAAATATTAACATGATTCTTGAATATTTAAGACATAGAACAACAAAAAAATGAGGGAATTAATAAAAACAAAACAACAACAACATAAAGCAGTCTTCTGAAAAGGAAGATGCCTGCAAACAGTCTAGAAGCTGCTCCAAAATGGTAATAAAAGCTAATAATACAATTTGGGATATTGGAAAATATGAGGGATTTGGGATATAGAAAGTGGTCAAGGCTGTACTTTAGTATCTTCTGCTGTCACTGCTGGAGAAGTAATACTGGGCTCATGGACCACACTCTGATGCAGCAAGGCACTTATTCCAGTTCCCACTGGTTCTCTGAATATAGCTGTCCCAGTAAATTAAAGAGTACCAGGGTCTGGTACCTAGGCTGTAGGACTGAAATATCCATACTGCTGAGCTACAGGCTACTGAGGTTAAGCTTGGGCCAGGGTTGTTCTCATTGAGCAAGTTGTACACAGCCAGCTTTTCTTGGGAAGATGGAAGTGTTTAGCTGTACGGATGTGAGCTGTTACCATGCCAGCTGGATGAGCTGTTACATTTTATGTAAAGTTATAGGTACAAAGACTATACTGCAAAGGCAGCTGATGGTGTCAAGAGATGCCTGATCCTTAGAGAGAGCTGTAGCATATAGATCAGAACAGATGTGTTAGTACATTGTGCGTAGAAAAAAATAAAATTTAAAATTAAAAAGTTGCAAAGCTTTAATCTTGAACTACTTAAAAAAAAAAAAGGTTAATGAAAACCCAATTATTATTATTTTATATGATGAACTGTGTGAAATCCCAGGATATTTTATTAACATGCCAGTTCTAGTAAGGTTTTGTTCATTTTTCCAGTCTATATTTAGGGAAGTGAAGTCCACAATCAACTCAGTTTTTAGATCCAGAAATCTTTTCAGCTCATCCTAAAGTAAACACCCATTTGGTCAGCTGAATTGAGTAGGTCTTTGTGTACACATCAATTTCTAGTGTCATCTGAAAACATCTGTGGATCTCTAGGATGTCATTGCAGGGCTGTAACAGACAATATAGCACCTGTGCCACATCTGTGCCCTTCCTGAGGAGCAATCAGAGACTGGATCAAATAGGACACTGGCAGTGCAATTGCACTGGTTATGGGATGTGAGTGAGCAATTGATTTGTACTCTAGATGGCTACATTAAGTAAGTGAATATAGCCCTAGGTGTCTCTGCTTCTGTGATGGGATGGAGAGAGATAGTAGACAGTTCAACATTTATTAAAGGTCATTCCATCTTAAGGTGAATCTGTCTCTGATAATGCCTGTTTCTCTGGGGACTACAAGGTCTTACATCACAAGCCAGTGTTCCTATGCTTCTTTCCAAAATAAAGATGAGATCACTTTTATGGGGATAATGTTTATTTTCAAATTGCAGTTGGAAGGAAAATTCCATCATGCAGTGTATGGAAAGCACTGAGGTGTTAATTAGTCACAGTAATTCAGCTCCATTTCCTGAAGTGAGCAAAGGTGCATGCTTGGTAATTTCAGCATGTTCTCTCCATTTTACTAACCCAGTACATATATATTCAAGTTAAATTCAATGTGGATATTCAGAACTGAATGCTTTTGGTAGTTAGTATCAGCAAAAATGAACTTTTTTTTCCCCTCAATTGATTTCCTTTTCTGTTATTTAAAAAAGAATACCAGACAAAAATCTCTCAGAGAACTATAGCAACTGAAGTTATACTCAATGAACATTTAGGTGCTAGTTATAGACAGGGCAGTGATGTGCAGTGAATCAAGTAATTTAAGATCAGAGTTTCATTTTTTTGCTGATATGAGAACCCTAGAGAATAAATACATATTTGTTCTCTGACTATTTTTCAGATCCCCCCCACCTTATCTTTTTAAACTCTATTTATTCTTTCTACCACGTGGAAGATTATTCAATAATTAGGTCCTATATACCTTTCTTTATGTCAGATAATCATGCAGGCATTCCTCTATAGAAATTCATGAAGAATTAACCTTTAAGTTCCATAATAAATATGTTTTTGAAATTAATTTTATGTGAGCATGTGCATAAAGTAAACATTCAGAAAAATGGAAAACCATCACACAAAATATGATCATTTCTTTCTAGGTATTTTTTTTAACAACCTGGCAAGCAATGATATTTTGAAAGTTTTCAGAACATATATTTCTTACCAAGAAGGTCAGCCAAACACCTCCAGAACTTTTATTATCACACATTATAACACATTTGAAACCTTTAGTCTGTATAACATTATGTGTGATGGACAGAACGGAACATAAAGAAGTTTACACTAATTTGCTGCAGGTATTGATTATGTCAGTGCTAATATCTATGAAGATTAGAAGGGTATTACTGTCCTACAAGGTTAGGGAGTACTATGGCTAATTCTTGCCTGTACACCAAAAGAAACAGGTTAAATGTGTCAATATCAATAAATACAACCTCAGAACCTAAAATCAGGTGTTCATATCCAAACTGTTGTGGCTCTGGATGATGCTCACACATGAACAGTGCCTATTGAGAGAAAGTTCCTTTCAACCAGCCAGAAGTATTCCAGAGTCTGTCCAATAAATTCAGCTGTACAGATAAATTAAGTCATGGTGCCTGGGACTGTGTCCTGGCACTTACGATTTTGTTTTCTCAGCAAACTTTAAATGTGATGTCTTTGTTTCTGTCACTAATTATTGTTTTCTCCTCCCTTTCTTTTCTTCTTTCCTTCCTGACATGAGGGCTGACCAACACTGAGAAAGGTGGGGCAATGTTGCTGTGGCGTTGGGGAGATGAGCTTTAGCAGCTGCAGTGTGGACATTCTAACAGGCCACTGCTGTGCTGCCAGTTCTGGGGTGAGCACAGGCTGCCCTGCAGGTCCTGGCCTTTCGGACATGGCTGCAGGTGGCAGTGGATGCCCTGGTTCCTGGCTGACACAGAGGTGGCCACACAGCTGGAAGTGCCCTGGGCAGACCAAGTTCTTTTCATGCACCCTACTCAGCAGTCAGTAGGTGGCAACACCTTTCTGTGGTTATCACCTTGGGCTGGTTCATAAATCCAGTATGGACGGCAGAAGTATTATAGCCCATTAAAAGTCCCCTGAGCATCTCTGCAGGTCTTTTGCTTTCATGTTGAAACCTCCATAGGTGTTCCCTAGCATGAGCAATTCCGACATGTGAAGCTGTAACCAGTGCATGAGCCACTAGAGCCACCATAATGTATCATGGCAATAGGACTGCAATGCTTAGGTACTGCATTAATCATTATTTCATGATTATTTTTTTTTTTTTCACAGCAGGTGCTTTTCTAAATGAAATAATTCCATTGATTTAATTTTTTCCCAAGATGCCTAAGGACAGAAGTGGACATTACTGACTAAAGATCTGAAGCATTTTAGTTAAAGTCACCCCTAGATCCCCAATCCCACACACAAAAAAGGAATATTTTTTTCTTTGCCAAAACAAGAAGCACCTGGTCCACCTTTGATTATTGCTCTGCATAAATTAGAGGAAACCAAGCTACATCTATCCTTACAGATTTTTAATGTTTTATTGGCATTTAGATGAAAAAATAGCTGGAGATTTTTCTGCCCAGTGAAAAGAATAATTCTGGAATTATATGAATCTAAAGAGAATTCACACAATAATCTTGATTGTAAGATACTGGATGCTATCATTAAAATATTAGTAATAGGAAAAGCCATTTACCCTACAGCTAATTGAAATGCTCAAACTGGTTTAAACTTTGTCTCTTTTAGCAGGAAAGAGATTGAGCAAAAATTGTGTCTAGGAACAATAAAAACATTAGGGTGCCCTACAGTGTTCTGCTTCCCTTGGAGGCTGGGTAAATGTTTTGCCAGTCAGGCCAAAAGGTCCAGGCTTTTGATGATGACTGTCACCTGAAGAACACATGATCAACTACATTTTCATATGAATGAGAAATAAAAATTGTAATGAAATTTTCATATCAAAATTTTAGGCAAACCCATATCAGAGTTCAGGAGAAAAGGGATTTGCAAACCTGCTACCTAGCTGTTCTGTTTCCATCTGATTCCACTGCCTGTAACTGCAGACAGGTATGCACATAATCAGTTTAGTTGCACTGTGTTTCCTGACAGTGTGGGCTACCTATTATCCCTCAAGTATGCAAAGGGTAACTGGATGAAATACAAGAGTTTACTAGACTAGCTGACTAAACAGTTCCTTCTGCATTTAATCTCTATGGATCCCAGCTAGCTTAAGGACATATTTACATTTAGATACAAACGTCAACTACAGACAGATATGAACTGTTTTCGTTTGTACTAACAGAAATATTCAGAAATGAGACACCAGAGGCTAAGAATAACCGTGGTGGTATGCTTGAGGGAGGAAGCCTTGCCCAGAGGCAGGCACATTGCTTCAGATATGAGATGGGGACTTCACATAGGTAGATTCCAGGTTGTACTTTGGTCTCTGCTACTTAGGGACCTCAACACCTTATGTGGTACTATGACATAAGCAGCCTTCTAAAAAAATAGATCATGCTCTACTTTTCAGTCTTTTAATTACTGTGGAATGTAGCTAATACTGAACGTAAAAAGGCTAGGGAGGATGTGATTATTTATTTAATCTATTTTTTTAGAGCAATTCTCCATTTAAGGAAAAAGCATGTAGAGGTTACGTAACTGAAACCACTGTGCTCAAATGGTAAAATTATTTTGAGATCACTGTTCTTATGAGATATTTTACCTCATTTATGTTAAACTGTAATCAGGGATTGGAGGGTGATTGAGGTTCTTACAAAACCCTTGATATCTGGCTTCCATGCCCAAGCGGCCAGAGTAGTTTACATTTTTTATGATATCAGTAAACTTTTGTTCATTTGTAGTCCTCCCATAGTCTTTTGTACTCAGTTTGGAAGCATAATTCCTTGATTAGTAAAGTTTGCTCCTTGATTCCCGAATGCTAAACAGCACTAATGCTCGTTGTTTAAAATTTCACATATAAAAGAAGGCCCTGGAGTTGTGAGGAATGAGTGGGTGTACAGCTAGTCAGAACAATTATGTAGTGCTGGAGGCAATATTTGCTGCTTGTTTGTATACATCTATCTTGAAAGCCCTTATTAAAAACTACCTTACTGAATCTGGAAATGTTAGGGGATTTTTTTAGGTTATCTCACACAGTTTCTTCATATCGCCTTAGGTTGTTTAATTCACGTCCATAAAGGACAAGTTAGCTGTGGAAGGAAAAGATTACAGTGCCCCTGCTAGTTCTAAACTGAGTGTATTTGATTTATTCAGCCCTCTTACTTTTATTTAAGGTGGAAATCTCATCCAAAGGCCGCTGACTCTGTATTCCAGATGTTGCCATATCAGCCTAACTTCCATTTCTCATATCTCGCTGCTCCTATCTGTCAAGTTTATGAAAAATTAGAGCTCTCATACAATCAAAATGTCATCCTCCCCACCTTCCCCAGCAAGCCTTGCTTTTGATTATGGGTAAGCAGTCATGTGTAAAACCTCATATTGTACTTCATCAACAGGACTGCCTATGGACTGTGGAATCTGCTACATGATATTATTAGATCAGGGTTTTTTTTGAGAAACTTCGTGTACTAGAAAAATAATGTTTTGGGGTGTTTTTTAACTGAGGTGGTGGACCTGTAATGGAAGGCTTAAATACTTAGGCAAAAGGCAAAATTTTGGCTGAGAAATTTTTGCAGTGACTTGGAGATCTGGATCCATCCTGAATCAGTTGTGATTGAGAGTTACTAATGCCCAATGGTCTTTGGTAATGATTCCCAATAATCAAATGGATTATGTGTTTGTATTTCAGTGAAAGAAGAATATTTAGCTCTGTTAGCTGACCGAAAAACTCACTTCTTGTTGTTCAGATCAGAAAGAGTAGTACTGACAGAATGTCGGTATCTGTTTAAATATTTTTTTTCCTTTAGCACCAGGACTAGAGATCTATTGGTGCTGACAGAACGTGTACACTACATGCCACCCTTCAGCTACATCCTGTGAAACACATGCCAAGACCTTATAGCAAACTAAAACCTGAAGAAAAAAACCAAAATTCATAACAGATATGTTGACAGAAAAAGAAGAGAGGAGGGACAATACTGTGGTTTGCTTTATCGTAAAACTCACCAACAACCTGAGAAAGTGAATGTAGTCCCAGCTGTAGATAGAACAGCAGCAACAAGAGAAATGCCAAAATATATAGTTTCATAAAATGCAGCTAATGGAATTCAGAGGCACAAGTTAAGAGGGCAGCCAAGGCTGATAGCAGCAAGTGGACAAAAATCAGATTTCTCGGTATTCTGAGATCTTTGTTTTTCATGAGTGGTGCAAAAAGGATGAAAAAAAAGCTGGTCTTGTTTAGCTGGAGGGGTTCTCCAACAGAGGAGAATCTCACATAAATCACACCTGTTTAACAGGGACTTGGTTGGAGGACTTAGAAACTTTGGAATCTATAACCAAATCTATATGCCTGAAAAATACCTGTCCTGATCCTGGAATTTGCCTGGCATTCAAGAAAACATAGCTCAATAAGTAAAATAAAATTATTTCTGATTAACTTTACCTGGAAAACTAAATGCAACAGAGATTCTGTTTCTTGCATGGTAAACAATGTCAATAATAAGATTGATTAGGCTTTTTGGTTTTGTGTTCATGTTTTCAGGGTTAGTATAAAAATTTGGTATCTACTTCTGGAAATTTGAAAATTAGGGACTTTCTCCACTTTCACTTTTTGTAAACTGCAAAGGTGTATATTTTGAGATAGAGAAATGTGAACTGCTTCAATATAAAATGCCATGAAAATAGCTGGCTGCAACTAGAAAATTACATTTATATAATTGGAAGCTTACACCAATACAATGTTCCATGGGTTGAATTTACCAAATTCTTCGGACCACAGCCCAAAGTCTAAAGAATAAATCTTTATTTAATAGTAAAAAAATCCCATGTCACTTAATATAGCACAACACTGAACACTAAGGAAATTGAAAACTCTGGCTCTATGTGGCTTGTCTATCAACACTTATGTGATAAGAGCAGGTTTGGGGTTCTTCTGGCTCACTGTTCCCTTTCACCCATCTGCATTCCAGGTTAATCCATCTCTTATCATTTCAGAAATTCTCTGGCTTCATTTTTCCATGGTATCCATTACTATAATGTTTAATTGCTGACCTTCCAATCTACCCAGTTTTAAGAAAGTCTCTGTAAAACTGCCAAGTCCTCCAACCTTACCTTGTCAATTTGGTTATTTAAAACAGTTAGTCTTAATGCTTATATAATACTTTCTGTGAGGGAGTAACCCAAATTCTTATGACTTCGTGCCCATTTCACCTCAGTTTAATTTGAGTGTGGCCTACCAAGCGTTACAAGAAATAAGGGCAGGATAATGGATAACCTTTTCTTCACATTTAAATATTTTGTCATGTCATTTTATCTGAGTAATTTGACTGTAGTTTCAGTACCTTTTACACAATGAGTGCAAAACACTGACTGATTGTTAAGAGCTGGCTTTTCCAGAGCAAGGTGTGTTCTGCTGCAGTCTCTGCCTCTAGACAGATCACTTTCAGCACTCTGAATTAAAATGGAAATGAAATGGGGTCTGTAAATTCAGGTTGGGGCTGAAACAAAACACTGTGATTGAGATAATACTAACAGTCTGATCTGGATGGAGATTCTTCACCTAATGTTTATTTATATCTCTATTAACTAGCAAAACATCCTAATATTTTTATGATCTTGAATCCAGAGTTGGTCTATAATACAAGTAGGTGAAAAAGATGAATGAGACACTAAAAGAACAAAAAATATAAGTTCCACATTTATTTCCAGTCATAAATAACAGTAGTCAGTGTTGTATACTTTGTCTTTCAGTGTCTTGGGGTTATTTTATGTCACATATTTGTAATGAACAAAAGCAGACTACGGAGTGTACATGTACTCACAGCCTACAGAATTAGACCATTAGATCATAAGCAGGCAGAGTGATCATGACCTAGACCTAAATAAAAATGCTATTTATATACCTTTAGTTGGTGAAATAATGTGTTTGACTAGACAGTGACCACAGGAGGGATTAGGTTGGTAACATCTCATCAGCAAGTCTACATCCCTAAAAGAAAAGT
This sequence comes from Promerops cafer, assembly GCA_013398275.1. Lineage (NCBI taxonomy): Eukaryota > Metazoa > Chordata > Aves > Passeriformes > Nectariniidae > Promerops > Promerops cafer. Next base: position 369,078 of record VZSE01007339.1, read on the forward strand.
ATGCTCAGTGTTTTCCAGAATGAGAAGACAGTGGATCATGGTTGAATCATAGTTATTATGACCCTTGAATAATGGTATTTTGCGTACCAGAAATCAGCAACGATTGCCATAACCCATTTTATAGTTAAAGGAGAAAAACCATAGACTCTTTGTGATAAACTTCATGGTGGATGATCCATCACGCTAGAAGAGCTGGTCATAAGCGGTAATTCCAAGGACAAACTTTCTGAAACTCTTTCACTGGACATTTAAGTTAATAGAGTCTCTTTGGGTGTTGCTAAAGGAGTCAGAGCTGACTCAAGCCTTCTTTGCCATGTAGTGAGGAAGATAAAATTGAATCTTGCTTCAGTGGCAGAACAACCCTCCTAGGCTAAGGAAAAGACAAACTGAGAGGGAACCAGCTTGTTCCAGGAAATGGCTAGAGGTGTTAACAACAGCTGAGATGTTCCTTTCTTCCTACTGCATCTTTCCCTGAGGTTTAACTGTTCCCAAGCATCTTCTCTTTCTCTTCCTGCAGTTCAAGAAAGTCCCCTCCCCTCTAGAAGCCCAAATTTCCTTCCTGCACTTCTTCTCACACTGTAAAAGGAAAATGAGGCAAGGTCATGGAAAAAGAGCAGATTCCAGAAAGAAGAGCAGGTGGCAGTTACTGAAGGTTTCTAAGTTGCTAGAACAGAAAAAGCTCCCCTAACCTGATTGAAAGGGACATATTTATCTCTGTGTCCAATGATGCTTCAAAATGTGTAAATTTCAGGATACCTGATTGTTTTTCATTACTGCACTTCTGGAATAGAATGTTTTTGTTTTGTTGATCATTTCCGAGCTACCATGAAATTGACCTGGAAAAGTATGAAAAAAGGTGCCCATACTATCAAGCAGTATGAATTTCAATCCATAATTTGTTGTTTGGTAGTGCATACTTCAGATGGCATTTGTCTAAATGAAACAAAAATAACTGCATCTAATGTGCAGTTCATTTACTTACTGTGTGTGCTGGAAATCACATATTAACGATCAGTTTTCTTCATCTTCCAGAAAAAAAATTAGAATCTTAAAACACATTTCATGGTCCTGAAATAGATTGACAAATTAACGTGTAACATCACAAGATTGTTGTTTCTTACCAAAGCTGAAGATTCAACTTCTTCGATTTTGTAGTTGTAAATATTCTTTTTTTTTTAAGGTTTTTATAGATTTTTTTTTTCTTAAAATGAATGAAAACATGTAGAGACACTTTATTTGACTAACTGCTACTTATATCACCACGATACATTTAAAATCAAAGCAATTTAATGAGATAAAACAGAAATTAACCAAAAATATTTCAACCAAAGCCAATGACTATTAGACTTGATTTGAGAGGGATTTTTTTCCTTTTAAAATATTTCTTCCTTATACTTTATGTAGTTTTAATTTATTTCAATAAAATACAAAAGTGTATCTTAGACAAATCAACTTTTCCAAAGAATAAAGATGAAGAATAGGAGTGAGAGAAAGGAAGGAGAGTTATATTTAAAATAACACAGGATGTGTGGCTTGTAGAATTGGTAGCATTACGAGTAAGTGAAATACTACTAGAGGGGCTGGGAAAAGAAGGAGAATGTTAGAAACTGATTAGTTGTTTCATATTTGTGTAAGGTAAAGGAAACAAAGAAACAATCTGTGAAATATTACTACTATTTGTGTTGTTTTACCTTTTCTGCTGAAACTGGGATATAGAAATAGGAATAATCATGTCAGTGCATTGGACCAAAACCCACTGTTCTGGGGAGTAAGCTTTTAAAGTAATGTTGAGACTCTCATAGAATCAAACAGAGAAAAATCTTTTCCACAGAATTTTCCTCTGACTTTGACAAGTTATCTCTGCACCCCTGTGGATCTTCTGAAGTAATAACTGTAACATCAGACATCTCATTAATGCTTTCTGCAAAACCAGCTATAGCTGTGCTGTGTACCAACATCTCACCTCTGAAGAGCTGAGGTCTGCCCTTAAAAGCCATGAGGTGGCCTCTGTTGACAGTGGTGTCCTCACCTGGTGTTCAAACCTTACCAGAACACAAGAAATCTCCTTTTACAGTCTTAGTCTGGAATCATATTCGGTCTGTACAGGATGAAGTCTCTTGCATGGAAGTGTGTGAAAGTCCTACTCTAAGGATTGCTCTAATCAACCAGAACCTCAGCCACCTGCTGCACAGGTGTTACTGCAACCATTTACAGGCTAAAGTTGCCCTGGCCTGGCAACTGATTGAAGACCTTAGTGTGTCAGTAAGAGGCATTCAAGGATAGCTGGTCTCTTACAGACATATGATTAATGGCTATTCAGCTTAAGATACAAAGAGAAAAGACAGGAAAAGAACTAAATTAAACATTCAGAAATGCAAAAGTAAATTAAACACTCAGAAATGCAAACTTGAGCAATGGCAGATAGTGGAAACAGTACAGAAGGGTTCATATCATGGACTGAAAAGCCATATAAAAAAACACTCCAATACAACATGATGATATTCGACTAGAACTTTGTAACTGATGAGAACAAAGCAAAATAGGATCATGCTTAGCCTTACTGGAAAGAGCAAATATATGTAGTATTTGAGGGCTTGAAGGATTGTGTGAAATTGATTATGAAATGTTGAAAGGGGGCTGTGAGGATGTGCTAAAATTGTTATAGAGTGTTCAGAGGAAGGGCCACATGATGGGGAAAGGGAACTGGGGTGTGTAGCTGAAGTGGATCTGGGAGGAACAAGTGTGTAAAACAGAGGGGAGAGGGGACAGAAAAGACTGGCTGTGTGAGTGTGTGGGCATATTTCTTAGAGACTTTAACAAGCTGGATTAGCCTGAAAGTAGAGGATCAACTTCTGCAGAGATCAAAGCTGTGAGATCTGGAGGCCAAAAATGTGAAATCCATGCTAAAATTTAGAGATCATCCAGAAATGGCAGCAACCTTGTGAATCAAGAATGTTGTCCTTGTGAGCTTTGACCTTCATCATCTGGAAATGAGGAGCAAGATGATTATTTTTGTGGTGCTTTCCATTGTGTAAGTGCTGGTTATGTTAATGGGGCTGCCAGTAAAGATCTTGCTCTTCCCCTTGTCTTATTGTGTGTACTTATATTCTGTGTGTGTGCATTTTGCATCTTTGGTACACACACTAAGCCCTGCCACTGGCTGGACCTGGAAAAGGGGCACAGTATCTAACAGCCTGGGAAATAGAAGTCCAGTGCCTTCACTGAAGTTGACTGTTCTCACCACTTACTGCTGATGTGAGGGAATATACTCCCTTTGCTTTCAGTCTTTAACACCCAGAGAAGTAGACCTGGCTAAGTCATGTCAATGTGTCTCAGCCAGACTAGATGTTTATCTTGTCTCAAATCCACTTGAGGATGACTGGTGGAAGTTTTGAAAAAGTCCCTGAATAAATGTGGTGAACCCTTCAGTTTCCATTTTCACATAACCTCTTTCATCTCCCACCATAAACATAAGATAATAGAAAGACTTATGAACACCTTCACTTTTCCACGACAAAGGGTTTATACCTCTTTGTTTTTACACTTTTGACACTGGTCATGAAGATAATAGTAATCTAATCAAGTGCACAGTTTGATCAGAACATTTTGTCCATGGACAGAACTCTTACTGGTCTCCCCAGAAGCAGCTCCCAAGTTTATTGTAAATCCATCCCTCCAAAAACTGCTGTATTGACCACCTCGGACCTTTTTGGTTCTTTTCTATGCCTGCTTGGGACACCTTCTCATATTCCTGTCTCTGCTTTTGTGATGTGGTTCTCAGCACTTGTATCTCCTCTGGTTTTAATATATATTTTGTGGGAAGAACCTTCCTTCTTGCCTTCCTGGTGATGAATCTTAACCTTTTCCCAAGCTGGCTAATGGGGCATGGAGTATAATGAATCCCCGGGGAAAGGAACACAGAGCACAGAGATAATCTCAAACCATTATAGGTAAATATATTAATTCTGTGACTAGATTGGTGTGGTCCCAACCATAAATATCCTAGAATTTGCTTTATTTATTTTTTGGGTGCTTTGTGCTTGTCTATAGGCCATAGTAATTTTTTGCACCTAATACAAAATACCCCATTTTCCCTGCAATGCTTAAGCTGTCAGGTTACAATGATATAAGAGATTGTATGGCATGGAAGTGCTTGACCTGTAAGTAGAAGCCACTTAAAGTGTTCATTGTTTGAAAACAAGTTAATGTGCATGCTGAAGTGTAGGAGAAATGAGAGCAAACAATTAAGTCAAAAGATGATAATATTTTTATTCTTTTGTTTGGCTGAGTCTATTCTGTTGCCACTAGTTGTTAACACCCAGGTTGTTGAAGTTTTTTCCTATCTTAAGAGTTATTACTTACAGAAAAAGAGTGTATAGACCTGCAGTTTCTATGAAAACCTTTAATCTCTACCATGGGAGTACATTCTATTATAAATGCATGCACACAACATTCACTGACATTAAAAGGAGCTATTGGCACCCACTGAGTGGAGGATAGATGGCATGGTTGCTGAATCAGTTACTTGTAATGTCTTTCAAATGCATAATATTTCATTGAAACATTCTTTAAAGGGAAGAGTTAAGAAACAAGGAGAGAAACTAGTATTTTTATTCAAAGGAAGTTTGGCCTTTATTTAGTGTAGATTTCTTATCTAGACATACTAAATGTGCTACCACAGCTGATATTTTGAAAGAATGTAAAGTCACAAGGTTCTCATTTATATGCCCCATGAAAACCTGTGAATGTTGCAGCTTTTCTGAGTTTTATGGATAAAATAGGGTTTATTTAATAATGTGTAGGAGATTAATAGCTACAGTGGTTTGAAGAGCAATGACTTCCCTGATAATAATGATAAACAGAATGAGGACTTGATGGATATACCTAAGTTAGTGGAGGTTAATGGTGGTGCTCCCAAAAGATTTGATTTCATAGTGATAAATTGAAGATGACCTGCAAAGATGAAGAAGAAATTCCATTAACTTTTTCAGAGCCTCTCCCCCACAGAAGAATTAGATCAAGGGGTGCACTGGGTGCTTTCTTACTCCCCAAATAACTGATTATCTTGTCTATTGTCCAATGGCATCCACTACTGATGCAGTTATTTAGGTCTCCCTCAGAGTAAACTACAAGGACAATTATCTATGATGTGGTAGTTGAGAGTAAAATAGTGAAAATAAACTTTTGATGGCAGGACTAGACAGAAGAACCTCTGACTCTATACACTGACATAGGTTTGGGGTTAGGCTGTAGTGAACTGCTGGGTTCATTAGATGAGGGAAGCTTCTTTAAAAGCAAAGTAATAACTTATGTAAAAGGCTATCATAAAAGGACAAATCATGTTGGCTCCCCTCAGCTGCATGACATCATATAGCCAGACATCAGAGGCCAAGGGATAACAAAAATAAGAGAGGAAAAGCAATGCAACCACATTTGTTTTGGGCCTTTCAGTAAGAAGATGATAGAGAAAATTAAGATGTTCCTGGCAAATTGCTCATTGCTCTAAAATGTTCTTTATATCCAAAGTGCCATTTGAAATACAGCCCTTGGTGGCAGTTAATATTTGTTACTACTTTGGGAAGGAAATATCACATAAATTGATAATCTGAAGCCAATTTTTCCAGATAGAATGTCCATGCTGAAAAAAGCAATAAATCATCTAGTGCACTGTGGCAAATTCTAGAGAAATCAAAGATCTTGCAGACCCATAAAAATGAATGGCCCTTTTGACCTCATCCTCTCACTGTATATGGAACTAATAGGTGGATAGGAAACCTTACATTACCTGTATCTGGATTGGTATTGGTTTTCGGTTTCAGTCAGTATGACCTTTCTGTTGAATTAAATTAGCTTGAACCCCCTGTTTTTCAAAGACTAGCTTCCCTTCATACATTATTTGCATGAACACAAAGGTGATTTTTGCATCTTAAATTATAACGGCTAATTTTTAACACAATTAGTTTTAACAAAAGTTAGGAGAATAGGTCAGAACAAAGAAAGGACAGGTTAGAGAATATTAAATAACTTAGAAGTAGCCAAGATGTCAGGATGTGATGAAATTATCTAAGCCAGAACTATCTTTGAACCACTATTAATTATGTTTAAGAATTCTAGGGCAGTCCTACAAGATTGTAGAAGGGCAAACCAACTTTATTTAAAAAATAGGTGGGGAAATTAGAAAAAAAGTAAAAACGTTGAGTTGTAGACAAGTCAGTCTGACTATGGCACCAACGAAGATATGATAGCACTTTTATGATACATTTTTAAACAATCATTTTATGGAAGCCCAGAGAAGGCAGACCTGATTTTGCTCCGTACAAATGTGCTTAAACCCCACTACATTCATTCCTGAAGAGGACAATTGTGAAACATATGATGGAGACATATGTAGTATATTAGCAAAATTTTTCACATGGCCAAAATATTCTAATATTGAAAAAAAGAAAATGTAGTCCGGAAGAAATTAGTAAAATGATCTGTTACTGAGGTAGGACAGAATCTTCCTTGTTGGAGGCTGTTTTGATGTGATGCTGTCAAGTCCTTTTGTTTACTGACTAGGTCAGCACAGTAGGCAATATATTTCTTTGTGGATCATAAACAATTGCATTTAGATGAACATTGTATAAAGTAAGGATTTTAAGGATGGAAATGAAATTGGAAATGGTCCTAATGAAAAGAGAACCACCCAAAGTATATCAAAAAGTATTAACTGAAGATGAGTGTGAGGTAATGAAGCTAAGAGAAATATTTTTCTTGCAAAATTGCAAAATTACCCTGCAGACATGTACAGTGCAATGAAATTGCACAGTTGATGTTAGACCTTGTTGCAAAAATAAATAAGCTTCATGTAGGTATTTACCAAACTGTAATATATAACACATATATATAACACATTCTTCTTCATTATAGAAGAATAATATTTACATTTCCTCTAATACTTACCCAGTTGGTTCTATTTTCTGTTCTGCTTTGGGCACTGTATTTTAAGAGATAATAATGTCAGTAAAATAGGATGTCTTGAAAAACTCCAACACCCAAACAAAACCCAACCATCAGAATGAGCAGAGACTTTGAAAATGTGGTCTTTGAGAAATGGTGTTCTGCAGAGAGAAAGGTGCCTCAAATATATTGACAGTGATGAAAGAAAGAGTGGCCTGTTGCTGTATGTCAGTAACCTCCCAAGCACTGGGTTCTATGCTGAGCAGAAGGCAGGAAACCTTCTCCCAGCTTGTCCTTGAAAACAGGGTAAAACTGGTTTTGATCTTACAGCAGACTAAATTGATGAACAATTTCACTTCCTGAGTTTGCCGGTCCTGTTGTATTTTCTGTGATCACATATTATCGATGTGTGTACAGCTGCAAAATGATAGAAAATACTATTGAAATATGACATTTTTAATTAAAATATGCTATTTTGTTCAATTTAGTTACGTTACAATTTATACATATCATTATATTACACAAATTTTGGATTTCTCATGAAGGTATTTCTAATTATCTTAATGTATCAGCAATATTTTTATGAGGTTTTTTTCTATGGAATAAATTAATGTGAACAAGAGTTTTTCATTCAAAAAGACTACCTTACTGCCACTGGAATTGACTGTGTGACTGTGGTTTTGTGGATTTTTAGTCCCGCAAGGTGTAATGGCCAGAATTATTCAATTTGATAATGTCTCTCTGTATTTCCACTTGAACAATTCAATATTTTCTTAATTCTTTCAATAAATGAAAATTACTACAAAGTAAAAATTGGATATCTTTTTGTTGCTCTTCAGAATATCTGTAGCAGAGAAGTTTATAAAGGGTTGAGTGACATTCATTTTATAAATGTTGAAGACTTTTCATCCGTTATGCAGATTTTAGAAGGAAAACCATAAAACATATCACTGATTTGGAGAAGACAAATGCAGTTTAGCTTAACCGAGGTCCTCTGAAAATGCTGCCAAAATACAGGAATGAGTATCCAAATTCAAACTGTGTACTTTTAGATAATTCTCATAACTGGTCATCAGAGACACTGAGTTCATTAAAGCAAGTGCTTATAGAAGGGGGAAAAAAAGGCAGCTGCTAATTCCATGCATTTACATTTCTCCAGGTGCTGCAAAGAGTTGACACAGGTAGCTGACATAAAAGATTCGATTAGACTGTTGTGTTTGTACAGGCAGAAACTGCAGTGATATAATAACCACTAATTTTTGTTATGATTTTATACTCAGGCATGCTCCTTGGAAGTCGTGGGGGCAGGGATAGCTGAAAAATTACCTTGTTGTAGAGCAATTCTAGAAATTTAGACTTAGATTTTTATGTTTCATGTTGGCTTTCAGACTAACAAAGGACTAAATATTTGCTTTAGCTTTTCATTAACACTATCATAACCCCATTGTGAATGATGCAAATGTTACCAAATGCCACTGCATGAATGAATATGATAGAATAACACAGCAGTGTAAATTATATTCCTTGCCAGCTGAAATTTGTTTTCCATTTAAACAATGCTAAAATGAACTTTTCATAGATACAAATGCAATCAAACTGAATGTCGCAAACGTTGTCAGTGTAGAGTAAATGGCAGGAAAGCTCAAATGGAAGTTAAAGTGTATAATTCCACTCTGAAAATTCAGTACCCCAAAATTTAGATTACTAGTCTGAATCTAATTCTAAATCCTAAAATAAATAATCCATACTTTAACCATATTAGAAATAACATTTGGGAAAAAACATCCCCCTCCCCCCACCCTGCTGCTCCCCCATCCAAACCTTACAACTATAACTTTCTTATGTAATTTTCTTTTATAGCAACTTTGCAGAAAGAAAGATAACTAAATAAAGCCACTAAAATATTTATAAGAAATATATTGAAACTACAGGAACATATAATATTGACTTTCAAGAATCTTGAGTTACTCTTTTATCTGTATGACTGTAAGTGGAAAAAAAGATTCATATGTGTTATTTATAGACACATTTACTCAGGTAAATGTTCTGTGTTCAGAGAAAATGTTGCAGGCTCTACTGTTGACAAAACATCATTGGTGTGTATTTAGCCTATGCAGCAGATACAATTTGGGTAGGATAATACACCATATTTTATTGGGATAACAAGAAATGTTTCCCATTCTTATAGAATAAGCAGCTACGCCATTCTTGAGGGAAATACAGTCCTTTATGTGTTATTTCATAGAAAGAGACCAAAGTATTAGCCAAAACACCTTCTGTAATCTGGCATTTTCATGTTATCAGGTAACAACATAGGATTGTGCCTTTACAGTATCCTTAACTCCTAAGTAATTAACAATCTCAGCCCCCTATATTGTACATGTGATTTTTTATCATTACTTTACATCTTTAAAGGTTAAGGAGTGTAAGAAATTTTCAGGAAGCCAAGTGGAAATGCCTTTTGTAGCCTGTAACAGTTTGAAAAAATTATCAATAACTGTTATTCTGTAAGTCTGCACAAATTTATCACCTTATAAATACAAATCCTCCATAGTCTCCATTTCCATTTCTTTTTTAGGTTAGACCCAGCAAATTCCTTCACAAAAGGCAACTCAAGGTCACAGTCCTTCAAGGATATTTTTATCAAATCAATCCTTCACAAGGCTTGAAATGTATAAAAGCATTATTGAGCAAATAAGAGGCAGCATCTCTTTTAACAATTACTTGGCTTCATAATGAAATTGTGCAAACTTGTCTCCTTTAACTCACTTTAACAAATTCATGCCTGCCAGAGTGGAATTTTTCTTTATTTAATTTTGCTAATTTCTCTTGAATAAACTGGGAAAGCAGGCACGGTGGGAGGCGAATGGATAGACAATGAAATAGGCAAACCCCAAAAGGATGAGGGTAAAAACAAATAAAATGAAATCACCATATAAGTGCCTATAAGTTTTGCATTAGAAGATTAAAAAAAAAAAATCTAGCAGCCTGAGTCTCCAAGCCCAAAGTGAGCAGCTCATCAAAGCATTAACACAGAGGCATATGTGATACACAAAAAGTACAGCATTCCAGAGACATCAACACCAGATGTGTTTGTTTAATAGCTCAAGCAATTAAGATGTGAAGCAGACAGTCTTTTAGCCTCCTTAGTGTTGCTTCCATCTTCGTGTTGCTTTGCCTTAAGTTGGTTCCCTGGGGTCAATGTCTCCAGAGAAGCTGACAGCTGGGCATTTCTGGGTATATTCTCTTTCCTCATGGCCCAAGCAGCTTATCAGAGCACTTTCCTGGTTCTCAATCTGTCCATAATTAATCATAAAAATATGAAGTGCCCTTCCATCTTGTGTTATCAATAAATCTAGAGTTAACATTTGTGGGTGCTTGTTCTGAGTCAGGGAACAAAAGTTTAAGATTGGATTGTGAATAAGTAGTTGTCTTTTATTTGACTCTGGCCTCCTGTCTTCCTACTGGCATAATTATTTAACTTGTAGTAGACTATTATTCTGCTGTGACATGCTTTTCTGGCACTGCTTGTCCTGTACTTTTTACTTTTCCTCGACCATGAAAATCAATGTTTCACAACCTAAGCAAATGCTCAGCCTAATTCTGGGCAGTAAATGGACATATGCAATACTGCACTGGTGGGCTTAGGAGGAGGTGATTGCACAGCCTTTACAAATGTAGTCAGAAGCAGAGTGTGCTGCTGTGTTACTCAGACACAAAGGAGATAGAAGAGAAGAGAAGAGAAAAGAAAAATTATGACTGTAGAAGCTCCTGAGAGGAAGATGAGACCAGTTATCTACAGGGGTTCCATCTCTACTGTTCTAATTAATTTACATCTGCGAGCAAATTACCCTGGGTGACATAAGTTATTCCTTTCTCCAATCAAGCCAAGAAGCACTGAAAAGCACATTACAATCTGAAGCCTTTTGCTGGTTTGTAAGCAGGATGTCTCTGAGAACTTGATAACCCCCAGCCTTCATCTTTGTCTAAACAGAGGCAGAATTTATCACTTAGCGAGAATATATTTGCAGATGCTAAAGACCCTGATGTTTCTCTTCACTCAGGAAGATGTCTTAGTCCTCTGTGGACAAAATGTAATTTTATTTGAACAAAGCTAAAACCTTCTCATATCTCACTTTGTCTATATTGTTATCTAGAAGTTTGTTTTCATGCTTCTTTATTCCTGATGAGTTTTAGATTTTTCTCTAGAATCATATTTCTAAACCCATCTTGCCCTGCTACCTGTTCCTTTGTCCTCTGATACCTTATTTTGATGGATGGTGTATGCATTTGAAATTCCTATCCTAACAATTGCCTCCATGTTGTAGTGGAAATGTCTACTTTTTGTAAATTAATATTTTTTTGACATATCTGACAAACAGATTGCATAGTTTTATTAGCTATCTCTCTGTAATTCCTCTGCATATTTGAGAAATTTAATGAAGTCTGTTGAAGCAGACTCCCTTGAGTGTTTCCCTTTATTTTGTAAGACTACAGTAAAGACCAGCCTTGACATCTTGTTAATCTACAAACCCCCCAGACACTTAGCAGTTGCAAGAGCTGCTGATGGAGAAGTTATCTAACGTGATTATCAAGAGAGTAATATTTATTATCTTAGAAATCTTTAACAGCAACATAGATGATATCCCCATCTGCCACCTGAAACTTTTACGAAGGTTTCCTTCAGTCTCACTCACACAGTCCTGTATAGCTTTATTTATTTGAGTGCCTGAACAAGACATGCCTCTGCAGTTTTCTCTCACAGTAACATTGAATTTGTTAATCAGCAGAGAAAACTCCTGAATATCAGAGAAAAAACTCCCACAGGTATACAGGGAGATATCATGGAGCTCAATGTCATGAAAAAGAAGAAAGAATATCTGGTTACATTCAGAGTGAAAACATATTTTGCTTATTTTTCATGCAGACATTCCTCACAAGAGCTAATTTTAAAGGATCTTTAGGTAGCAGAGATTGTAAAAAGCTGAGGAATTGATGACCTTTATTCATTGAAAGTGATGATTCTATGTCCATTCACTGCTTGTGATGCAGGATGTAGTCACCTGGATCATCTGAATATCTCAGGCAGCCTCATTAATCATGACTTCAGGCATTTGTCTTGATTATTTTGGACAAATATCACAGCAGTAAAAAGCAGGACAATAAAGAACATAGAATGGCATTAAATGTCAGATATTTTAAATCTTATGAACATTTTAATATTTAAACAAATTTCCTAATATTTAACCAAAATGTTTTTGATTTCTTAATTTTTTCATCCTAACTAGAAATATGTCCTAAATGTTTCTCATTTTAGAGAATGGCATTATTTAATTCCACCTCTAGAAAAAAAGAAAGAGAAATAGCTATCACTTTTTTGTGTTTAACTCCTATATTAAAGGACTATGAATAATGAGATCCAAAACAGGGAATGGAAACACTGGGGTGAAGCTGTGTATCTACATTTCATTCAAAGGAGGTATTCCTGGTTGCATCACTTTGACACGTGGGCCACTGTTTAGAAAATGCTCAAAATGCAGTGCACATTTGCTTATACCCAGGAATTCTTTATCAGCTTGGAAATAATGCAAAAATAATATGAATAGATGCTGGTTGCACTTTGCACTGTGCAGTGCTATTATGACTTCAGAATAATACTGGCACAAAAATTAAACTTGATTTTATTTTACAGGAAGGAATGTTTTATGGATGTGTGTGTGCATGCATGTCTAGGCAAAGCACAATATGGGACTTAGGTTTTTTTGTTTTGCGCAAATTAAAACCAGAGCAAACAAACTCGTGTTACTGGAATAGGTTTAGATTGTAGTCTGATCAGACTACAGAAAATTTCAGCAGAGAATATTGCACCTGTCAACTGCTTTTCATATCAGGAAATTAATCAAGCTGACTGTTCAGAGGGTTTTTGAGGATGTTCATTATTTCAGCTATTAATTTTTAAAAGCAGCAAATGTTGCAAGTCAACAGCATCCATAAAAATTGATTTATTGTGCAATTTACCTCATGCTACTGGAAAGAAAGAGAAGGGTTTGTGTATCTACTACTCCCCCCTCTCAATTTTGTAAGGCATAGGATATATATGAGTATATAACTTTTAAAGGAAAAGTATGTAGCTAGAAATAATAGAACCCTTTTGCATTGGTTTTATATCAGTGTGGATGGCTAATGTTTGACTACTTGAAAGAACTGCAGAATTGAACATTAAAGACAATGAGAAATAAAAGAGATTGTTTAGAGAAACTGTCAGAGAAGAGTAATCTAAAGCCAGTGAGGTCTCACTCTAAGACTGAGTCATCAGTGTAGTTGTCTGTGCTTCAGCTCAGTGAAGTCTATTAAGTGCCATTCCTTTATAATGTGTATTTGTTGTATTTGCCTGTGTGTCCCATAAAAAGGAGTTTTACCTCATTTGGGCAAAATGAGCTAGAGAAAAGGTTCTGTTAGACGCTTGACTTAATGAAACTTCTTACTGCAGACTCCAAGGTCTGTTTGTGTTGGAGGGGAGATATCTCAAAGTCAGAAATTTTGTCTTATCAGACTAATTCACAGCATCTAAAGTACCTGAAATAAGGCCTTTATGATGCTAAACATTGTTTACAGTTGTTGCAATGCGGTTACCTGGTACAAAATTACATCCTGTAAGAAATTTCAGTCTCTGGTATGTATTACCTTCTATACAGTAGTGAGTAAATTCCTGGTCCTGCTGTGATTTTTGGGACTTCAGTTATGGCTAGGATTCAACCTCTGCTTCTTTAGGTGATATAGTACAGCCTTGACCTGAGGGCTTTGTCATTTGCATGTCGATGGTAAGAGTGACAGACAGTGGAGATCTCTGTTATTTTATACAAATTAGATTCACTGAGGGGACCTCTCTCTTCCCTGAACAGCAGATAAAACATCTTAAGTCCATGCTCTTGTAGCACTGATCTCATTGGAGAGTGCTAGACTTGACCTCCTTATGTTAGGGTCCAAATGGGGAAGAAAAAGAAAATAAAAACCAATAAAACCCAACCTCCAACTGTTCCAACAGATAAATCCTAAGAGCTTTAGAGGGAAATACAGATTTGTAGTAGAACAGAGACCTTCAAAACATTATAAATAATTCAAAAGGGAGACATAATCTTCCTGAAAATCTTGACCATCTGGGTAGAAAACATTACACAGTTCATGAAAATGCCAATATTATTAAAGAAATTGTGGACCTTCTCAGTCCTTTAAGATTCTAAAACTGGATCTGAGGATCAAAGATCTACACTGACATGAGGAGAAGGAAAGACCATATAGCATTTTTATAGTGTTTGTCTGCTTGATAGCTTTGCTCAGGAAAATATTAACTTACTTTAGCCTTTCATATCTGAAATATAGTTCAGATTATGAAGTGAATGACATTGCACTTGCTCTGACTGGAGAAATTTAGAGTGTGGGGACCACTATTTGTTTTACAAATCCTTTTTATATTACATATCTAAATATCCCACAGATAAAGAAGAGATGAGAGATCACTCACATATACTATTTAAAAAGAAAAGACAGTGTGGGATGTTATTTCCTGAGCAGTTTTACAGGAGAGAGTCATGAAGAAAGTAAGGCTTTTATGCACACATTTCCCATGCAATATTTTTACTTCCCAATAACTTTTATTAATAACAAAAAGTCCCAAAAAACCCCAGAGAGCTTAGGCTGTGTTACAAGACCTTTGCAGAACCATTGATGTGTCTTAGCTTCTTCAGGCTTTCACACAACCCTTGGGTGGGCATTCAATGGCACCAAAATACACCTATAGGGGGCTTGTGGATTAAGTAATAAGTGGTGAATCCCCTGTGGGGACATTGCTCTTATCATTATCATCTTGATCCTCAAAAATATTCAAGCTGGTAATGATTTTATGCTACCTACTGTGCAAGATTTCAGCTTCAGTGTAACATTTAATAAAGCATTATCTGTGAGGTTCAGTGGTGCTGTATTGATAAGAGTTGCCTTTAGAAGACTTTGTGAGGCTGAGCAGTGGTGGCTGTGTAACACAAACACAGGAAATAATGAAATAAAAACACGCTACATGATATGCAGAGATAAATGTTCACTCCAACTAATGAAGAAAAATAATAGCAAAAGGAAAAATATTGCAGAAACAGAATGCAAACAAATAAAGCAATAGCAAAGAAGAAAGACAAATAATGAGAGCAAACTAAGAAATGAATAACAAATAATAAAACAATAACAAATAATGGAAAATAAACTAGACTTCAGAAGTAATCAAAGTGAGAAGGAAAGGAAAAGAGTGTATTATACAAGAAGCAGATTAGTGCTACATGCTCTTGGGATCAACAACTCAAATTCCTTGCATAGGCAAAAATGGATTAGGAAATAGTTTTGTCAAATCTTTGCACGTCACAATACACTAATTGTTCATCAAGACAGACCTCAGAATGGCTAACATGTGGATTAACAGGCAGATTCTTGGAAAGAGTGTGATATGGGGATGCACATAAGCTGCTTGGGCTTGTCTCAACATTTGCTCAGAAATCACAGGTATGGGAAGAGTTCAGGGAAATCTCTATGAAATCCAGTGGCTTTTGGATCAGGAATAGATTAAATGTACACATGAATAAACAAATGGAAACCATGTATTTCTTTTGTGCATGTTGGTTTGTCTACCTTTTGCTGTGAAAGTGATGTCTGTTTAGCAGTGGTAAGGAAAAAAGACAAAAGAAATTTCCACTTGTAAATACCATTTCACTGAAATTGGAATGGTTTATAGGGGTATCCACATCCAAATGGTATTTTATTTTGGGAAAAACAAAACCTGCTTTTTTGACACTTTTAGAACAAGATGTCTTAATTTCTCCTTTGAAATGAATAATATTCTATTTGATTATTACACGTATCCACTGTATTTTGATATAATTCAAAATAAAATTGCAAGAATAATTTAATAAAAATTAAATACTTTGATCCAAATCAATTTGCAATCATTCACTTCAAAATTTTCTTCCTCAAAGCAGTATCTCTGTCCCAAGTTGAAATAAAGATTTGAAAACTCAGTATTCTGCATTAAATACTCATCATCTGCATTTAGCTCCCATTATTGTGCGGCCTTTAACAGTGGCATCTTCAGAGAATAAGCTGTTTAGGAAAAACACCTGGAAAAACATTATGTTTCCTCCACACTTTTTGACCTTGAGGATATGACAAGAGCACACAGAGAAAGGGCAATCTCAGAGGGAAGCAGGCAGGGGAGAAAGCAGCTCATGAGCAAGATAATGTAGCTTTTCAACTGCAAAGAAGCTGTACATTCTGCTACTGAAGAAGCACAGGAGAGAGAGAAATATCAGAATTAGACCAATCTCCCACAAACCCAGTCACCAGGGCACTCTTGATAACTGTCTCAATTCTCATGCCACCCAGAGAGCCAAAAAGAGCTCTCTTCTGCAAGTGGAACTGGCACTGCATAAGTGTACTACAGCTGGTGGTCTCAAAGGGGGATACATGATCCCCTTTGTGCTGCATCAATTTAAGCAAACCTTCACTTTCACTAGCCACACTGAAGTATTCCTTACTTTCTCTCCCAGCTTCCACAGCTGGAGGTCCAAACTATCTTGCACATGACAGCAATGGGTCCTCTTCATGCCTTGTAATCCTGTTCTTCAGTCATTGCTGTGAAGGAAAGGTTATCTCACAGAGAAAAACCCACCAACTGAGATTTTATTATACTGTTTTGTTTTCTGTGTTTGAAATGGTGTCTTGGCTTCACAAAACTTACTCTTTTAAGACGCTGGATTTTAATGACATGAAAAAGCACTGAGCCAGCTGTCACCATATTACAAATGTGACTTTGAGAGCAAAACCAATGAGAGTTTGAATCCACCAGGACTAGAGTTATTGCAGAAAAGGTCTAAGGTCTTCTTTCTACACTTCTGACTGTGGAGGCATTATCAGGTTGTAGACTAACATTTTTCAGGTGGTGAGGAAGGATATAATATTGAAATTACCAAGTAAATTATGTTTAGAGGACCCTAAACAGCCCCAAAGAGAAACCCCTTCCTCCTTACTCTCCACCCTCACAGACACTGGAAGACATTTTTTCTGCCTTAAAATGTGGCAAGCTGTTTACAGCCCTAAATAAAGAAAACCAGCCAAGTAGCTAAGGGGATGCTGACAGTGGAGCACTGCATTCGCCTGTGTTGGCTGCAAATAAAGAACACCCCACGAATGGCTCACTTG
Organism: Promerops cafer; assembly: GCA_013398275.1. Classification (NCBI taxonomy): domain Eukaryota; kingdom Metazoa; phylum Chordata; class Aves; order Passeriformes; family Nectariniidae; genus Promerops; species Promerops cafer. The sequence continues at coordinate 386,253 of VZSE01007339.1, forward strand.
GTTTCTGCCTGACCTGAATTACACCAGGTTCTTGGGGGGAGGCTGATGCTCACCAGCATTGTCCCAGTATTGCTAACTGAGGTAGAAACTCCATTTTGCCAAAGTTGGCACTGTTCTAGATGGGTTTGTCAGTGAGAGTATTACTGTCTCAGGTATCTTTGATCTATGCTCGAAAGCTCAAATGGCCAGGATTTCAAAGGACAAAGATTTTTCTGGGTGTTTATAGCAGAACCTATAACTTCTCATTTAGGAAAACACAAAAATATTTAAGTATCTTTACTAAATCAGTAGTCTTCTACTTCCTTTTGTTTTACAGAATTGCATGACAATGTGTTGAAGTAAAACGATGGTTATGTTAACATATTTTGTGCTGAACCAGGATACTAAAAATCCAGGACACGCATAGGTCTAACTCTTTCAATTTCATCACCTTAACTCAAAGCTGAATTCAGCAGGGAACTCATTTTATGATAACCAATATGATTATAATATAAACTAAAGTTGAAGTAAATGTTGGTATGCAGTTTTAAAAAGTAACAGTTCATGCTGACTTGGGGTTTGGGAGTTCAACTTGGGAAAAGACATATTTTGTGAATGATGAAAACATCAGAATCTTTTATCTGTCTTTCTTCACTATTCAGCTTTATAATCTGTTTTACTGTAGCTTAGACTTTACACTGATACAACAGTGATGACCACAGATACTATGAATTTTTCTAAATTATTCCTCTGTATATCATATTTCTGTATAATCTGATCTAAAACTGTTAAATTAGCCCTAGAGAAGTCTAGGTTGTTGGCAGGGGTGAACATCCTAAAACCAAGGAGGAAAAGATTATTGAAATATATGTAACAGCTAGATCAGTAAATCAGGTCCAGTCTGGTTTATACCATGTTCAAAGTAACCACTGAATGCTATAAGTTCTGTGTATTTCAGAGCACTTCCAGTGGAGAGAAGATGCTGAGCTTAAAGCAGGATATAAGTCTCAGTCAACTCTACTGAGTTTTGTGGACTTGCATTCACAGCTACAGGTCTGAGAGACAATTTGAGTCCCATGGTGTTTCTAACATCAGGAGCAGGGCACAGAATGTTAAAACAGCCTTTGTCTCTTTTATCTTTAGAGGAAATTTATGCAATACTGGGTAGGACTGAGAGCATGCACTCCAATTTACCCTCTCCATAGAGTCTGGAGGGTTACCCTTAAACCACTTGCATGGCCACTCTTTAGTGGGTTAACCTTCATGCTCAAAGTTCACTTTGGGTCTGAGTCAATAGGAGAAGAATTTTTAGAGGGCTGTAATGAGAGAATGTGTTCAATGATAGTCTAAATTCATACAAAATGTAGGGGGAATTTTTGACTTTAAATTCTGCCCAAATCTCAGCTTGTATTAAACATATTTAAATTATGTATTGATTGTCATCTGCTTGATATTTTGAAAATATTTAACCTTTGTTTTTTCCTAAATTGAATCAGAACCAAATTACATGGGGGATTTGAGAAACATTAAAATTGGGGGAAAGTCGAATCTGAAATTAATGTGCTACTTTACATTATTTTCCTCTCCTTTTTTGTGGCTTTGCCTACATCAGAACGAATTCTGTGCCTTATTCAATTAATGTCCTCATGACAGCACTCAGAAGTGAAAAGAGTTAAAAACTCACAGGGGAGCTCTAATGGTAATGTGTCCTGAGAGATATTCATTTGGCCCCAGCTGTCCATTTTATTCTAAGTGCTAAATGCTTTAATATACATAGACTATCATTTACATAGCAAGTAGCTATGCGAGATGAATTATTTATTTTGTGACAAATACCTAATACCCAGTGTACTGTCAAATACAAAGAACTTCCTTATTTGACCTCCGTGTGTAAATTTGCATTATAGAATTCATTATCTTAGCACATAAGTCACATTGAAGTTATGTGCAGATATCTGTCAGTGGAGCTGCAGATTACTGCAGCTTTGATTTAATGGCACTGTTTGCTGTTATGCCATACTTGTACAGCAAGAAACCTGATTTTTCAGCTTTGTGCCACAGACATTGCTCATATATGTAGCAGCTGTACTTCTAATGTAAAAAAAAAGTAGGTGCAGTAGAAAACCAGACACAGATTATGATGAAAATATGAAAATCAGTAATTTGTATGTGGGAGAAATTGCCCCAGGATTTCTTATGCCTGAATGAAGACCAATCAGGACTTACATCTTCCAAAATCAAGACAACAAAATTTGGTCTGCTCTCCTCAGGCAATAAGTGACCTGATCTTATGCAGCCAGCTTCATGTTTACATTCCAAAGATGTTAAAGTCAGCTTGAATAAGAAATTGTATCATATCTGATTTGTTATTTTTATACTGCATACCACTCTATTAATTCTCACATTAATCTTTGGTTCTCTCTCACTGGAATCCAAATCTCTTAGTCACTGTTTATTCCAATCATTTAGATATCCATATTGCTCTAACGGTCATAGAATGTCATGGAGTAGTTAGACCTAGCTGAGCAAATATTGAACTGCTCAGCTTAGTAACTCTGCCAAATTTGATGTTTGTTATCATGTCCTTATGACAGTTTTCAGGATAGTTCTCAGTGTTTGGTGTAGTTGAGATAAAAGAAAGTATGAGTCCAGAAACATCTTCTCTCTGAAATTGCATGGGTATACTTCAAAGGATCCTGAGGTATGACTTAATCTATGTGCAGATCTCACAAAATTTAGATGTTTATTTACATAATTTATAACCATAAAACAAGGTTAAAGACTTCACAGAAGCAGTCCATCTTAGACTCTTTTGTATGCTTAGCTTTTTTTTTTTTTTTTTTGACATTTGTTGTAACTTGTGGAGAGAAAGAGTAAATAAAATATTTCTAAAACTTGAAAGAGATTTTGCCTGGGATGAAGTCAGAACAGAAAGGTCAGGTTAAATTTCAAGGAATCAGTCCTGTTTCGCATCTTCTACTGAGATACAATTTCTGAAGCTGGTGCCTTCAAGGCTGCCTCATTTCAGCAGTTCTGCAGAGAGGGAATTGAGAGTACCCAAGAATTTTCAGTCTGTAGGTTAGAAGGTTGGTACAGTCACAGTCTGAACTCAGCCAGAAGGAGTTTATGTCTGCGAAGTGAACTGAAAATTAGTGTTGACCCTGAAAAAGCTCTTCTATAGCTAAAGAATTTTGTTTATTTGCACTTTGGCACTTCTGGGATCGTGAAAGCCTTTGAAACACAATAGGCCAATTACAGACCTGGTGTGAATGGGCACAATGCCACTGAAACCAGCAGACTTGTGCCCACTCACACCAGGTTTGAATTTGGCAAGCTGCCTTTGTCAATGGTAAAACAATGTTTTCAACAAATTTCCTGGCAGAAGCTATGCTGCATGGAAAATGCGTTCATTTAATATGTTTATTTGCATAACAGATCTGAGTTTCAGCAGAGTTTGTTACTCATTATGAAAGCTCATTCCCTTCCCAGCCAACAATGAGTCACACATAAGAAGGGGTAGCCAGAGACATTCAGGAGGCAAGAGACCTTTTTCTGTTTGGTTTTCTTTCTTTCTTTTCTTTTTTTTTTTAATTGTAATCTTCCCCCTACTTCTTTCCCCACAATGAAACAACGTGAATGATAAGCCAAAACCTTCAAAAATAAAAGTTAAGGAACAGATAAATATGAGGTACTATTCAGACACCTGCCTGGCTTTCAGTAGTGCTATATGCTCTCTGGCTCTCCAGCTCATGCCATCTTTGATTCTGAAACACTCTGAAAGAAATTAATGTGACCTCATCTTTTAATAAGGTAGAGATCTAGATATGGATTTATGTGCTTAACTTTAGGTTTTTATTTTCAAAACTCTTGTGGTAGATTATCAGAAAGACTCATCACTCAGCTGTAATCTTCCATAAGAGAGCTTCCATCTTCTGTAGGAGCTGGAAGATATGATATTTCTGTTGTGAGGAAGTTTTAATATCCTTTACTACCCTATAAAAAATTCTGGGTATTTGGTACCATAGTGTTGAATGGAGACGCTAGAACTTTCAGAAAATATATATGGACAGATTTCTGAAAGCCCATAAGGTTAGTGCCATAGCCTTTGCTTCAGGTATGATACAGGGAAATTAAATGACTCAAATGTGTAAAAAAAGAGTTCCATAGTGCTATATATCTGTTTTCTGTTGTATTTATGTGAATAATTAAAGTTAAAATGGGATAAAATTTTCAGTTATTATTTTGACCATTCTTGGATGTAAAGAAAACATAGGTCCCTTAACTTAAGGGATATAAGAGAAAAGAAGGTGTTTTTCAGAGCTAAGGCTCACTGCTTAAAGTAGACAATATATCACACTGGTGTCTTGCCCTTAGGGGGCAGAAGGTCCCTAAAAATGTCCATAACTAGTGTCCCCCTTCCCTACTCCAACTAAGTTTTTTTTTAATTGTTTATGTGAAGAACGTTTTGCAAAAATAGCATGTGAGCAGGGTGGTACAAATAGGATTTTTCAGGGAGAAGTTTGAGAAATGTAGGTTAACTGCAGTTAACATGCAGGTGAGTACAAGAGTACATGAATTATAAGCAAAAAGCCAGACTCCTGATCTTTTACCTGCAGTTGCAAGGGCCATCTGAGAATGCCTCAAAACATGCCTTTCATTGAGAAGCTGTGTGAACTCTGCTGTTAAGAGTCAAAGGGGCATTGCTGTAGGTGTATTGAAAGTTTTCGTCTTAGAAATTGTCTACGATTCTTGCAGGAGAATGTAGTTAAGCTAGGAAACATCTATGACATCAAATATATAGGGAGCATTATGTTTGCAGAGTCCGCCAATGATACGGAAACTCATTTGGTTAACAGAAAGCATGTTTGCCAATCCTAAGGAAAGAAAATGGCTTTTGCTGAAAGGGATTTCAGTGGGTTTCTGCTCTGAGCAGCACCTGCTGAGATTAAGAACAAAATCACTCTCCCAGCAATGACTGAGGATCTAAATTCAAATGGCCAGATCTGCCTCCCTTACTTGCTCTTCCAGAGGAACGTCTGTTAGTGGGAAATATATACATACATATACATACACAATATGTGTTCACTTGCTGACCTTATACACTCAGGTCTATCCAGCAGCTGGCCTTGTATCCCTGCTCTCTCATCCAAGATGCTGGCATGCAGATACAGTTCAGCTGTTGTTACGTAGGCTTACACACATATTCACAGCCACAAGCACTACCCATCCTCCCAGCAGCTGGCCTTACGCTCCAAATTTAACAGTAGCTGTAAACTGGGTCCCTTGGTACCCCAGCAGTTTCATGTACAGGCTCACACACACTAAAGGACTTTCTGTCTGGTCCTGGCCTATGACCTCACTAGCAGTCAACTGCCAGACCTTACATCCTCCACAGGTGCTGAATTAGACCTCCTGGTCCCTTCAGCACCAAGTGCTCAGACTTTTTAGTCTCTCTAATGTCTCACCCAGACCTAAAGCTGCTCTAATATCTGGCTACCCACCTTCTACCCTACTCACCAGCTAGTTCAGCTTCATCCTTTCTTGTGATGACACATCAACACATGACTCAATTTCTGACACTGTGAGCACATGGTGCTTTATGACCTGGTCACTGATTCCTGGCACTTAGACATCCACACACACACGGTCAAAGAATAGACAGTATGTTCATTCAAGAAAATAGTTAGAAATGCAGTTTAATGAGAAGACAGGGCAGACTGCAGATCAGATGCAGGGCATGGCCAGACCTGAGTACTAACCAGCAGTCTGTCTGTGTACTTGTTTCTCTGGTTTATCACCTTATTCCTCTATCTACTGTTAAATAGACAGTTTTCTTCTAAGATATTTTTGTTGGAAGATCCTGACTGTCTTGTGGTAGTTCATGAGATAGACAAATAGCTGTAAGGGACTACTTTGACTAACTGCTGTGAAAGCCAGGATACAGCAAAGGGGTGAAGGGAGAATCTGGCTCTTTTTGTGGTCCAGACAACATTCTTCTACTGTTTTGCAAGAAGAGCAGAAGTGGGAGAATAGCACAGTCATGAAAGAAAGCAGAGGGGAAGGCTATGGAGAGAAACTATGTCGAATTTTATGTCTGGTAGTTAGAAAAAGCAGCACAGAACAGTCCATTATCCAACAGCTTGGGGACAGAGTACCAGGTGGTGTCACCTGCCTGTTTGCTTGTGCTTCTTTTAACATACACTGCAGTTTGAAAAATGTGGCATGATATATTACAGAGCAAGGTTTAAAGACCAAGTGAACTGAAGTAGAGAGGATGGATGAGACAGAAGAGGTACAAAGGAAGACGATAAGATGGCAAGTCTGTCCCTGAGGTCAGGATATCTGAAGGTGATCTTCATTTAACATTCCTTTCCATCAGCGACCTGTAGCAGAAACATTTGCTGCGATAGTGACTGTGCAGTGTGGAGTGAGCTTCGTGTCCTCTAAAATACACCTTAATGCTTAAAATTTCATCAAAAAAAAAAACCAGTTTATAGTCCTATGTGGATAAATGCAGGAACAAACATTCCTCTTTATGGTTTTAGGAGACGGCTTGTTTTGAAGCAAAAGATATTTTTCTAAGCCCTGTCCCAGGGCAGTTATTGAGACCATGAATTTTATTTCCCAAAGCTGCACATGTAGATTGTTAAACTCATGTTCTTTCATATCCATCGTATTCACAAAGGATCCAGGACTCCAAATGTAAGCTTCAAGTAATACTTTACCTGATTTTTCAGGTGACCACTTTGGCACACATTGACAAATAACTGTCATCATGAAACTCAGGGGGAAAAGATAAAAATCTCTGTGTGCAATCAAATTGTATGAATAAATGAAAGACATTCCTAAATGAAGGCCTTGTTTCCAGACCTAAAGATTAAGAAGGGGTTTTCATTTTTCTTGGAGGGCTTTTGGTGTTGGGCTTGGAATATTCTATCTTGCTTAAAGTATAGTTGATGGGAATTTTTTTCAAGGTATAAACGAGAGAACAATGATTTCTGAAAACTAAGCATGATTAATCAGAGTTGGTGTAACTTATTACATGTAGACTCTGAATTCAATCAAGAATGAGCAAATTCCTTTTCTGGTAAGCATGAGACAATAAAAATAAGATGTTACTTATTAGGCAGTATATTTCATCAATGAATTTACCATTTAATGAAATAATTTCTTCTGTCTTACTTTAGTGTACCATTGCAGATTTCTCCTATATTTCCCCAGCTAAAATCTTAATGGACCTATCAAGATACAATAGAGCAAATAATAAATTGAGTATGCAATCATTTCATCCCAGTTGTTCTAAATCTAGAACAGTAACTCAGAGATAGGCTCTCTGATGAGAGAGGATGTTGAGAATAGACAGCAGTGACAGGTGTGGACTTGGAATCATTCCTGAATTGTGGTTTCATCCTTCCTAATTCAATTCCTGTGTCACTGGACTTCATTCAGGGGTATTGATCCTTGTCTTGTCCAGTTATACTGCGATTTCCTACTAGATTTTCACATTAATTCTCAGAACTTGTCTGAAATGAGGATCCACATCAAATGTACATTATCCATTTCTATTGTACTAGGGTGATCTCTCAGGTTTTACCACGAATTTATGTTCCATTGGGCCACTTCCTTGCAAATATCAACATTCTTCTCAGTCGATAGCCTTTATATTGAGTCTTATATATCAGCAACTTATATGTCAGTGGCATATTTTCTTTTCCCAAAATCAAATTATTAAATGACTGCTCTAGCATCAAACTATCTGTTCAGGTTTTTGAGAAAAGTAGTTTCATGGGCTAATGATTTATTGAAGATCACATGATATTGCTCTGCTATGTTAGCAGACTGTGGCAGCAGGGTTGTGATGCTCAGGCCAGGCTGGGGGCAGAAACATGATGCTTGCATGCATTTTTTACTGACTATGAAAAAGGATCAATTTAAAGTTCCTTTCACAAGAAAATATTCCTTCCCTCCTCTGGTCTCCAGTCATTCACCATGGAGCTTACTGCAAAACTTGTCTTTTGGGAGCTAGAGTTTTATGTAGAAGAAAACAACTTGTGGAGTAGAATTATAATCCATATTGCGTCTGCCAGTTCCTGATTTGCTTGAAATGTGATCACAGTTGTAAAAAGGGTGCTGCTGCTATTTGAATTGATTACATAACCTTGCGTTGTGTTTTAAAGCTTATGTCAATGCTATGCAAAAAAGTAGACATACTCTTTGAGGTGGTGTTTAAATCAAAAGGGAAAATGATGAAATAATTAATCTGTCTGGGTAATTTTTTTAAGTCCTAATCATGAACTGAAAATTAAGGTTTCTCTGCCTTTCTGGAAAGAGTAATATTCAATATGGTCCAAAAATATTTTATGATAAAAAAATAAAATATCATAGTAAAGAAAACATTTTTTTTTATTTCTTGACTAATTTTCATATTTCAAGATTTCCATACCTATCAGAGTGAACAACCAAACAGAGAATAGATTTTTAGAAGTATGCGAAGTAGTATTCATAAATTCATGTTCTTTCCATGTCAAATACACTAATTAAAGAATTGGGAATATACCAAATTGAAAATTGGTCTTGTAAAAACACTTAGACATGAATATAATGATATTCACAATGCCAGTTGTACCAATGAAGTTATCTCACCTGTAATCCAATATAATGAATTTGACATTAAAACTTTGAGGAAATAAATGTTGTGTGATGCAGGAAGAGAAGGGGTTGGAGAGAGATGTAGAGAAAGAAGGAGATCTGGATGTCAAAACCTACCACAAACATGAGTTTTGTAGTTTACAGCATAATTGAAATCCTTTTCTTCCCCTCTTTGAAATGTGATTTGCTAAATTTCTGTTGTCAGCTTGTAGTAGTTCCTACAATGTATTGTATCACAGTTCTTTTGGGAGGAATGCTGGTTGCTGCAAAATAGTATTCATTTGGCTGCTTAGTTTTCAATTAGATGGTGCAATGTGAACACAGTAACAGAGGCAGGGGGATGGTCTAGATGAACCAATGCTGTTTCAAATGAAAACATTTGCCATTCTGAGCACAGCGTATAAGCCAGATGCTGTGAATAAATGTTCTCTTTTTATGGCCAGTTAAATCAGCACTTGTACTTCCGTAAAAAATTACTGTAAAGGAAATTGTATAGATGGGAGAATTACTCTAAACAATATTTCAGGAAAATGTAACACAGATATATAAAGACATGCTTAGTTTAACTTCTTTACAAAGATTAAAACAAGAGAATGTATTTTATAAACAACTGAGTAGGAAGAGTACAAGGAATTTTTAAAAAATGCTTGGGAAACAAAGAATTATCCACTGTAATCAATCCATCAGGCTTCAATTATGACTCTCAAAGGAGATATTAGTCAGAGCAAGACCTTCTTAACAGCCTCAAATAAATGTGTCAGTCATAAATTCCCAGAAATGTTGACCATACACTCTAAATATCCCTTTTGCATGAAATGACTTCTTTTTTTCTTCTTGATAATTAAATGAGTATAATGCTATGGGTAAATGTGTCTATCTATAATTCTGGAAAAAAAAAAATCAAACACAAAAGTGATTACAATGGTGCCAAAACTTATCATGTTTACAAAGTTTCTTCTTACTTATCCTTAAAATCCACCAGAGTGCAATGATGGATTACAATGGAATAAACTTGAAAAAAATTCACAATGCAATCCAGTTTTAAGCACAGAAAGGCAGCTTGACTATACTGTGTACACCACATCTTAATTTTAGAGGTTGTTTTCTCTGTAGTGTATCTACAACACACAAGCATTATGGAGCTAGACCAGAACATGACTAATCCCAGCAGCAAAGGTCTGTATTAGGCATGGGCCTAAGGGCCTTCTAAAAGCAGCCCTGATTTTTCTGTGCCCTCCTCTCCCTGCCATGCTTGACACACGTGTAGAATCACTCATGTCAGTTAAAAGGAAGACATAAGGTTACCAGGAGTTTCTACATCTCATCTCAGCAGGCAGCGACCATGCAACTTGAAATGAAAGAAGAAGCTTTCATGGGATCTGACAACGAGTGTCTGGTGTCTACACCATTCATATGTAGGGCCATATTAACCCTTTCTATTCAAGTAAGTTTGCTGAATGACTCTCTGAACCAAAAGTAGTAATCTTTGCACAGTCCTGCATTCCTCTGTGCTAGTTCACCATTAGATTCGTTATCTTTATGCAGTAGAGACTGAAGATCACTTAGTGAAGAGCATGGAAAACATTTACATATCCTGGAAAGTTATTTGACTTCATCTTGGGTACCAAAGCTTGACAATGTTGTCTATACCAGTGAGAGCCTTGAGGTGTATGGGCAAATACTGGCCTTGACTACTCAGTCAGGATCTGGATAAGTACATCTCTGTCATTTAGCTCAGATCTCTAAAGGGTCCCCAAACAGACCTTAGTTCAGAGTAAAGCAAATATGTAGGGTAAAATTGAAATTTTCAGATTTTAATTACTAAAAACAAAAAGAAAAATTACGTCACTATTCTGCTAGACGCTCCTTTCTGCCTTTATAATGGCATAAGAAACCCTTACAGTAATACACCCATGTCAGTTTTAATATGTAATTGTTGTGCTGGATCAGATTGCACTACATCAGTTAAATTATCCTCCCAATGCATTTTTTAAATTATTGTGAAGCCTTGACACAGTGCAACTAAATCTCTCAAATGAAGACCTCCCTTCCCACACTGTCTGTCAAACAGTAAAAAGGAAGAAACAAGAACTGTCTGATAACATTTGGAGAGAAATTTTGACAAGAACATCTTTCCAGTACATGTGAAATAAAGATGCAGCTCACCTCTCCAAATCACAGCTTTCCCATAAGTTTAGAAGAAGCAGATTTTACTGTTTGTTTGTTCATCACCCTGTGACAAAGCCCACAACAGATGAATCAGCATCCCAGTTGGTGTTAGAATAGTTCTGTCTCCATAGACTTAGCAGTGAAGATGGGACTTTTTTGCAGTTTCTCTTTGCAAACGAGGAAGCAAAAATGTTAAAACTTTCTTTCAGATCTCACAGCATTAGAAGTAAAGAAGTAGGGGTAAGAGAAATTGCTCTTTCTCCCTTTTGTTGCATTGTCAGGGAAATAAATTTTAATCTTTATTGCCTTCCTGTGCTTTATTACATCCAATTTGCTTTCTTATAATAGGACAAAGTTTTTGTCATTTTCCTATTGTTGAGATATGATTCTTTTAATTGTCTGAGACTTCAATTTATCAGCTTGTAACTGATCTCCTCCCAGGGGTTTCCCATGATGCACGGTGAAGGTGCCTCCTTGACCCAGCAAGCCCTGGGAGTTGTCATCTCCTCCACTGCATGTAAAATGTTCCTCCTGCTGAAGTGAAACTCATACTTGGACAATTATTGAGTTAGCAGTGCCCATCTCCAGGATTTCATCCAGGGCCTAGCCATATTTGTTATACAGGCTTGGATCTTGGCTCTTCTATGCTTTATCCCTGTCTGCATGGATGCTTCTTTTGCGTTCATGGTGCATTCGGTTTTGAAAGACATTTCAGCCACCCTCAGATTAATGCAGAAACTCGTATATTAGTTTGCTACCTCATGTTGTAAAGATGTCATTGGCTCACAAAGGGCTCCCAAACAAGCTTTACTGGCTTATTGGACTAATAAAGAGTCTATGATGAGTGTAAGATACTCCTGGATTCTTTATCTTCCAGACAAAATTATTTCTTAGTCACTGTGACTGTTTATTTCCTATGTACTACACTTCTGGCAAAGAAATCTATAGCTGAATCCTGGGCAGTTCTGACCTTGTGCATACTGGAGTCAGAGCTTCATAAACCTCAGAAAAAACTTTCTAATTTCTCTCTTGCTATAAATAGGATGGTGCACATGCACCATCCTAGCTAAACACCTTTTCCTTTCTTTTCTTTGATGTTGCCCACAAAGGATGTGAAACTTTATTTTCTGATCTAATAGGTGCATTATTCTGAGCTGAAACATACATCCCTGACTTGGTTTACACATAATTATTTAAATTGGCTAGATTTAGGTTAATTTGCAAATCAGAAAGTTGTTGTTTAGGTCTATATTATTCTACACCACTCAATTAGCCAGTGGCATTTAACACTCCTGGATGTTACAAACTTCCTGTCTATACTTTAAATGGCTGTTTAACTATTTACAAAATCCTATAATTTATGGGACACACTGATACCAGAATTATAATTTTCAATATGATAATCTTGAAATTTTAATCCTGAGTTAAATCAAAACTTGGAAGACTAATAAGAAAGTATTATTTCAGATGATTGATCCTTATATCTTTGCATTCTGTTACTTTAGGAAAAGTTTGATCCCATCAATAACAATATCACCTTTCTAAATATCTTGCTTTTATAAATAAATCACAGATTTAAATGCTTTTCCCATAATCTGGGATTTTTGGCAGTCTGGAAGAGCTTCTTTCATAGGTCAAAATTTTTTGTTCATTTTGAGTAGCAACTTTGTACAGGGTCTGGCTGTTCTGGAGTTTACCTTTTCCATAGGAAGCTGTATGGACCTGTGTCTAAAATGGTTCTGATAGCACATCAGTGTTTTGCCTACTGCTGAACAGTTATTTTGCAGCATAGAGGCTTTCCCTATTTATCCCTTTGGCTGCCAGTGCATAGGCTGGGGGTGCATAAGAAGTTGAGAGGGGACCAAGCCAGGATGGCTGACCTAAATTGATCAAAGGGATATTGTGTTCTATATAACATTGTGCTCAACAGTGAAGGTGAGGAGGCAGATTTTCCCAAAATTGTGATTGCTTTGAGACTGGCTAAGAATGTTCTCCTGCTGGGAGTTGGTGAGTGAGTGCCTTTACACCACATGTTTAATTTTTACCTCTCTTTCCTTTAGTTATGAAACTGTTTGCATCCTTACCCATGTGTTTACTCTTGCTTTTACCATTCTGATATGAGTGTGGAATGATTGATCATCTGTATTTGTGCTTAGCTGCTGACCCACACCCTTATATACCTATTTTAGCTGACTGGTAGAGCCTATGAACTTCCTAATATTACAGAAAAAAACAAACAAACAAAAAAAAACCAGTGATGAGCTGACTTCTGAAAATGGCAGAGGAATTGAATGTATTTCATTGGAGTGCAGGTGAAGTGTTGAGGATATCACTGGCCTTGATTGTCTTAATTGTTAGTGTAGCACCTGGCATTATTTTGAACCCAGACCAAATAGCAGCTGCAAACAATTCCAAGGCAGAGTTCAGGAAGAGCATTAAAACAGGTGCTATTCCTACAGACAGCTTGCAGGCCCTGTGTTAGGCTGAATAGGGAGGTTTAGTAGTAGGGAGGTGGGACATTCTTTGCTGGTGAATCTCAGTGTTAAAGCTAGTCTGGGAATCTGTAATGTGCACATATCACCATTGGGTCTAATTTTCCTATAACATGAACTCAATAACTGAAATATTTGCAGGAACTGCAATAGTGGGGAAAATGCCAGGTAATGATGTAAAGCTTATTTAAATAAGTCAAAGATTCTCATTCAGACCAGGACTTAAACATAGAAGCCCCATATTTGAGGCAGGATGTGATTACTGAATTATTCCAAAGAGATTCTTCCCCTGCCTCCAATTTTTGATAAATAAATAAATAAATATGATATTGAGGTCAAAAGTAAGTATTTTTGCTTAATTCATTTGTTCATAAACAAGAATTATTTTCTAAAGAACAAATAACTATAACCTCTACTCTCCTGACTGGGAGAAAAAAATTTTACTCAATTTCAAAAGCTGACAGTGTAGATAGCCATACTTGAGCTTTTTAGACATGTACTGGCTATGATTCATCTGTCTTTAATGAAACAAATCATTTTCCAGAAGGTACTATTTTTCACTTCAGCTACAGAAGTTGTTTAGATGCTTAGTATATGTAAAAATCTACTTTGTAGATGTCTAAAAAGCTGAGATGTATCCCTCAGTGTGGGTTCATTCATTTTTTACTATGCAATTTAAAAATAATCAGGATGTGAAAACCTGACTGTGTAAAACTTGATTATTATGCTCATGTAAACTACGGTCTGCTAGATATAGGCAATTTTGCAATATATTCTTTGCTTGTGAATTCATAATTTAAAAAATAGGTTGTGTTGACAGTCAGAAGAACTGGACTCCTCTTCATAGAATAAGCTTAGTGAAGATACTCCAAGAAGGACTTTTTCCTGGATCCATACATGTTACTTCTAAGGCTAATAAAATGTTAATGATTTTTGTGATGAATGAGAATATCACACGGGATGCAGAGCACGACTGGCTCATTTATCACGATAGCCACAAGGCCTGTAGAAGGCAACATCTGACATCAGAGTTGCATTGGCAATGGCAATCTCCACTGAAAAAGCCTTATACACTGTCATTGATCCCAGCCTTCCACAAAGTGATTTGAAGGTATGATATTCAGTTAAATAGGATTGGTGCAGTTCTCCCAGATTGAATGCAACCAGTAAGGAGGTGTCAGGGGATCTGGCATAGGAAAAGATGTTTTAATAAGTAGTCCAGCACAGAAGAACTATTGAATTACTGGCCTACAATAGCATGAATTCGAAGGTTATACTACAATGTCTCTACCAACTTCAAAAACTTAAAATAAATATTGAGGCAACTTCTACACAGATTATGGCCTAAAAGAAACCATTTTTAAAATGCAGGCGGTGAGCACAGAAGGTTTTAAAAACTGCATTATGTTCAGCTCAAATTTTTCCAATCAATGGAGTATTTTTCTTGTGTACTGCCAAGCTTCTACTGTAATTACAGTCCACATTATATTTCAGGTGCTTTTTGCATGCCTATAAAATCAGACCCTTCCAATACTATCTACTTGTGATTTCATAAGCATTCATCATAGATTTCTTTGTGGCTGGCTATCCCCAAGGACTTTTTAAGATTTGTGATGTTCAGTGCGCCTGCCCAGTGGCACAGCTCAGTGGCAATGAAGTTTATTGACATTTCTTTTGCTCTTATGCAGCCCTGCTCTGTAACATTTACTTTGTCAATTATATTCATTTTGGTGTTCATAGTCAATTCTATCTCAGTGTGACTTTAATTGTATTTCACTAAATTAAAGAGGCATTATAAAGTTGTTACCCTTTGATTTTGTAGCTTTAATTTCATTTTCCTTTAATCTTTGGAGCACACTAGATTATCAATTAGCATAATAAAACAGTCACTGTGGAATTTAGTAACAATACTGGATATTCTGTAAAGTGAATCATCCTATTTAATGTTCGTAGCATGATGGCAGCATGTGCACCAAGTAAAAAAAGTAGCCAAAATTCTACTCCACACTTCTATTGTATCTCTATACATGAATGAGGGATTTTGAGATTATTTTCAGGAGTTGTTTCCAATGATTGTGGACTTCTTTTGAATGTTTTGTATATTCCAAAGTTGTAAGAAATTTGCAGGATCTTAATTATTCAAACTTTTCTCATTATAGAAGATTCAGTCACTCTTATTGGTAGGCAGAATGAAGTCAATTGATATTTTAGCACTGTCTTAGAGTGCTCCTTTCAAAACAATGATCTCTGCCCACAATTTGGGTCTTAGAGCTTCCTTGTTTCTAGTGTCAAGACCTCCTAGCCTGTTTGCATTTCTTGCCCTGGAGGGACCAGTGAACTTTACACTTTTCCTGTAGGTGAATTGGGCTTCTCTGTTTTTTCTCCTGAATTATCTGCTTTTTGTAGGGAGGCCAGTATTACTGGTGCATACTGGGCATTTGCTGAACATGTAGAGGAAAATTAGGTACAAAACTACCTCTTTCTTTTGTCTCAATCTGAATGCTTAGGCAATGGGGAGGCTAGACATTTCAAGTTCCAGGATTCTAAACCGCTTCCTTCTAAATTTCTTAATGAAGGTCAGATGCTTGTAGTTGATTTAGCCTCCAGAGCTATATGAAAGCCAAGAGGAAAGGAGAAGGTTCTAGAGTTATAGGTCTCTTTGCAGTACTCCAAATCTTTATTGTATTCAGTGATTTTACTGAAAGTTCAGAAACTTATCTTGCCATATAAAATACACATTTTAAAATATCTTCCAGAAACAGCAGACAGCTTGAAGAGATACCAATAACTACCCATGCCTTCCTTTAAATAACGAAGAATATCAATGTGGCCAGATACATAATTATGAATGTCAAATCATTGCAGTTACCTAATGATTTCTGAAGAAGTTAAAAGAAGTGGGACAGAAAGATACAATGCAAAGAAGGATAGAATGTTAGAAAGATATAAAGAAAAGGAGAAATGTAAAAGGAAGACCAACAAACAAGCAATCAGTAGTTCAGCTGTTTTCCTGATAAAGAATAAAAGTTCATTGTTGCAAGAGTATAATATTTTCTGAGTCACTGTTAAATAGTTCTCATGGAATTTACCACAAAACTTTCTAAGAAGCTTTCGAACAAGCACCACACAAAAATGATCAATCTCCTTTATGTGATTTTTCCCCTTTTCAAAAATTATTCTTTATAATTTAGTTGAATTCAGGAATACTGGATTTCCTTACTCCTTTTTTTTTCTTCTGCTTATTGTCACATTCTGTCTGCAACAGAATTTTTTGGGAAAAGTCTTGGTGACTTGAGGTCCCCTGAATTTACCTACACCACCAGTCCTGCTGGTGCATTTTCCTGATTCTAGGTCAGTCACTGACAAGGAGTGGTGACACTGGTTGGTGACACTGTGACACAGACTGCAGGGTCAGCAGAGCTGCACTTCCCTCCATCAGGTTTCACCCTCTATAAAAAGCACAGGGCCACCAGACAGAATGGAGTCTATTTAGCACGTATGAAGGTGGGGAGAGAGATGTGAATGGGAGCTCCTCTTCTGCAATATTTCTGTTAAAACATGTCAGTTGTTTCCCCTCCTCTGTTAACACCAAAGCTGATCTTAAACATGCTGCATTCCAGACATCATGTGCTTTCTATTTGTATTCATTGCAGATGACACTAAAACTACTGCAAATAATTCAGGTAATTGACAAACCACAGGGGCACTTACCCTGTTCATTGGCCTATTTTAGACTGGCTCATCATCACCATTCTAATTGATGACAGGTCTCTAGTTTTTCACTAGCCAGGCTGTAAGACAAGGAATATTAATAAAGTATTCTGGCAGTGGGAGTGTTGGAACTGTTTCCAGCCTTTTGAAAGCAATGAGCTCCTCCACCCCCAGCCCTGCTGCTAATGTACAAGTGATGTGGTGGGGAACTTTTTCAATATAAGAACACTCTATTTTCTCCATTGACTCAGCCCTTGAAATTACCCAAATCTAATGCAACCATAGGTTTTAACGTAATGCTGTACCCTGCAACAGCTTGTTATTAAAAAGTAATGCCATCAAAGTAGCTGACATCTTTATGAAATATGTTATGTTTATATAATATAATGTTAATAATATCTATATAAGGTAATACAATGTCTTACTTATAATAAAGAACATTTCAGAAACTGAGATTGGTTTTATTTACTGTTTACCACTGCCCCGTTCCCTAGATACTCAGCATTAGTATTTATTAGTAGGAGAACATACATATATATTCTCCACTGTGCTTTTTTGATTCCTCACAGGCTCACAGTAAGACATTTCCTAGCCCAGATTATTTCACTATCTTATTGGAACACAGATAACAGAGAGCACTATACAGTATACACTCTACAGAGGTAGAGAAGTCACAGGTCTGCAGCAAACAGAGGAATCTTGGACCCATTAATCAACAGTTTGTCAAATCCACTTTCATAGTCCATGGAGAAAAGTATCTCATGCCATCCCAAAAGAAACCTTTTAAGTAGTGCAGCTCCTTGTTTCTTCCTGAGTGACTATAGAGGGAATTATAACAGCAACCTCAGTGTTGTCCATCTGATGTTAGGTGAGATGCAGCTCATTTTCAGTCCATTCATTTGAAATGCTTCCTTTTGGCCTACTCATCCAACCTGGCATGTGGACTGCAAAGTGATGTGGTGTAGGCTTCACTGCAGTGGCAGGGGGTGCACTATCACTTTCTGTCCTGTTTTGTCATGCAAGGACTTTTCAGCCGAATTACAGAAGAGAAAAAAAGTCTTTATACTGTCGTGTGAAGAGTCTCTATGCTTTTACTTGGAAAAGAGGCTATTCCTTGGTCAGGAGACCTGAGTTGTAAATCTCACAAACTTCTTCTCCTGCAGAACTCAATGTTGCTGTGATATTTCAACCAGCTTGGGTTGTGGCAAGGGTTGAGTGATTCAGTTCTGATATTGCTTTGTCCCACCAGAGAAGTTCAGTAATTAGTAAGTTAATAACAATCAAGGCCACTATTCTACTTGCAGAGGTAGGTGCCAGATTTTAAAAAGCAAGAATTGAGGTTCTGAACAGAAACATTCTTTTCATTCTCATATTTAGCAAAATGATAGAAAGTACCTCTGCCCTCCCTTAACTTTTGCTTCTGTGACTTCTGTTACCCAGTGGTGAATTTATTACTATGTTTCAGAACTGTAGCCTGAAGACCACCCATGGAGCAAAGAAATCCTCTGTGCCATTTGGCTCTGTGTCTGTCAGGGATAATTGTTGATGGAAAAGGAAGGGAGTAAGTGTTGGTTTTACTTAGCACTTTGCTAAATCAGGCCTGAAAAGTACTAGTGAAGGGGGGGAGCATAGAAGGGAATGTTATTTTATTCATTAAAAATAAATGTCTGGAGTTTAAACATGTTGACAGGCTGAAGCTCTGTTCTGTGAGATGCCGAGTGCCCTTGAACGCCTGTGATGTTAGTGGTAGGTGAGGTAACTCAGTGCTCTGTGGGATTGAGGATTCTCCTGAAGAAAAGTCACAAAGAAGAAGGATGCCCATGGATTTTGAGCTGAACTCTATTTCTGTCCCTCTCTTTCTGTCTCCCAGATCTCGATCTGTCTAAATGTGTGTGGTTAATTCATTTGAATTAAAGATATGCACACTAGAAGATTCAGTGTGCAGTTCAGCGTGGTGTCTTTTCAGTTCAAATAGATGAAAGGAAATGGCTCATTTCTCAGAGACACGCTCTTGTTATCGCATCGGACAACAAGGGAGGCAATGCTTGTGTAATCCAAGCTGTTTGTTGTGTACTCCAGCCTTGACACATTTTCCTGAATTTGGCAGACAACTCCTGTGCAAGGAAGGTGAAATTCGATCCCTGAGGGATTAATGACCTAGTTAATTTTGAAAATATGAGGCATCTGCAGAGATATTTCTCAGATTATTCCTTGCAGCAATTCTCACACACCATGGTAAGGAACTTCAGAAATACTTTACTGATTGCCTCAGCTTTTTATCATTACGCTATTTTATGTTGATAAGTTGCAAAATCTAGACTTTTCTGGTCTGGTGTTTGAACATGCTCATTGTAAATTCTCTTCCTTATATCAAGTATGCATGGCTTCTCATCCTTTCACTGTGAATCGCTGGAAAGAGTTTGGCTTTATCTTCTCTACGTCTACCCCATAGGTAATGGTAGAGTATGATGACACACAGTAACAAGACAAGGCTGTTTGACAGAAGCTGTGCAGCTTCATTGGTGTACAGGTTTTGTTTTGGTTAAACCCTAAAGTGTATCAGTATTTGAGGGTAAAATGAAAAATCCTTTGAGGAGGAGCATCATCTCCATATTTCCTGTCTGAAGATGAAGCTCTACACCTGCTCTGCCAAGGGCATAATGTTTGTGGTGCTGTTGGGTTTGCAATAGATGTCACAATTGTGTTTGGTCCTTTCAGAGGACCGGATGACAAATCCCTAAGTGGGAAGAGCTGTGTACACTGCCACTGCATACCCAAATTGCATATGAACATGCTTGGGTAAACATGTACACACACAGTATATTTTTAATGTTATACATAGTGAAGACAGTAATCAGATTGCCTACTGTTATTGTGTTGTATACTTATTGCAAGTTGAATTTTTGCATTGTTTTTTAACAGCAGAATTAGTGATGGAGTGCCTTTGATTTCAGTATTGATGAAATCAGGGAGAAACAAATCGTGTTTCTTGTATGAACTAATTGCAAGCCTTTAAAATATTGGGTAAAAGTACTCACAGGTTTCCAATATTGCATGTGGAAATGATTGTCTGGTGCTAATCTGAGGTTTATATACATTTTATATTTAACCTCCTATTAAACAGTCAGAAATCCCTCAGTTCCTTTAATATCAAAACTCAACTGTCTTTTAATGGCACAGATTTCTTCAATTTCCAATGAAAGCACAAAAAGAGAGCCATTACAGTAAGCACTTTGAAGGTGATACTGGGGAGAATAACATAATGTTTTTCAAAGAAATTTCAAAGGTTAAATATGTGCATTTACACAGCTCACTACTGTATTTACTCTAAAAGTGACTTCTCTTGGTAGATTGATTTCCCTTCTGAATAATGTAATGTGGGGTTTTTAAGAATACAACAAAAAAATCTCTTTAATAAAGGCTGGACCAATAGGCACCAAAATCAGTAGCAAAACTTCTACCAAGTTAAATAAAAACAGCTCAAAATGCTGTGTGATCCGAATTCCTCACTGTAAAACAGGTTACCCGTCCTTTCCATCCTTCCCTACTTTCTCTGTGTTTTTATATCAGCTGTATGATCAAGTGATGGAAGGAAGAAAAGGTTGGCCCTGATGCTAATTGAAGAAGTCTTGGCTGGAGCCAGCTGGTTTGCAGCATCTGTGAAAACAGTATGAAATGGAATTTTGAATAAGTCATCAAGATTGAACACTAAAAGCAAATATAGTTGATCATGCAAATTCAATAAAGAGATTGAAAAAGAAAACAAAAACTATAAAGTCTAATTTAATCAACTGAAAAAGGTCCATCACCTGAAATGTCATGAAAAAATTGAAGCACTTTTAAAAATTTTTATTAGAATAAAACACATTTTTCATTAACATGTAATTTTCACTTAAAAAGTTAAGTTCATCTGCAAATGTCACCTGAGAAATACTAATGGCATACTACCATTAATAATTCCTTTCATAATCATGTGGGGTTTTTCTCAATCTAGTCTTCAACTCAGACTCACTAATGAAAGGATAGTATGAGGGTATTGCAATGAAGGGCAATTGTCCTGCTAAGGTAGTGAGCAGCAATACAAAATGAGGAAAAAACCCTGAAATGGAAAATGTGAAGAAGTAGTAGGTCTGGATTTGTTTTTTTTTTTTTTTTTTTTTTTTTTTTTTTTTCTGTGAGAAATGGAGCTCATTTATCTCAACTGATAAAGGTCAGGGGAAATGGAAGTAGAGCAAGTATATGTCTGTGCTTCTGTGGGTGAATACAACTATTCTGGTATTTTGCTTGTGACCATTTCACCTCAAATATTCTTAGAAGCTTAAAGTGTTGGAATATTAACACATCGGTAATTAGCTTCCAAAGGAACAAAGAAAGGTCTTAAGAGAAAAAAAAGAATTATTAGGTAGATTCCTTTTTTGTTTTTACGCTGGATGAGAAGTGTAAGGAAACTTTAATGCCAAATCTGCTCATGGTCTGCCTGTTACTGCCACGTTCTACAGGTTTGTGTTCAGCCATGGACTGCTGCTTTTGAGATCAACCAAAGTATAACTCAGGGTTTATGTTGGATTATTTACTTATTTATTTTTGTTAGGGAGCTGTGTATAGGGACAGGCCTTCTTTCCCAGATATGATTGCTAGAGATTATATTGGGTCTGGCTGAGATGGAGTTCATTTTCCCACAACAGCCCTCACAGTGCTGGTTGCATTGGTAGCTAGGAAAGGTGTTGATAACACACCAGTGTTTTAGCTGCTGCTGAGCAGTGTGAAAAAGGTTGATATAAAACCTAAGGAAGTTTAGACAAGACAAGACAAAAAGCAGATTCTCCAAGAAGACAATAGAACTATTGCCAGAACCCAGATCCAAGCTAACTAAACATGTGCTAAACATAGCTGTGTACTAGACTAAACTTGTACTACATATGACCAAGCATACTGAAGCAAACTTAGGGAATCCTTACTATAACCCATAAAAGTTTTAATAGCTTCATAATATCATGACAAGCAATATGGCCAAACAAGCTTGTTCTGTACAAGGTGTGTGAATAAGAAATGATTATATAATTTATTATTCATGAAGAACAGTAAATTATTTTAATTACATTTTCTATATTATGAAAATTCTAAAAAGTGGTGCTGCAGGCAAATGAATGGCCATGGAATGTGATCATTCATTCCAATCTCTTTTTAATAAACTTTATTCAAATTAAAGGAAAAAAAAATAATTAAGGGGAAGCAAGTATCTAAAGTCTATGTCTGTGAAATGACCATACACTTTAAAAGGACATCAGAAGCCTCTTCAGAGCAAAATAACATTTCTAGTATGAAATCTTTAGACCAGGTCCAGAGATAGTAACATCTATCTTTAGTAAGTTGATTAAAATGCTTTGAACTCCAATACCAATTAATATATACTTTGGAACTCCTCACTTTGCATAGTCACAGCTCTATTTTGAGTAAATATATACACCAGACTCCAGTAAAATACAGTGAATATGAAAGCTTTATTTTTATTTAATAAGTGGAAAGATAGATCAATAGCTTGGCTAAATGAAGCCAGATGAAGGTTGACCTTATGGATGTTAATAAATGGGGTTTAATCTAAATGGGTATTTTTGATATTTCATAAAACTTTAATGTGTTGAAGAATTTGTATCTCAGATATTTTTAAAAGAGTTCAAATGTTATTTCACATATGTATACACTGAACAGATGTTTAAAAGTTCAGTTTTTATGGAATCTTACAATTTTTATTTTTCTTTTTCTTCAAGATTACAGAAAACAGATCCTGTGCTGAAAATCATTGCCTTCAGAGATGAGAGAGGACCACTGGAAAACTCCTCAAGGGCTTTAATATTGCCATTCTAAAATACTAATAGGTGCTCAAATTGGGGGAACGAACTAGAAAATCTCCAGAAAAACTTTTTTTCCTATCTTGTATGCAGGTTCCTATACAATCACTAAGATCATCAATAAATGGGGATTCCTAACAGCATTCCAAGGAAGGTATTTTACCACTTCTATTTTATGATGTTTAGAAACACCCTGAGTTTATGCTTTGACTGAGAAGTATTTTTCTTTTCACAGTTTTTATTTTGAATCCTTCTTACTATGTCCTTAAAACACTCTGAGTTCCAGTTACAACAACATACCTTAAAGGACAGCTTTGAGATGTTATTTTGCTGTAAGAATAACAATAGTACTGTCTGCACAGAGGAGAAATGCTTAGCCTGCACTAAGTTCCATACTGTCTTGATTAAACTGCTACTATACCAGGAACAGCTATTTTAAAAATAGCTGAGATGTGTAAGTTTGTGACTGAAGTATAGACCCAGTCTTTGAGTGGTCATTTAAAATGGATTTCATTATAATCAAAACACGCTAAGCCTCAGGAAGAAGAAAGGGATCAGGACAGCATCTTATAAGTAGGATTTTTTATGAAGGACACAAAGGGAAAAGAATATTTATGCCAACAGAATACACATTTGCTTCATCAACAAGATGACACAACACATCCTGAAATAAGTGTTCAATACAGGAAACGTTCTCTAAGAAGGGTACCAAAATGAATATGTTAAGCTAGAGGGCTATTCTGCATGGGGCCAAGCTTAGGTGAATTGAATCCCTCACAATGGTTATTGTAAATGGGAAGGTCAGCAGCCTCTCTTTTTCACTAGACAGATGAAATGCTTTGTGGAAGCCAGCAGAAAAATAGCATAAAAGAATTAAAGATATAGCTATTGTGAAACATTATTTTCTTAAAAGAATATGGGCCACATGTTGATTAAGAAGGTAGCCACTGCCTTTATCACTACTGATTTGCTTCTGTCATATTTTTCTTAGAGCTATTTCTCTATCACATGCACATGGAGAGAAGAGCAGAACTTGGGGTCAGGGCATGGCTTATTCAGCCTGCAGGGAACTGTGCTGATACCCTTTTGGCATGACATGCCACAGTCAACTGTATTTAGAAAAGAGATGGTTTCACAGAGTAATATTTCTTCACTCTGGTGACCAGGGAGTGCAAGAGTGGGGAATCCATGAAGTGTCTTTGCACCTTCAGTGTGCTTTCTGACATAAAATATGGCAGGGGGGGGATAATGCATGCATGCAGACTGATGCCTGTTCTTCTCTTTGAAGAAGCTGGGAGATAGAGTTACAGCCTGTGACCCACTAAGTGACAGTTTCCATTTCGGGTTGATACCGCAGAAATGCAACTGCTCTGTACACTGGGCTGGGCTGAAAGCAGCAGCAATGAATGCCCTCCACTATTTAGCCTGTCATCTCTCCCCACCTTTCCTTTCTTATTAAGAAGATGATGCCTTTCCCGTTTCAGTGAAAGGAAAGACCCCTGCAGACCGCACAGAAGCTGGATCATGCTGCAACACGTTTAATGTTACAGGACAGCACAGTGTTGCCATCAGAACTAATCCCAGCAGCAGCATATCAAATCACCCCATTTCCATTTAGCTTTCGTCAGTATCATACACAGACAGATATGGATTTGGTCTGGGGAATGGCATTTGCCTTTGAAGTCCTTTTTTATTTTTTTTCCCTCTACATCATGCATTCAGCACTAATAGAAAGTTTCTTTTCAGAAATGAATTCCATTTAGTTGCTGAGCATGTATCGGCTACACTGCTGATCAGCAGTGTGATAGGGAAATTTTAGATTTTCTCTTCTGCATAAACCTTGTCTCCTTTTCTCTGCTTTGCATGGCTGTTCATTTTGACATGTGGCAACTTAGTTGCTGCAATTGTTCCAGAGATTGCTTTGATATTTCCTCTTTTGTTGTGCTAATAGAACCACTACTGTCTCTTACTTTGACCTTGTATTATTTAGTCAAGGCTTTCAAGCGCCATACTCCTCTGTATAGGAGGAGTATACATATACTGTATACATACTGTCTGTATAGGCAGTCCTAATTTTTGTAAAGCTTTAATTACAGATTAGCCCTTCCTGCAGCATTAAAAATGAACATGTTTAGGCTGTTTTATGATGTTTCTCAGAGAGAAGCCTTACATTATTCTTTTTATTTTTTTCCCTTTTTTTTCTGGTCTAGTAATTTGTCACTATTGAATTTAATTTGCCCTTGTATTTCAGTCATGTGTCGTGGAACAAAGTCAGATGTTCACTTTCTTCCAGGTTTGGTCCTGCTACTTCTGTGTTGATTTCTTGGTTAGGCACAACTAGATGTGGCCAAGTCAGAACTTGCAGCTCTTTTCTTGGCTTCCACAGCATAATAACCTATTTTGGCATATAGTTCATTTTTCTTTGAGGTGTTTGAGGTGTTTTCTGCTAGCAATATCATTTGGGATGCTGCAGAGTATACTGAGTATGCTTTTGCCCCTTTGTGAAAACTTAGAGCTTAGAATGGGTAACATTCAAGCACTAGTTTGGCTTCAAAATAATGTTTCAAAGGAGAACATAGGCAGACTTGAGTAACTGAAAATCTATACAGTATCATTTTTAGGGTTTCTTTTGCATCAAAGTCACTTTTATCAATATTCACATTACCACCACAGCTACCCAGCATTCTTCACCTCTTTAACCACAATCTCTGAACAAATTTTGTGGTACGTTTCAGGGATGCTTTGTAGCTGGATCTTTTATAGTAGGATCTTGTTCTCTTCCTTGAATGCTTTCTTTTTAGATGTCTTCCTTCTCCTGCTCATAAAATCTGGGTGGACTGGGGAGGAATCCTTACAGCATAATGATTTGTCTCAGCTTAAGGTTAAAGATGGGAGACATTGTACTGATGCAGGCTTTTCTCAGCTTTCTGTTAGCATTGTGTATTAGGAGCAGATATGCTTATTGTTTACATAAGATTTCAATTATTTCTGAGTTTTACTAGGTTACTGATCTTGTAGCAAGCTGTTTCAAATATGTGTTATGCAAGAAGATAATTCTGTTAATCAGATTTGCATTTCCACTTTATTAATTTCTTGTTCCTCTTTAATTTTCATTAAAAATCTCCCACCTGTAAGTTATTATGAAGTAGAATTGTAGGAAAGGAAGGTAATATTTATATATATATATGCATTTATGTATAAATGTACATGTCTCAGTCAAATTTCTTGTGTGTCAGGCTTCCCACATCAACAAATTAATCTGAAATATTCCTTTCTGGATTTTAAAGTCTCCTTCAGGACAGATCATGTAGCATATTTTGAATTTAAAATGCAATTTAGAATGCTTAGTTTGTTTGTTTGTTTTCAGAAACAAAACCATTTGTTTTATAAGAGATGAGAAATATATCACATTGCACCTTTCTTTCACTTTTCATTATTTCTGACAGTATTTCTAATTTAACCATCATTGTTTGCTCATTAAAAAAAAAAAAAAAAAAAAAGAAAACCAAAATCACACTAATAAGGAAATAACAAATATGCTACCTTATGCTACCTTACAAAAGAAAGAACAATGCAGTTGTAAACCAGCATTCAATAACATATATACAGGTCCTAGTCAATATGAAAAAAATAAATTAAGGGTCATGGAAACATTTATCATATTTGCCTTTCTTATGCCTAAAAACTACCTTAAGATAGATGAAATTAAACAAACACACAAAAGGTAAAAAATAACATTTTTTCCACTAGACCTGAAAATAATTAGGAAAATCATATGAATGAAACAGCACAGCCATGAGAATTATCTCACAAGTTACAGTGTAAGCTTCTTTGGATATCCCAAATCAGCCCCCTTACAAATTCTTTTACTTTTGCAGCAAATTCTAAAATGCAGTATTTCATATCAGGCTTGGTCTACAGCAGAGATTTTCTTTTATGTACCACTTAGTATGTTTTCCCCTATTACCATTTCTGGAACAGTCACATTGGTAAAAACATTTGTATAAAAATGGTTGTGTAAGCAAAATATTCTTGTGTGCATGATGTTTGTTTCTTTCCCAATAAATTGATGCTACCTCAATCTATAAAAGAACATTCCCAAGGTGAGCTATGTCTCTAGCATAGTGGTTTATTACTATAATTCTATTGGCATAATTATAATTACAATTCTTTTTGATTGCACATATGGCCTCAGAAGAAAATAGATATGTGCTGTCTTCCTCTCATGTCCAAAAGTCAAATTTCACAGCTTATATCCATAAATTAGTGGACTATCTCTCAGCACAGCAACAAGCTAGCATTTTGCCTCAATCTATTTCAGGCCCTGGCCTTAATAAACAGTTAATGGCTGAAAAAAAAAACCAGAAGAAAATTCAAAATGGTAATCCATTGTGGTTTAAAATTTTTGGAAAACCCTTCCTTTTTTCCC
>VZSE01007339.1:413547-533928 GCA_013398275.1 Promerops cafer
AATTTATTGTTTTGCTTTGTTTTGTTCTGATTTCATACATCCTTCTAATTCTTTGTTGAATCTTAACAATTTTCTTTGACATTACCTTGTTTAGGTAAAGGAAAAAGTCATAGGAAATTAAGGCTACTTTTAATTTATTACCCTTTCTGAATTCATATAAACAATTTTTTGAATGACATTTTTTTTCCCTCTAGAACAGTGATGAATTCCATAAACTCTCATTGCATTTCAAAAAATACATAAAGTTATATATAAAAATAACTAAGGAATGTGTATTACTATGATCAAGGTGAAAAACCTTTAAAAAAATACAAATATTTTAATACAGTTTTTATGACCCATGTTACCTAAAGTAAAACTGAACGTTATTAGCATTGTATTAGATATATTTGTTTAGAATGACTTTTTTGGTTTTTCCAGTTTTTCTTAAGATTTGGGAGTAAAGCATACATAGCAATATTGTATACACCTTTCAGAGAACATTTTCCTGGGATTGAAACGTCCTGGGAAGGAAATGGTAAGTTTGAGCCATGTTAACCATACTAGACTTGGCAGAAAAAAATGTATATTTAAAGCATAATTTTGTCATGAATTAAACAAGCTATAAATGTTTGAACATTCTCTGAGGATGTATTTATAAGGTTCGTAAACAATGAGTAGCATATATAGAAATACTAAGTGATGGGGATGAGACAAGTGCCATTCTTCCATTTATTATTTGAGTCCAATGAAATGACTATTATCTGGCACTGCTAATAAAAAATTTCAAATTAATTATATTTGAATGCATTAAGAATGGTTTACAAGATAATGGGCACTGCCAATGATATGTGTGTGGTGCATACCTTACTCAAGAATTCTTTATGGTTAGAAAGGCATGTTTCTTCTCATTGTCTTTATATTTTTACATTTTATCCACATGACATAATATATGAAAGCATATGGAGTTAAAGGGTTGGAAATTAAAAGAGGATTCAGATTTTGTCCTAGTTAGTTCCTTAAGAGTAGAAGCAGTGTTTTTCCAGAGTAAATGTATAAGGTGTTTCATGACTGAAACACCTTAAATATTTCAGTCATGCTTTCAACACTGAAAATCTGTTTTCCATATGGAATTCATGACATACTGCTGGCAATTCTACTGTGCAGTGTAAATCTTGGCTTGTACCTGAGAAAGTCCAAATACGTTCATACATTTTTTATCAATTGTTCAAGGATACTGAAAAATATAAGTGAAAAACCTTAAAACCCCATTGCAAAACCCGTATTGTAAACACATACAAAAATTCAGCCTCATTCTATACCAAAGGCATGTTCAATTTCTGACCACTTTCTTGCTTTACTTGTTTGTTCTATTCCAGCTACACAGAAGGATATATGCTGAATTCACCTATGCCATTTACACATCACCTCTCTTTCAGTTTCTAAGCAGTAATTCAGCTTTGGAACAAATCAGACTTTTATTGCCATTATGGCTTGGTCAAAACCACAGAAAAGCCAAATTTCCATATTTTTCCTGGCCAATTGCTTACGCAGACATTAATATGAACCATTTTCCCGAGCCTCAGCAGTTGTCAGTAAGAACCTTACTACATTTAAACTTTATCCTCAGTTTAGACAAGAATAGTAATGGTGCCAGAGTACATAGATATAAAGCTTCACACCTTTGAGTCACCTGGGGCATCAGTGCTGGGTCTGAAGCACAGTCTGCAGGACTGGCTGGCATAACAAACCAGTGTCTCAAATGGGAGCAGGCTATTTGCCAATGTCCAGATGTTGTCTCCAGGTATGTACTAGATTTTTGTTTTTTTTTTTCCTGGATGGAAATATTCTTTAAAACCAAGCCAGTGCAGAGAAGATGTAGATCCTTTTTTCATCTCAGCTTCCTGTTTAAAACATGAAGGTGAGTTAAGACCATAGTGAACTTAGATGTCAGAAGCAATTCAAAACACTGATCTGGGTTTGAATTTACTTGTCTAAGTGGAATACTAATGCTCTCCTGGGCCAGCCCGTTCAGACCTATGCATGGCAAGACAGCAGAATCTGCCAGGGTGGCACACATGAAGTTTGCAGAGGGAAAATATTCAAAACGTTTTTCAGTCTTGCATATTTTTCTCTTTTTGTAATGATTTGTCGAGATCTTTTCTCTGTCAGAGGAGAATCTGAAATCAAAAGGGCTCTTCACAGCCTCCTTGGTAGGCTGTTGAAGGTTTTCAAATGTAAGAAAAAAATGTTGTGGGAAGAAAAACCCAGCAAAGCTTGGTGAGCTTAGCTGGAGCTTTAAAGAGATTATATCCAAAGTTCAGACAGACTTAGAAAAAGTTGAACTTGACTGTTATCTTGAAAAGCTTTCGAAGGCAGGGATCATCAACACAACTACAGCTCTCATCTCTGGCAAACAATTTCAAGCAGCTTTAGTATCAGATAGTATAGCCTGGAGACTCAGGAGAGAATTTTCAGGGCTGCTGTTTCTTTATAGGTTTCACATTTGGAAGCAAAGTTTACTGTTACTACATCTAGAGAAAGAAAAATAGTAGTTAGATACTGAAGATGTGTACGATGGTCATTCCATCGGTGTTATTATTTTCAACGGCAAAAAGAATAAATCTGATACAATAATTTTTTTTTTTTTGAAGCAACTACAGCATAAGGTAGTCCTTGTGGTTGGAAAAAACACTATATGAAACTTTTGCCCTCTGCCAGACATGGCATTTTGACTGTTCAGAAGTTAGTTTTTATGGGCACATTACAGTTTGTTGACTACAGGAAATAAATTCTTGGGTTCATTTCAACTTGTTAAAAGGAAAAAAAATGCAGCACCACCATAGCACCTTTATAGATAGTCTTATTATCATAGATTCATAGAATCATAGAATGTTTTGCGTTGGAGGGACCTTAAAAAACATCTAGTTCCACCCCATTTCCATGAGCAGAGACACCTTCCACTAGAACATGCTGCTTAAAGCTCCATCCAGTTTTGCCTTGAACACTTCCAGGGATGGGTCATCCACAACTTCTCTGGCCAACCTGTTCCAGTGCCTCACCACCCTCAGAGTAAAGAATTACTTCCTATTATCTGATACAAACCTATCCTATTTCTGTTTAAACATGTCAAGGGCTAACTGAATATGGCACTTGAAGTGATCTAACTTTTTTTTTTTAGCATTATCTGTGAAGGCACAAGTGACTGGACATGTTCTTTTTTAGGGACTGGCAAACAGAAAGTTTTAATATTACTTTCTAAACAAGCTTCTTTTGGGGTCTCTTTTGTTTTGGAAAATGAGAGATGAGGCTCATGGTCTCGATTCACAGAAAGAATGAATAATGTATAAAATAATTATGCCTGCCTACTGCAATGGTATGCACTGCCACAAGCTGCCAGAACAGCAATGTGCTGGGGACACAGTTTTTGATAAACTCTTTATAGAATCATATAAAACTAAATTATTCCAGACTAGTAATCTATTTATAATATTAAATAGGTATTTAAAATCATCTTGCAAGTCAAATGCCAGCAGTGAATATCAATTTAATAGTTTCATCTTTTTTTGCCACGTTGTCTGCAACAAAAATAGTGCTTCAAGTGAGACCTCCCAACTATGTGAGAGTCAGTTGGAAGCTCATTAGCCTAAGTTTGATCTAAATTTACTTGTACCTGGTATCCTCTGCCTTAGCAGAGAATAGGAAGAAGATATTAGTTACATAACAGCACTGAGGAACATCTACAGAGTCAGGAAAATGTAAATTATCTCATCATAATTTATTCTTGTTACACCAAAAGAATCTCTCTTTAAAATTCAAAAATTTTAAGGAAAGGAAATAAAGGCACTCTCTAACACACCTAAATAGTTTCCTAAACTATTCCACCCAACTTCCTTTTTCCTTTCTTTATGTGTGTTCTGTTGTGGCAGTCAGAAGCTAGTCCGAGTAGCCAGGCTGAGGAATGGGTTTGTAGCTGCATTCTCCATAGGTGTTAAGAAATTGACATTTCCATTTCAGAAAAAGGGAAAAGCTGCATAAGCTCTAACAGCAAACAAATGATTCCTCTGCCTTCTGCTGCATGATGCTTTGCACGATTTCATCTTCTTCAGTACTAAGAGAACAGACATGTCTTTTAGACTCATGTTTTGCATTATTAACCTGTCCTAATCCATAGAATTTCAGGTCCAGCAAGTAGGAGATGTATGTGCAATTTATTATAAGAAAGAATGTTGAAACAGTGAGTTTTCCATGCTTATCTTAGCATTTATATAGTTTATTCATCATTAAAATCAATGCATAATCATAACTGGATGCATGAGCAAGCTGTCAGGCACAGTGACAAATTCAAGGAGGCAAGTAATTTACCAGAGTCTGTACATTTGGCTAAGGAATAACAGGTTATGGTGGTAATCTTTTCAAACAATCATTTTGAGATCATTTTTCAAGTACAGATTTAAATAGAGAGTATATCTTGGAAAATTCAGTGCAAGGACAAAAATATAAAAATATATAACTAATGAAATATCTTAGAGTGCTCAGAAGTTGACAGGTACATGATAGTATAGCTGCTTGCAACTGTTGTTTTCTTATCTGTGTTAAAGTGTTTGAATGTTCACACTAACGTGGGATTCATAAATATTTTAGCTCAGTGAGAATAAGCCAAGCCATATGAACAAGTAGTCTTTCCATGGCAATAAGCAGTCTGAGTTGTAGTATGTTAGATTTATAGAACAAACACAGGTCCATTTCTTAGTCGTTATCCAAGGTTTGACCCAAATCCTACAGAAGTTAATCATGGCTTAATCCAGTATCTATTACAGCCACTGGAAAGCTCTCATACTCTGACTCTCTAGTGAGAATCTTTTCACAAGGTGACAGTAAAAAGCTTCAAGATAAGAACAGGAGCAAGATCTGAACAACTGCAGTGCTATAGAAGCAAGATTTCAGATATTTCCCACTGATTTGGTTGAGGAAAACACACCTTCTTTGCAGGTTCTTAAAAGAACAAGTGTCTGTAGAAAATTTACTTTGGGGAAAATACATGCTTGAATTACCTATGCATAAGTCTCAGACAGTCAAGATTATTTTAGATATATTTTTGGGCATCAGTTTTTAGCTTGGAACAATTTTGCACCGCAAGGACAGCACCAGAATTAGGTCAGATTGAATACTGGGTATCTTGCAACTTTGCCACTTTGGTGTTATGCAGTAAGCCTCACACAACAAAAAGCTTTAGATCATGGAAATCTCCTAACTATGGAAATGTCTTAACTATATTTCAGGGACTAACACTGACAAATAGACACGTGAGCTAAAAACATGGCAACAGGAAGCATTTTGTCTGGATTATGCACTGATGGAAGGACTTGGTCTGTGACCCATTTAATTTGGAGAGTACAAGCCCATGATAAAAGAAAAGCCTATTTTTCTTATTAGTGTCTGTAAAGTGACCAAATGGTAAATATACCTCAAATTTTCCACACTTAGTTGGGTTTTACTTGTAAATAAAGTATAATTAGAGGTCACTAGGCACCAAAGTGACTATTTGAAGATAGTTTAGCCAGACACAGGAAATGCTGAAGGCAGAGATAGCAGTAGGCCAATCTGTCACATATTCTTCACTACTGCTATAAGCTGTGCAATTATTGAAAACAACTATTTAGAATTCCTACATCAAGTCTAAGCCTTTGAAATCAACTATCATAGAACTGTACGTGTATAATAATTATACATGTATAGTGGGAAAAGAGGTTGAATTAATGTTTCTAAATGATGTTAGGAAATTGATAACTGTACTTGTTCTGTTGGCTAAGAGAAACATCTGGAAGAGATGGAAACTAATGACATTTATACATAAAGATTCCTTAGCAAGTCAGTGCTTCAAGGTGCACTAGCTCCTCCAGGGTATTGAATGTCCCCTTCTCTAATCTAATGAGATTTTCAAAAGCATGGTGAAAGCCATGTAGAAGCACTTACCTTGGCTACCTCATGGGAAGGGAAGGCTCTTTATGCTTGTGATGCTTGTTCAGCATGGTTATGACATGAATTTTGGACATATTGAGTAGGAAAAACTACAGTGATATGATCCTTCAGAAGGTCACTTTCTGCAATTATCTTCATAATGCATTGTGGTTCAGGACACAAAGAGTAAAGGATTTCCTTAGTTTTCATAAGTTTCTTTGATATCTAGGATTCAGCAATGGGTGTCTTTCTATTTTGTAGATATATTTATATTTCACTGACTAAATTACTAAATTATTTTCTTCAGGAAATATTTTTATCATTAATTATATACATAGATAATTCAGGAAGCAATTTAAATAGAAAAGCCAAATGCATTTATAAATGCATGCTCCTTAGAAGATCTTTGCGAGAACCACTGCATTCTCACTGGAGAAATAACATCTTGGGGTTTGGGAGGTATATAAACTGAGTGTATTACCTGTCATTCTTTTCAGGAGCTCCATTACTTTCAGGAAAGAATCACGACAATTATGCCTTATCACTCACAGTCTTCCGTAAAGATTTTTGTTGCATGCAGAAAATGTACTCTTAAAATAACATAGCATACTTCTCAAGAAAACTCAAACATTTCCAACTGAAGATGTTTGTGAGACACAAGGTGAATCACTCTCCTATGAGGAGCAGCTGATGAAGCTGAGGTTGTTTAGCCTGGAGCAAAGGAGGCTCAGGGGAGACCCTATAATTCTCTACAATTGCCTGAAAGGAGGCTGTAGCTGGGTGGGGGTCAACCTCTTCTTCCAGGCAACCAGCAACAGGACAAGAGGACACAGTCTTAGCTGCTCCAGGGGTGGTTTAGCCAGGACATTAGGAAGATGTTCTTCACAGAAGAGTGATTGGGCATTGGAATGGACTGCCCAGGGATGGGGTGGAGTCATCATCCCTGAAGGTGTTTAATACAAGACTGGACATGGTACTTAGTGCCACAGGATACACAACAAGATTGTGTTAGATCGTAGGTTGGATTTGATGGTCTCTCTAACCTAGATGATTCTGAGAATCTGTGATTCTTTGTTATAGAAAGAGCCCAGAGATTGTTATTGTTTAGATTTTTATTTTTTTTTTTTTTGAGATGAATGAAGTTAAGGAAAAAAAATCAATTTCTAGCATCTTCTAATATAGCTTAAATGAGATCTTTCTTACACTGTCTTCATATTTATACTCTTCAGATGACAGATCCTGTAGGAAGATGTTCTTGAATAGAGGCATGCTGAGAGGGTAGGAGCTTCTTATGCACTCTTATAAAATCCCTTACTCAAAATTTGCAAGCTGTATGCAGGGAAAAATCTGCCTGGTTCTTTCCCCTATATTTTCCTTCATAAACAGCTAAACTTTCTAGATGAGTTCTTTAAAGGAATCCCAGTAAGATTAGACAAAGCTAGTCAGAAGACAAATTCAGATTATATCAGAGCCAAAGTAAAACATGAAGATGTGTCATTTGGCAGAGTGAGACACCCTGGGGGCTGAGCATGGGTTAGCGAAGTAGATGATTAAGGTTCTGCTTGATGCTGTGCTGGCATAGAATGATTAAACAAAGGTTTGAAACTTATCCTCTGTTAGCTTAGCTAAGTTTCCCAGCCAACCGGTTGCATACAGATACATACTTGTTTTTCTGCATCCAGGAAGAAAATCAGCTCGCAGTGTGAGAACAAATTTTCTGACACATTTATCATTTACCTCAAAGCATTTAAATTAATGCATTAAAAAAAAAAAAAAAAAGGAAAAGAAAAGAAAGCTAATTCCACAGCAGAACCACCATTTTAAGGATAGTCCTTTAGAAAGGTCAGCTCAGAGCCTGCCTGTGTTTTCATATTAGCAGCTAAAACACATGATGAAGCTACCAGTCCTCTTTCCTTACATAACTGGAGATTCTGAGAAATTTCATCGTTAAATTTGTGCTATCTCACTCTTAAGGGAAAGGGACACCCAAGATTTGTAAATGCTTGTGGATGAAATTAAAAAGTTGGACGGTCTGCAAAAGCTCACAAAGTTTTATGAATAAATTACACACTTGGCATAGAAATCAGCATGGTAGTATTACTATTTAGGCACAACAGCAGTGGGTTTTAGGTAAAGGGGTGAGATAAAAAAAAAAAAAGAGAAAGAAAGAGATTAATTAAAGACAAAGAGAGAGAAAGTGAGAGAGAGAAAAAAGAAAGAGAGAGAAAGACAGAAAGAAAAAAAACAGAGAAAGAGAGAGAGAAAAAGAGATCACCAGTCTGGTTCCAGTAGTGATCCAGGGACAGGATGTCCAGGATCCTGGGGTGCACATCCAGGCTAGTTAGGGGTACCCATTTATAGACAGGTTTTCCCCATCCTGAATATAGGTTTCTCACTTCCTATGCAAACTAGTTATCATTCACAGTCTGTTTTTTCAGATCCTTCTGGAAATATGGCAGAGGGCTTCAGGGATCTTTGGTGGTCTTCATCCCTCCTACAGTCCAATATTCACTTCTCAGCTTTATTCCTGTGCTTGTGCTGTACTGTGTTGTGCTTATTTCCAGGAACTAGAACAAGGATATTTGTCCTGGAAAAGTGCTGCCCTACCTCCTTATAGCCCCCTTCTCCTGACACATCTTATTCTGCTACAATAACATGGCATGTCATTACCCATAATCCTTGTCTTTTTACCAACGATCCTTGGTTGGCTTCACAGTCATCTGGCTATCAGTGTTTGAGACACACACATTAGACCCTTATCTTCTGGGATTCTACAAATTTCCTCTCCTAAATCAGATAATGTTTTAAAACGCTGGGATTTCTTGTGGAACAACAATTCGGTAGATGATCAAATTTCTAGAAGTGCTGGATTAAGAGGATTTTGCAACTGGGTGCAGCAACATGCAGCAGCTGGTCCAGTGCGTCGGAACTCAGTACACAGATTCTTGAATCTTGCAGTAAAAATTATATGTATCAAAGATATTTGTGAAGGAAGGAAATAGAATGTAGTGCATTATCCCCTTTGGAAGTAAAAACCAGGGCATGATTAAATACCAGCTCTTCGACAACTGCAGTGTTAGATTCAAACAACAAGAAAAGATTAAACTTACCTACCACTGATCTATAAAATATATTTTAAGTTATTAAATGAAACATTTTCCAGTAATTTCTCTTGTTTGCAACTCGTATTTGAAATTTCCTCAGAAAACAAGATTACAGGGATTCAAAGATCTCTTAAGATTTGCACATTCTTATTTTTTCACAAGGTAGTAGCATCACACCTTGAAGCTCACTTGATTTGTTCTCTTTCTTCCTCTGTCAAGCAGTCTCTTCTCAGCTATTTTATCTTGTTTGAGCACATTTCATCCATGCTGACTTTCTTTTCTGCTTATCTCTGAAACTCTTCTGTAGCCTATAGAGCTATCATCATCTAACATATTATCTACCTAAACTGTTTTACCTATGCACTGGACTATAGAATTCTTGATACAGAGACAAGAGGTAGTCAGCATGCAGCTGATGTATACAAAATGCAGCCAGATCTTTAAAAGCGATTTGTAATTTTGAAGCATTCAAACAGACAATTCATACACTTCAGAAACAGAGGATGCTGAGTATCACCATTAAAATATAACAGCCCAAAAATGACTGGTGCTAGTGTTGATGACAATGGGAGTTGCTGGAGTTTTGACCATTGCTGCGCTTATTCTGCACTAAGACAGGAGGGATTTTTGTCATAAGAAGACTAATCTTCAAGGACTTGGGTTTTCTGAAGGCTCAGAACCAAATCTCAGATATAATCAGAGGCCAAGGCTTAAATAACCTCTTTTATCTCCACTGGTGAACCAAGTATAATTTCAGTATATTATTAGGTTTACATTTCTTGTCTAAAATTAGAATGGATACCTATGTTCTCAAGCTTCTTACCTGTAGGTGGTTTATTCTACCTCTGCTCTAATCTAAAATCCAAAGAGTTAAAGACACGAAAGTGTTCACTTTTTACATCAGGAGTGGCTTCTGTTGATTTTTTGCTTTAAGAGTCTGTGAAGTCTAAGTGAAAGCAAAAGAATATATTTTTGCAGCATGTATCAGTCTTCTGGTAGTCTTTGATCTTTTTAAGGGTATTCATGGTCTAAATGACTACCACACTTTTACAGAAATAACTGAAACCTGGATTTGAAATAATTGACACCAAAGGGAAAACATGTTAAAAGTGGTAATCTCTATTCACCACTTAATTTTTTTTCCAGTGCCAACACTTCAAAGGTAAACTAATCCATATTTTTTTCTTGAAAACTAGTGATTTTGCCAAAGTAAAGACATTATATTATAAAAGCAGATATGTACACACTCTTCACAAGCAGGACACTTAAGAAAGTTTTAAGAGAAAATATTTTTCTCAACAAAACCATTGCCGTAAGAATTTTTTCTTATCATTTACCTAGAAGATTTTTCTTTCTTAGTTCAAAGTCATAAGTGAAATTAGAAAAAAATCAAACCAGCCCAAACCCAAAAATGTGTAAACCACATTGTGTGCCGGTAAGGCTTCTGAAAGTCTGCAAATAACATCTTTACCTCTTCTGAATTTGACTTTTGCAAAACTCTTGTGTTTTGTGATAGCATCAGTTCTGCACACACTGGGGATGAACTCTTGATTGATACAGTTAGAAGGGGGAAAAATGTGGAGGACCAGCTTCTACTGGTTTATGCAAGTAGATATGGCAACAGA
Organism: Promerops cafer; assembly: GCA_013398275.1. Classification (NCBI taxonomy): domain Eukaryota; kingdom Metazoa; phylum Chordata; class Aves; order Passeriformes; family Nectariniidae; genus Promerops; species Promerops cafer. The sequence continues at coordinate 424,217 of VZSE01007339.1, forward strand.
AGAGGATATGCTGGGATTTATTCTTGCTAGCTCTGCTGATTTTCATGGACCAGATTCACATTCTCATGTGCAGTGTAATACACAAAGTTAATCAGAATAGTACTGCACATAGTCCTTTGCAAGATACTAAGTTCTTTGTAGATGCTAAATGAGGCATATCTCAATAAATTCCCTGCCTGAAACTAATTTCTGAACAAGCCAGAGAGAATAAGGCATCTCAGAGCCTCTGTGGATTAGTGGGATTGCAAGGCACCCACATGGGATTTCCTGGTCACTCTGTCAGATATGGTGGTGAAACTCCCTCATGGGCTTGTCATGAAAACACTGTCTAGAAAGGAAAGACATAACAAAACATTTACATATATCAATGATATGTCAAATTCCTTTCAAAATTAATAGTGATATCATCGGTGTTCATTTCCAAAGAGAATTTCTTCATAGGTATGTCAAAGGATAGTGAGGTCTTGAGCAAATTATTTTTAGCTTTTCCCCTTTTTCTCTGCATCCATATTTATTTAAAATCATGATTATTTAGGTGGTAGAGAGCAGCAGTATGAGAACAGAAATTCAAAGCCTTTAAATAAAACTAACAGCAAAGAATTGAAAACGGGATAGAATGCAATTAAATCACATCCAATTTTGAAAGTAATATGTGTTCTTTTATTCACAGGTAATGCATTGATTTCACTTCTTTAAAGCAAAGTAGCTCCTTAATATCAGCATTTGACATTCTAGCTTGTAATTCAGATGGGATCTTGCTTCCATTTTTATAGGATATTCTATATCATCCTTATGCCTTGGCCACTGCATCCAAAAACAAAAACAACCTGTTAAAGATGCCACAATGAGGTGGTTGGTCCAGTTTTCTGGAAGCTATTCTACGTTATGTGAGGTAATATGATCAGCCACTGCATTGTTTTTTTTAATTAGTTTATATTTCATTTACTGATTAAAAAAAAAGGAACTGTAATTAAAAGGAGTATCAGAGACAAAATCCAGGTAACACATGCTGGAATGGAGGGTTAGCAGAGTCCATTTGCTTCTGATTGCCACCCCTGTGCTACAAAACTTTTAGCATTTAGAAGCATCTGCAGGTTTCCACACTGAGCCTTTTTCTTCACTGATGTAAACAATGTTAAATCTCTCAATAGTGAGAGATGTGATACTGGGCTCATTGTTACTGAACTGAGATGCTAACAGCAAAGACGTGAATAAAGGAATAAAGTTCAACATAAGTTTTGAGAGATTTCCAAAGAAAAAAGTGATTATATCTTCTCCTTTTTCAAAGGGTCAGTTATTCAGTAAGGCAGTCTCAGAGGGTGACATTACATTATTATACCAATTTGTCACCTAAATTAAAGCCATTTAGCCTGTTATTTAGTGTGCAGCTGCAGAACTGATGTGTTTTATTTTATTTTTAATGTGCTTTTTTATAGATGGGAAAAAGAAAACTCTGTATGGAGGTAAAAACCTCATCAACTCTAAAGACGTTGCTTATGATAGAAACTGTCTCTGGCAAGAGGAACAATAATCTGAACAGATCAAAATGCTCTGCTTTGTTATATATATCTTACTTGTTGGTTAAAAACACAGCAGTACAGAGATATCCCTTTACACAGACATCTTGTTTTCTTTACATCTATTCTGTTTTTCTGATAAAGTACTTTCCCTAAAACAGACATAAGTGCATTTGTGCAGCCACAGAACCTATTTCACATGTTGCAACCAAAGGTAGTGTCTTCTTAATTATGAAATAACTTCATTTCTATTTTATATGTTACTGCTCCTATTATTTTATGTACTACTATTTATTTTATTTTACTTCTTATGCTTAAAATATTTGACTGATCTACCAGGAATAAGAAACAATATCGACAAGACAGATGATCATATGGAAAACATGGAGAAATGCAAGACTGATGCAAGATGAAGTCTAAACAGCTCTAGTCGCCACTTGAATCTAACTAGAAGCTTGTTCAGAATTTCTTCAGATTCAGGTCTAATTTTAATCTCTTTCTTGCTGTACAATTTAGAGTGCTTATCATCATACTGTGTTAGCCAGAGACAGTATTTCTATCAGAATCATAAAATGCTGTCCTGGCTGGTCAGTTATCCAAATCTGTGAATAGTTTTTATATATGCCATAAGATATACAAATTTACTTTCCTGGAAGACTATCTCCTCCTGAAGTTTCTCCCTATCTCTACATATAGATTTCATTTTGACTCTTGGTGACCTTCTAATAAGCACACTCTTTCAATATTTTTTGCTCCACTTTTAGTTTTTTTTTTCATACTAAAGTGTCACTTGTCATAACTTCTTGGGTTTTTTTTCAGTCTCTTTGTTTTTGATTGCTTTCCTAAATTGCACATCAGTCCTTTATTGTCTCATTAGAACTCTATCATATTTTTTATATTTCCAAAGAAGCACATTTATATGTCAGAGAACAATAGTACTGACTTATAACAGTGTTCTGTTCTGCTTTTATTCAAAGCAATTGCCACATGTACACAGTCCTATATTTAAATACCCTGAACAAGGGTGAATGCCCAGGATTTATCAGTTTTATCAAAGTACCCATACACAAACAGGCATACAATGGAGTTTACTTTTCTGGGGGGAGTAGAAGTGGGATTACATGACAGGGTGCCAGGCTCCAGGGGGTTGTTACAAGCAGCAGTGTGTTACACTGAGTTTTTAGTGATGGAATCATATGGTGCAAGTTTGTAGTTGGTAGTTGGTGGAGTGAGTTTGGATCAGTTACGAAGGCTCATGGCTCTGCACTTTGCCCTGTTCTGCACAAGGGATCTGATGATTGGGAAATCCTGAATGGCTACACTGTGATTATGATTCAACATAATCTCCTCTTTCTGCTGCTGAAACTGACACTGAGGAAAATGGTGAGACCTCGGACTGAAATTCAGTCCTAACTGTTTCTTATTTATGTCTATTCAAATTCCATTTTGTAGATATTTTCTGAAATGACTCATGACCTGTCATCATTTCACTGAGGTGTTGTCCTTGTCTGTTTAAGTCTTTATAGTGTGGAATGACATGAAGTAATGTCAATCATGACAGAAGGAAAAATCAGCAGGGAACATCTTAACACCCTGTCAAGGCAACTCTGCAACTCTTTTATCACAGTGCAAGAGGAAAACACTGTTTTGTAATTATGGCTCACTGATTTTGGGTAGCTAAAGTGAAAAGAGCAACAAAAAACCCACGTATAACAACTGTTTTCCTCTCTATCTCTTGGAGTTCTTCATACATGTATAACATTCATTTCTTTTTACAGGGACCATCACACCTGGAGGCAACCTGGAAACCTGTGCTGTTAGAGAAAGGGTCTTGCTGTTCCTTGGATGCCTCAACTTTCTTTTTGTTAAGAAAGAATGATTTTTTTTACTTCTTTCTCGTTTTCTCATCGTTTTCTCTCCTGTCAGATGATGGTCAGAAATATGTTTTCCTCAGAAATTTCATTTCGGTTTGAACTAATCTGACAAATCAGAGTTTAAACTGCAAAATTAAATTATTATTCTAATTTGTTCATCTATGTCCTTGATTTTATTATAGTTTGACAGCTATGAACAAAGTAAATCTTCTAGTTTTTGCATAAAGGAAACCAATAGCAAGATTCAAATTCTTTTTGGTTGGTCACAATGTGAAGATCTGTGATCTGTAAGTCTTTCCACAAAAGCTCCTTTTAAATGATAAATGTTTCCTTCCATACACATTAAGAAAACAAGCCTACATTTAAATAACACTTGATTTAAATATTTATTATTTAACCTTTCAGTAAAAATGTTTATTGAATATCATTTAAATATTTTAAATTTTTAACAATAAATAAAACCCAAACTGCATTTAAATAATGCTAAATTTGTGACACAAATTACCTCAAGCCAAGCAACTCCAAAGTCAAGTTGAAAATATATTGTTATTTGTATTCAATTTTAAAGAAAACAAGCCAAAGCCCAAGGATAGAATTGGAAAGAGTCATGAAAGGTCCTAGTGTAATAAAATAAATCTTCTGAGTACATTACAACCGTTATATTTTAATTATTGTTTAACTTTAATTATTAAAAATAGCCACAATTACATACATTTGGAAGAAACAGCTTCTTTGACTCCAAAAGCTTTAAGAAATATAAATCTGTGGGCAACCCAAGGAAATCCTGGAATGCATAGAGAATAACTTCTGTGCTGGGTAAACCAAAATGTTTTATTCCATGTATATCTATGCCCAAAGTTGTTACTATCTCTTTAGAGCCAGGTGCCGAGGCCAGAAACAGGACTGTAAGGGCTGGGGGATTCCTTTTATAAAGTTGAAGTCACCCAAGCAGACTCTCCTGCCTCGTGGTCTTTGCCTAAGGCAGAGGCTCTGCTTAGTTTTTGATTTTTTCCCCTTTTATTTTTCTTGTATTTTTTTCTTATTGGTGGAAAGGGATTTGTTAAAAATAAGGTCAGGAAACCCATTCTGGAGCTCCCCTTAAGCTGTCTTAAATTAAGACAGCTTCCTAAGCCAGGCAATAGACATCCCTACCAGAGGGAAGACAATGATGGACCTGATAGTCATGAACATGAGGGAGCTGTTTGGGAGTGTCAAGGCTGGAGGCAGGCTGGGCTGCTGTGACCAGATGCAAGTGGAGTTCACAGTCCTGAGGAACATGGGGCAGGTAGGGAGTAAAGTTAGGTCCCAGCAAACTTCCAGCTTTTCAAGGAGTTAGTCAATAGGACCCCCTGGGAGACTGCTCTTGAGGATAAGGAGCAGAACAGATCTGGCAGAATATTAAGGATATCCTCTGTAGAGCCCAAGAACCAGTGAGCCCCAGGCACAAGAAATAAGGCAAGGAAGGCAAGAGACTGGCATGGCTGAGTGGAGACCTGCTGGTCAAAGTGCAATAAGGATATGCACCAGCAAGGGAAACAAGGACAGGTACCCTGGGAATAGCATAGAGATACAGTCCCATTGTGCAGGACTGAGGTGAGGAGGACCAAGTCAAGGCATTTATATCAGGATGTTAACAAGCAGACTAAGAGCTTGCAAAGGACAGATTTTTTTAAAATAAAATACAGAAAATCTCTTTTACACAATTGTAAGAGAGGACTTATAACCTTGATGCATGATGCTTGCTATATTTCTTTGCATGTGTATTCCAAAGGCATCTTTCTGTGTTCCATATGAATATAATGACTTCTATACAAGCTCCTGGTCATGATTCAGTTTCTTACACATCTCCACCTATATTATGTCACCTGCTTTGTGGCTGCTGCCTTTGAAGAGCGCAGATGGTGCCTAATTCCTATGCAAATCCACCAGGTGCACATATGTGTTTTGAATATTGTAGGATATCTCAAATGGGACAAGACACCTATGTTTAAGCATCCCCCAAAGAGTTTAATTCTACAACTGAATATATCCACATTTAATATGCTATTGGTTTTAAGGGATTTACCCAGGTTAACTAGTCTTTATAGATCAAAATAGGGATTAAGACTGCTTTTCTGAGGCAAGTCCATATGTGTATGAATAGAAAAATAAGTTATGAGTGATTCACCTGACCTGGAACAGCAGAGAAGTTGTTTTAGAAAAGTTAGCTTAGTTGCGTTTATACTAACCATGGTATTATCTAGAGGATAAAATTTTGACACTAAATAAATAAATAAACACTATTTAGTGAAGAATAACCCAACTTTTTGGATGTAAAAGGTTGCTAAAGACTGTTCTGTTGTAGAAATAATTCCTCATTCTTCCCTCAGATACACTACTGAGAAGGTGGTCAGAAAGAGCACCTGGGCCTTTCCAAAGGAGCCTTTGCATATATTCTGCTCATTCCCTCTCTCCCTATCCCCTGTTAAAATTTGATTCAAGATTTAGTTTGAAGACAGAAAGCTGCCTTTATATCTATAAGATTTATTTCTTATTTATGCAAATATAAGTAGTGTTTATTTGAACACTGTTGAAGCTGAAGAGGAAAGATTTCACGTGAAGGATCTTTCTTAAACTTGTAGCTTTCTGATTATGATTAGTTTCTCTTGTTACTGTCACTAGAAGCTGCTCTGAGAAGATGAAAATATGTGGCGGCCATATATTATTTCACCTAGGATCCCTGGAGCACACTGAAGATGGGAGGAAAGTCAAATCAAATAACTTAACTGATATTAAGTCAATACCTTTCTCAGTTTTTCTCTTCTTTCTTTTCCTTCTACTTTCTCAGTTGGGATGCACCGACCTAGCACGCACATGGATAATAGATCTTAAATTCATGGAACCTTCAGTTTGATTACACTTTATTACAGAAGCTTGATGAGAACATAAGAGCAGAATGCTAATCAAAGAAATGGAGGCTCTTTTCAACAGAGGAAGCACAAAAAGTATTTATGAACTGATATCTCAGAGACATACTTTTTTCCCAAATTACAAGTTCTATATGTAAAGTGTGTGAGAGATAAGATGTTGTCCTGGAATTCATACAGAGAAAAGCTTATGGTGAAAGAGTACTACCAAGTTTGCAAAGACAAACCTTTCAACATTAAGGAAAGCTGGCTGCCTTTGCAACTTTACTTAAGGTCTGTTAATTTCCAATCACTGTAATTAAGGTGATCACATGCTACTTTTTCCATTGTATTTCTTCATCTGATACTCAGAGTACGATGAATTAGTCTGTGGCCTTTGCTCAGATTTTATCCATGGAGACATTTGGACTTGTTCTTAAGATAACCATCAGTATGCTATTTCAGGACTTCCCAGACAGCTGCAGGGTCACATGTTCTTGCAGTACTATGGAATTGTAATGTCTATGTTTATATAAAAAATAATACATGGACTAAAAAGTTAAAAACCCCAGAAATTAAATAATCACGTGAGCTGATGGAATAAGGGATAGTTATAGTAGAGCTATAAGCTGTCATTCTTTAGTTGGTCACATTTGATGAATTTCGTTGTCCGTCGTGAAGCACGGCTCTGCCACAGCAAATTTCAGCCTAATGTATTTCAATTTGGCAAAGCAATAGGAAACTGAAAAAAAATATTACCCAGCTATCTTTCAATAACTGTTAATATGTCAAAGAATATTCAAAAATAATTGTTGTAGTTTTCTTGTCAGACTTTGTATCTTGCAAATCTCCTTAAATTTTGAATTGGGTCTTAGGAATGAATTGTACGAAGTGTGCCAATATCTTGTATGTGGTAGTAGAGTTCCCAGATGAAATATACATCTAATATTTAAAGAATCTGTTATATACAGTGAAAAAAGTTTTAGAAAGCTTATGGAATTTGTGTTGTACTAAAAATAATCAAGGCTTTTTTTAGATGAGAGTGCTGAAGAGAACTGTGGAAAATGGGACATAATTAAAATTTATAAATTAAATTATTCTACTTTCCAAGGAATTAAAATATAGCTATAGTACTTCATGCCATTTTTCTTTCTTTGCCTCTAGGACTAATAAAGGAGCAGCAGAAAGTGAAGGCCATGACACTGAATTGGGAGTCCTGAAAGTGGGTTCTGTTTTCAGCTCTGCAAGTGATTTGCTTTCTGACCTCCTCATTCGCTTTTAGGATGACATGCTTCAGATTTGTTTTCCTTCCTTCCTTCCTTCCTTCCTTCCTTCCTTCCTTCCTTCCTTCCTTCCTTCCTTCCTTCCTTCTTTCTTTCTCTCTTTCTCTCTTTCTTTGTTGTGTGAAAGGGGAAGAATTTATACCTTGATAAGTCTTGGGTCCATACCTGGCCAAAATGGAAACCTCAACAGAAAAATGGACAATAAAAAGAAAATAAGAGATTTAAATCTCATCTTTCTAATAATCCCTGTGACAAGAACAGGAAACATTGGATTTCATGCATCTTTAATATTGAGGTTCTAATTTCTGAAATCTCCAAACTCTTATTTAAAATATGACTTATTCTGACAGAAACCTGTCTATAGGTTTTAAAATCCTTAAATTTTGCTGTTAACAGATGAAGACACTTTGGCGTTAACTTCCCACAGTATTAAAGTGTTTCAGTCTTGGTCAAATCACATCCTACCTGGCTTTAAACACAGTACAGAAGCACCTGTTAGCCTCAGTCCTCAATGTAGAGGTTGTTGCCATTGATCATGCTAACCCTGGCTCATCATGTCCTATTTGGCCTAGGCTTACAAGCAGCTCATAAGCTTCTCTGGTGCCTACCCCACTTTAGCAGCTAAATCTCATCCAAAGCCTCTGAAAATCTGATCTCAAATCCTGGACTAGCATCATGCTGAGACTTGAATTTAACTGAGCTTGTCCAGCATACCTATCTCAACAATCTCTACCACTTCATTTTTTTTCCTAAACCAGACAGGGACAAAACTAATGATAAACCAGTGTCCTCTTCTGGACTGAGCATAGAATGCAAACATACAAGAGAGACTAAGCCTTTTTTGGGGGAGGGTTTGGTGCTTAGGGAAATGGTTTAGCTCTGGACTTGGTAGCACTGGGCTAACAGTTGAACTCAATGATTATAAAAGCCTTTTCTAACCTAAATTATTCTATGATTATACAACAAAACTAGTTTTAAATTTAGCTTGTAACCCCAGTACATTGAAGGACTGCTTAGCTGTTTTCTTATCTGTTCAAGTATTGGAGACACTTGGCCTTAGCTGACTGGTTAAACCAATTGTCCAGATATTTGAGGGGCATGAGTCTCTGGAGAAAATTTCTTTGCTATTCATCTCTAGTCATCATGGTTTGCCTTCCTTCTCAGTATATCTTTTACCTCAAGGATATTTTTCTGTTGGTGTATATTCTAAAAAAGGCTCAGTAAAAACCCAGCAACTCCATGTATAAAAAAAATCTCTAAATAATTTTTTCCCTAAATTCTGCATGTTGCCTTGGTCTGTTCTCAGTGACTGTGTACAGTACTAATTTTACTCAAATTGAAATGTAACTGTATGTATACATATAGATGAACACATATGTACAAGCGCACATTCACATAAATACCTCCTTTATTAACACAAGCTACCATGCTCTGACCTGATTAAAACAGTCAGTGTGTATAAGCTCTCTCTCAGCTGTGGCAATAAATGAATATTCCTTTTAAGACTGCAAATTGCTTAGCTTTGTGACATAAAAGAACTTTTATGTCCTGAACTGACGTTAAATGTTCTAATGCTGTTGATACGGGTGTGTGTGCATTGAATAATATTGTCTGAACAGGATTAACTTGTAGAAAATCAAGACACACTGCAGTACAGATTCTCAAAGCATTGACTCTTTCTATTCAAACATGTGGAAATGTACTTGTGGGTTTGCACCAAATCAATCTGAGGCTGCTTTATTCACAACCCATGATTCCTTATGATTTTTCTGATGAAACTTGTCACAGGATTATTGTGACTCATCTGCTTTTGCAGCAGCACAGTTTATAACCCCCATGCAGAGGGAAGACAAATAGAATGAAATGGTGTAAGGTTTAAGTTTGGCATTTTTATTCATTAAAGAATTCTCAGTATTCACTCTGATGTTGCCATATACCAAACTAAAATAGTAGCTCCCCGAAACACCTTCTGGAAATTTGGCCTTTTTTTTATTTACGTGCAGTCTGCTTTGATCACAAAACTAAAAATATTTCACTGGTTCTTATTTTAGCTTCTCTCAGACTTACCATATTTCTTTACCAGCTCACTTCTTTACCAGCTCACCAGTGGTGAGGGTTCTGTAGGTGGTGAAGAAGGTTACCAGGAGCTGTATCCTATTCTGTCTGAATTCCCTCAATTTTCTGCATACAGCCTAAAACTGCAGTCTCCTTTTCAGTGTAATCAGTTACTTTTTTACTTTGTGATGAATACTGGATGCTAACTATATTAGGGACCCTTTATACAGCTACAATTAAAATACTTTTTTTCTGTTTTGATTATGGCATATTTTCCAAGAAATTATCTATTGAGCTATCTTGAACAAAGCATACTGGAAAATGAAAGGGGAAAATATATTTTAGGATACATTAAATAGCAGTGATGTAAATTATCTAAAGTAGCCTTTTGGGAATATTCAGAAATGTAGAGTGGAATACAATATGTAAATTTTTGCTGCATGAGAGCCTGAAATGATATAAAATATGCTCAGAACTCTATAGGTTAATTCATGTAAATACAAACTTTGCAAAAAAAAAAATACCCATTGCTCTGATGATACTTTTCTTGACCTCTAAGACCACTGCTGATTCTTAATACTAATCTGATACCATCTTGATTTTTAATGTTCCCCTTTGAAATACTTAGATACATGATCTGCAATAAGATTCAAATATCCAGAAAGATGGTTTTGCTGCATGAAGTATTTTTAAAAAATCATTAAGTGGTTCTTGCAAGAATCTCTGTGAATTTTGAAACATCTTGACTGACCAAACAACATTAAAATTGTTTCAAAATGTATTGGTAGTGCCTTTGCAGTCATTTGAAGAACAAACACGCATGTGGTTGTTCTGAAGCAGTACATGAGGTAATTTTAAAATAACTTTCACTTCCACTATTAAAATTAACAAAAAATGCTAAAATAAATAGTAACTTATGACAGTCTATGACACTCTAGTTCTTCACAATGGTTTTAGATTAGGATGTTCTCTAATCAACTGCATTTATTGTGGTGTGATCTCAGAGGATATTAACTGTTTTGGTTTGTCTTTCATCTGAAGCTAAGCTGGAAAATGTGATGGAGGTATGGATCAAGTTAATACACCCCAGCCACAAATGGACATTTCCCCAATACTAGCTATATGAGAGCTATATGAGTAATCCCCCTGCCATAGAACACATGTGGGATGGATCTTGAGTCTTTGTCAACAACTATCTCTTTCCACAGACAGTGCACGACTACGAACCCATGCCATTTGCCAATGCAGATGCTGCCTAACAGGCATCTGCACTAGTGCATTTTTTGGTCTAGGTGTTCTGAAATGTAATGATACCAGTTACAGTTCTGGTTCCAAATCAGGATTCAGTACAAATGTAAACCCCAAAACAAGTAAATTGAACAAAGTTAGAAGGTTCCTTAGATACATAAACACTATAAGTGTAGAATACATAAACAATGCAGCATAGGAAAGCGAGTTCATCAATAATGGACTACATATTTAGAACAGATTGATTAATAATAGATGCAGAAAGACCAGAAGAGGAAAGAGTTGTCTTTCTGGGAAAACAAGTTTTTGAAGAAACCTACCTGAGATTTCTGAAGAAATATGGTGGAACTACAAAACTAAAACTTGAAATTAAAAAGATATGCACTGGTCAGACAGAGCAGCAGGACAGGAAGATAACAGAAATAAAAGTGGAACCTGCTTAACCTCCTGTCCAGGTCCAGCTGTTTAGAGACTGTGGTAAACATGATACACTTGGGATGATGGATGACTCTCTTTTCATTAATGAAGTTCTCTGAGAGCCAGGTCGATTAAACTCTCAGCATGTCCATCACCTCTGGGTTTGTCCAGCAATCCCAAATGGCATAAAAATTAGCAGGACAGCATCAGTGGGAGAGTTTGAAACAGGAAAATGTTTAATAAAGACAAAAACAACAAACTCTTACAGAGTTTGTTCTCCCTGCCAGGAGAACAGGGTCTGTGCTCCTGCTAAAACACCCCAAAAATGCCACGAGGCCTTTTGTTCAGTCTCTTTTATAGTAATGACTGAGGTGGGATCCTTGGCACTCTGCCCAATAAGGTAGCAACCGGTCTGAAGTGAGGTTCAGGAGATCCTATGAGGTGCTGGCACACAGCCTAATAGGGAAAGAACCTTCTGGCTTTTTACCTGATTAGTAGGACAAAGAGCAAAGCCCCAAACTGTTCCCAATGTGGAAACCCCTGCTATAGATGGGGTGCACCACTACAATTCATGTTTCTAATAATTGAGCAGGCTAATCATTACTCTGAGAACATGCCAAATTACATGTGCTTAATCATTTTCATGGGAAGGATATAATGTGCACAAGGTTTGGATGTTGTAACTATTAATAAGATGATCAGTACAACAGCATGACTGTGTGAGCCCTGGTAGAAAAGAAAACTTTTTGCAGGGCTTAATTGCATATAGATATATGGACATTCAAGCACATTCCTATTCTATAGTACATACAATCTAAAAATTATGATTTTTTGATTCATTCTATAAGACCAAGGAAGTACTAGGAGCCTTGAATAAATCTGAAAGTAGTGTGAAGTTGGAACACAATTCACTGAAATGGTTAATAATCGACCTGAATAATAGGTCACAGAAGGGGTGGTCTAAAAATTGTCTTTCTCATCAAAGCCTTAATGAATTTCAATTAGGAAAAGTTTTGTTTTTGTGGAACCTGTACTTAGGTCACTATATATAAATACAGTTGCAATCATTTAAAATTCGAGATTTATTTTAAGCCTAATTTTGGCAATTCATCTAAAGCCCATGAAGAGAATGTCACATATAGAAATTGACTTATCCTACCACTCTGAACTACTGAGATATTTGGGAGTCCCTATTTTGACAGTATAAATTGGCTTAGAAAATTCTATATACTGGGTAAGTATTTTTAGAGGGATGAAGTTATTTGAGTTGAAAATCAATAAAAAGAACATAGCATCTCCAGAAAGCACATCACTTGATCCACAGATTGATATAAAACAGATGGCTTTTGGGTTTATACATTACTTTAGATTACACACCCACCTTTTTTAGATATCGGTGGTGAGATCTACACGACCTCTTCTAAACAGCAAAGACTGGCACCCTAGTTAGTCTCCTTAGACTTCTCTTCTGCCCAGGAGATGTGCTTTCAAGGTGCAGTCCATTTCATCCTAAAGAAGTTGTCCAAAACATTTCAGATATATTGTGCCCTAAACCACCTATTTCTGTTTATGTAAGGAGGCCAGGGACAGTACTTCATGTGCTCGACTCTTTGTTGTGGAAGTTTCAAGTTAAGTAACGTAGGTAAATGCCTGAAAATCCAATTCTTATAACCTAAATACAAACAAAGAACTTAGTTAATGAATATTTGTTCAATTGTGCCCTCTTTGTTCAGATTGCATGTATATAGGAAAGTAACTTCAATGGGTCACTTGTACCATAAGAAGCAACGCCCAGTAATAAGAAGATGACTAGAAGCAAAATTTTCCATGTATTGCAAGAGGTTAGACTTTCTGGGATCAGAGAGAAGAAATGTTAAGAATGTTAATAGTGTTGCTTCAATACCACAATGGACCATCCACGTCTGTGAGTATCTGAAGGGAAGGTGCCAGGAGGATGTTTCCAGGCTCTTAGTGGTGCCAAGCAAGAGGCAATGGGCAGAGCCTGAGGATGGAGAAATTCCACCTGAACACGAGGAAGAACTTATTTACTGTGCAGGTGACTGAGCACTGGAACAGATTGCTCAGAGAGGTTGTGGATTCTCCCTTACTAGAGATATTCAAGAACCATCTGCAGTGCTGTGCTGTGTGCTCCAGGACAACCCTGCTTGAGCAGGGAGCAGGGACCAGATGATCCACTGTGTCCTTCCAACCTGATCCACTCTGTCCTTCCAACCTGATCCATTCTGTGATTCTGTAGCTACACGATAAAACAATTGAATCACTGTGGTCTTCCACAATCTGGGCAACAGCAAAACCTGGTGCTCTAATGAAGCTTTCAATATTGCATAAAGACAAACAATTAAGTGCAGTTTGTAGATGGAGAAGCCGTCTCTCTGTGCTGCTTGTCAAGGCTTCTCAGAACTGCCATTCTAAGTAGAATATAGCCAAAAGTAGAGCACAAATTGAAGTAATAGCTTTTACTGCTTGAAAAATCCACAAATTCTACTGGCATTTCAGAGAAGTAATTTAAGAAAGTATTTCTTTCAAAGGAAAGAAATATAGTTAAAAGCAGGATTGAAGAAATAAATAAATGAAGAAAATGAGCAAATATTTTATTTTAAGGAGAATTTCTTGATGATTCTTCTCTCTTTATAAAAGCTTCTGTTTCTCTTTGCTCCTGTAATCTGCCATGTTAGCAGAACATTTGGTGACTACCTGACCCTGTACAGGCAGTCAGGCAGAATCCAGGTGAGAACTAGTCACTACACACTGAAATGTTTCTGAAAATGATCATTTGATGTGACCATTTTTCTTCCAGGTCCCTGTTGCTGCTGTTAACAACCAATTTAGTAAGATGACTAAGGGTATATTGCTTTCTCTGTATATATGTCTGCCCTTTTGCTGTATATGTGCTGTACAATATGTCCTAGGGCATGAAAGGGTGTCAAACTGCCAAGGACTAACATACATGCACATTGTAGAAACACTGACATCTCCTTAACCCTTCCATGGCCTGTTCAGGTACACAAGGACTAAGACCTTGACCTTAATAGAGATAAAGATACTATAATAACAAAAAAATAAATAAAAAGAGTGGGCTTTTCACATTTTGTGATTTCAAATCTTGCCCTACCCAGATCAACAAACTATGTTTACCGTTGAAGTCTTAGTAATAAAAAATAAGGTTTTGAATATTATATTATTTATGTTCTTGGAAGAGGAATTGAAATAAATGTGAAATTTTGAATTTTAAAAATTCACTGATTTTTCTTTTAAACATAGGCAAATTATTGCTTCCACCTATGCTGGTGCATGATTACTATTTTTAGCAATAACCAGACATGTTTTGGAGATTAGTTGCAAAGACTAAACACAATGAGATGATTAAAGGAGTTTCCTTGTTTCCTATCATTCAAGACCTGCTTTAGGTCAGGGAACATTTTCTTGCTGTTCTTTTTCTGCAGTCCCTTGATGACAGCTGTACCCTGGATTTTAGTGGGTTAGACTGTTGGCCTTAGTCTAACAAAAAGATATTTTCTAACTGAGAGAAATCATGTTGGCATCTTTACTCTGTGCTCACAAAATGGTCACATTTCCTTTTTCCTAACACATTGAAGATGGGAAGACAAATCTTGTATTTATAGATGACACACAAAATACTCTGCATCTTTTCTTGTGGCTCTGTTTTGATGGGAAAAGCCTTTTCTTAGGCCTTTGCGCAAAAAGAAAACCAGTATGTCTGTGTTCTGGCTCACTATTCAACTGTCTAATGCCATTCAAAAGTCCTGTAGTTTACAAAGGCAGAAAAAGGCTTGTGTATCTTGAAGCTGTTCATACCAATTCCTTTTTCATGGTATCTTTAATCTAATCTAAGTAGGAGTCCTTTTTTCTCCCTCCAAGAAGAGCTACTGGCATGTACAGGTGACAGCACAGCAGCAGCCACTGTTGGCATAAACTCTGAGGATTCAAAAGACCTAACTTTGCTGATGAGTAAAGTCAGAGAGCTGCCAGTGGCTTCAAGTTTAGAGGCTTGATCCATTGCCCACTGAGTCCACAGAGTTTTTTTCCTGGTTTATATCATAATTTGCTGCAAACACTTTAAATGAAGGTGAATTTTTTTCTTATTTGTAGCATTAATAATACAGAAATAGATTTCACTACCTTTTACCTCCTCTTCAGTAATGTTCCAGTAAGCCAATGACCCATTTTTAACTAGAAATCTTAAAAAAACTATTGAGATAAGTGGTGTTATGAATAATCCTTTGGGACTAAGAACACCCCCTTCATTCTTTCCTTCCCTCCTTCCTTTATTTCTGCCTACCTCAGGCCCTCATAATGTAATTCTTTTTTAAAATTAGATCATCTTCAGGTCAACTACCTGTATGTTAACTGTGTCCATTTTTTATTGCAGACATGCACATGCCTTTGTTCTTCCCGGGCATTCAAAATTTTTTTTGCTGGTTTTGCTTTTGTGGTGATTATATTGTTGTTTTTCCTTTGCTTTGCATAGTCTTAATTACATTATTTGGGCTTTTTGAAAGAGCATGCAAGCAAAATGTCATTGCTTAAGAGTGACTTTTCTCAATTAAATCAATGGTATCAGATAAAATAAGGGAAAATATTTGCAAGGCACTGGTCAAAGAGAATGAGCCTCTTCATGTTAAATAAACTTTGAGAAAAAACTTATAAATTATCCCCCTTGCATTGTTTGTTGAGTGCAATCACAGATTATATTTGACCAAGCAAATAATAACATGATCCCAATTTCCCCCAAAATAAATAGAAAGGGGATATTTTCCACCTCTGTATTTATAAATAATAAATGCCTTAAAGTTTGTACACAGTAAATAAATCAGTAGTTTAGGACAGAGTTTAATTCTTCTCTCACATGATTTTTACAGCTGCAATGACTTCAGTGAAATTTCTGTGGAGTTGAGATTCACTGATGAGAATTAAGCTTCTTAGTCGGATGCAATGAGTCTGAATTACAGGCATTTGACCGAGGCAATTTCATTAGTGATTAAAAACCATACAGAAAGCAGATATATGGGGCATAAGGGATAATAACTGGAAGTTTTGGAATGAATCCAAGGAGGAAAATGCTCTAACTTTACAAATTTTAAAGGTATTTTGGTTCTTTCTCCACCTTTCTGCCAGCAGGTCTTTACCTGCATTCCCACTTGTGATGGAACAAATATTTGATATGATCTTTGGTAGGCAGATAAATGATCTGTTGAAACTGACCAGCTTTAAATGAAGAAGTTTAATTTGCATCACCCTATTAACCTGGTGCCCCATGAGCCTAAGCTAATACAAGATGGCTGAGGAAAGGAATGGTGGTGCAGGAGCAGAAATGTGAGGCAGTGACTCATACTATACCATCTAAACTATACCATCTAAACTCTTTGTAAAACTACACAGCCCTTCTGGCTTAATGAGACTAAACTTTGTTTAGGCACCTTCTGTTGGCAGTAGAGATGGACTTCCCCCAACCCAGAGCCTGATTTACCCACCCTGATTTGCCTTCTCTAGGTTTGTATTGAGCAGGAGAAAAACCCAAAAGATTTAGCTTGCACCCAAAAGAAAATTTATGGCTGTAGTCGGCAGTGCAAAGGGACATGTCCCCTCCTACACAGTAGCACAACACTCAGCCTTTCAGAAAGCATTCCCAGTCTCAGTTTTCTGCTGAATAACAACATCAGTGCTGTGATGTCTGTCCACAGTGTGCATTAGCTGGCTCTTTTGGGATGAGCCTGGAAATGGAGAGAGTAGTGAACCCACCATGTTATGTCAAATTAGCGAGTACCCCAGGAGGTGAACAGAAAATGCACAGGTAATAATGAACAACATGCACCTTGCTCGTGTTTCTGACAACTGTAGTTTCAGTTTAATTATTCATATGAATACTTTGCTGGATTACTGCTGTTGTTAACGTGCTCTTGCATATTTTATAAAAGTGATGACCTGGAAGAAGTACTCAGTCTGACAGGCAGGGCAGCAAGCTGGGCTGCTTTTTAGAAGAGAGGACAGAGAAGTGAAGGCAGAACCATCCTCCTTTGTTACCTCAGCATGGCAGTACTGAACTTCCCCAGATCCCTGTGCAGATCAAGGACTTCAGTATGTCGCAAAAAAAACCTTCACACTACATAAAGTGCATACCCATGGAGCTACTGTCATTGCTTACTTGTTCTACATGTCAGAGAAAAATTGTTGCATGTGGAGATATTGTCAGTGACCTGTAGAGAGTCCATGCAGCTGCTCCCATTCTGTACTGGGGAACTGCAACCTCTCTTTCTGCTTGTTTTGGGGCAGTCTGTGACCTTAAGCAAAGGCACTTTGTTATGGTTTTACCTCCTTGCTAAACTGTCTGTGCTGATATTCCAGACAGATGTTTGCCTAACCTATTCTTAAAGACCTCCAGTAGTGGAGAATCCACAATATCCCCAGACAATCTATTTCATTGCTTCATTATCATTACTACTAGAAACTTTCCTAAATGGCATTTTTATCATAATTGCTTGTAGTTACTAGTAACTGATTTCCAGGATGCCAGATGTGTAAATAAAAGGGACTGTTCCTTCATAAGTCCTCCATTTTTCACTTTTCAACAAACTTAAATAAACAGTCTGTATTTGAGAAAAGGGTCATTCTAAATAATGCTTAACTCTTTGCACTAGCCAGTACAATTATATTTCATAAATTCAATGCCCTACGGAATTGAAATAGTGCAGAATAGGTAGAAACTGGCTGTGAACATCATCACAGAAATCTTGGTGGAAAACCTTCTGATACTAAAAATATGAAATTTTTTCATAGGGGTGTAAATATTTGCAGACCATCAGCCTTTCCTTCATTTTGACATGATAAAACAGAATTTAATTTTCCAATAAACAGAGTGCATCACCAAGTTTAGAGCTACAATTAAGAAAATCAGTGTCTTCAGGGTATTCTTTGAATTTCATCAAGGAAAGAAGAATCAGAATACTCATTACTTTGCATGGATAAAAATGTACCCAAGTCCAAACTAGGTATAGAATTCTATTATTCTGATTAAGTATTATTTGTGCTTTACATCAGTGTAATTACCTACAGGAGTAAAGTAGTAAGAAATCAAACCCACTAGAGATCAGTCTGTCTTGGTGCAGTTTCATTTGATGAAGTCCAACTACAAAACCTTACAGATTTCTCCAGATTTGGAAAAAATTTGGAAGAGTAAGCTCTGTGGGTACCCTTTAATTCTAAAACATAATCGAGCCAGCATTGAATGTGGGCTGGTTAATTATGTTGATGCTTAATTTACACATTATCAAACCAGTCTGAAATATTTATGCACCAGAAAGGCACAGTATAGTAAAAAAACAATATAGTTTAAACTACAAATGAAGAAAGTTCATAAAATTACTATATCCTGACCTCTTATGCCATACCTGCGACAATATCCCCATTATTCAAAAGGTCACACAAAGCCTACAATCTCTAAATGAAAGCTGATTCTAGGAGCAGTGGGGTACCTGTGGACAATGTGAAGTACAAATAGATTCAGATTAGACAGATTCTTAATTTCTGATATAGCTAGTTACTATTAAGTAGAGTGTGCTTTGATCTCAAATATAGAATTAAGCAACAGCAATGAGTAAAATCTCAAATTATTGCTGATCTTTATTCCTAGCAGTAATTTTAAAGAGTAAAACAGTTTTAGGGTCAAGTCATCCTATCAAAGGAATTTAATATTATTGCTGTAGCAATGTAATCCCAAGGAGGGCTATAAATATAATAACGATTGCAACAAGTTACTAAGACAAAGAAAACGGCTTATGTAGATATGCATGCTGGACAGAATGGCTGAATGACCTGTCTCAGGGACTGTAGGGGATGCATACTCCAACACAGTAGCTGACATTTATTTCCCGTGTTTCAATAGTATCAGTTTCGCAAAACAATCTAAAAAGAGAATAAAAGAGTTTTGCAAAAGGAAGCTTAAGCACCTGAAAATGAAAATAGAAAAAATAAACGTAATAAAAGCTGAAATGTGGCTACATCGTACTGCAATTCATGCATTACCTTTCCAGCAGTACTTCAAATAACAGATTTTTTGACAATGGTGCAGGCCAATTAACTTTTCGTGCTTCGTGACACAGTAAGTACTGTAGCTCCAGCAGTGTTCCATGGTTATTTTATGTAGCATTTAAGATTTTTGAATGGTCTTATAGTGAAAGCTAGAGAATCCATGAAATAAATTTGCAGGATGAAAGAAAAGGTCTCTTTGCAATTCTTACACAAGTTTGTTTCCCTTTCAAAGGCAAGAGAACCTGCAAGGAGGATGAAAATGTCTCTACTCTTCTTGGAAGGGAATTTTCCTTCTGGGTGAGTTGCTGATAGGTGTATGTCCATTTCACCTGGCTCCCTAGTGTCCCTGCCTAACTGTTCCTGGTGCACTTTTGGACCAGCAGAACTCAGTTGACACAGTTTGCCCTTTCCTATGTATGCTGATCTTCTGTACCATAAATATCTGGAGACAAATATAGTATTTGCTGTTAGTTGACTACTTCTGGCTTACTAATAGTCCCTTTTATCATGTACAACCCCAGAATTCTGATTCTATATTATGACTGTCCTACTAAGCCTTTCTGAGAGATTCAAAAGTGTTATATCACATAACCACACCAAACAAGTTAGTTTTATTGCATTTTTAAGACGAAGAGACGCATGCAGAGATTAAGGTCAGGAATATTAAGAGGATTCACCCATTGCAGGTTTCTCAGGCTCGGCACAAATAAATGCTTGGCTTAAATAGAAACATTGGTAAGCATTTCTGATAAGCTTGATCTTAGTGACTCCTTAAAAGGCCAGACAGTGATTCAGAGGAAGATCTCAGAATGGACTTAGGAAACCTGAACCCTCAATTCTGTGGTCTAACCACATGGAAAAGAACTACAGCACATGGAACAAAGTCAAACACCAAATCAATATGACAGATCTGTACTTGTTCAAAGGAACTTTTATATTTGATCTGGGTTTAGCTTATCTATATATGGGGAAGCACAAAGGAAAAGAAGATTGACAAACCTCGAAGTTAAAAGTAATAGCTTCTGATGCTCTTGATCACCTTCTGCATCAGAAACTCTCAATAAATGTATGGTTGCACTGCTGCAGCATACTGCCAAGGTGACCATCTGTCAGTTAGCTTCCAGGGAATCTACAGAAATTCTCTCCTAAATCAAGATTATTATTTAGTTTTTAAAATCAGAGAAGGAAGCTCTTTATAAACACTTTAATTTACCTGATGACTTTATGGGCTAAATTGTTAATAGGATAAGAATTCTCAGCAATAAGTAAATAATGTCAATTCTCATCAGATACAAGCTCATGCAGAGATTGAATGATGAGGGTAAAAGCTATCATAGAAACTTGAATCAAATTTATTAGCAGATGTTCAGTGGTGCAGAAGAATTATACATGAATAATAAAGTGCAATGCTGCTGAGAGCTCTCGATTTCCCGCTTTTCCCAGGAAGTACCTTTTAATGGAGGTCTTTTCCCAGAAGCTTTACATTGTGTTGAATTATAATTAAGCCATATTGAGAAAACATTTGAGTGACAATGATTTACAAATGATGAAATTATTTTGGGCTTAGCTTAGGGCTTTACTGACTAGAATGATTTCTCTGTTATGACCATATGTCTGTCAAGAAACTTGATTCAAATGCGAAAACTATTGGGATTTTTGAGACAGTTAAAGAAAAAAGAAATTGAAGATGTTTTCTGCAGTTTTATTCTTATTTAGTAAACTAAACATTTTGCAGTTGTCAAAGATCAAGAAACAAAAGTTCATAACAAATGTAAGTGCAACAAATATAAACTGTAAAACATTTACCATGCCTGCTCGTCACAGGCAAAGACACTTTGTTTCATGACCTGTTTACCCATCCAGAAGTAATAACTAGTGGCATGGACTGAAAGAGCAGGAAGGCACACACTTTCACCTTCTCTAAAGGTATCCCCATTGCCATGGCCCCCTTCCATGAAATTGAGCAGTGATTTATTTCTGTCTCGGAGACAAACTACACCTCATTAAAACAATCTTTATTTTGAGCAGCAACATGACACTGTACCCTTCTGGTCAGAGAGCTTAATTCATCACCCAAAAAGGTATCCTGAGAAAATCGTGCATAAATGGATAGTGATATCCTAAAGGCTAAGGGACCAAGGATGACAGATGTGAATGAAGAATAATGAATGGAAATCTAAAGGTGTCGTTTCGTTCTTTGTGAAATTTTACGGTTGTTATCATAGGTATCTACAGGATCCAAGGAGACTCAATATCTATTTATAGGGAAAGATTTGAAGGTCAGCTAATTCAGTCACCTAACATGGACACATCAAGCTTAAAAGGTGAGGTGTTGACAGTTAAATGCCACTCTCCCCTTATTTTGTAAGGCTTTGAACTTGATACTGAAGGCAAAGGGAATATTTAGCTAAATCAAAACATCCATTTTTTTGCAAAGCTCTTCCTGATCTTCCAGCCCAGATGCCCATGCAGCTGCCCAGTGCAGCTTCAACAGCTAAGGTAAAGGGAATTTATTCTTTTCCCTTTCCAATGTGTTTCATCCATTGTTAAGTCCACTGTTGAGAACAGGCACAGGATCTACACCTTAATTTCATTGATTGTAAATTCAGAAGTATGATAAACATGCTAACAATGGATTTACAAAGGATACCCTGATACATTTTGAGGCCTGCTATACCTGAAGCCTGATGATGCTTGTCAGAGGGCACATTTCTAAAGTGCCTCAATTGGATTCTAAACTAGCTTTATCCCCCTTAAATTTGCTTTATTGCAGTGGCATCTCAGGGCAAATTAGTACAAATAATAATCTTTAATATCTCACACTGGTGATCTTTACCATTGAAAATGAATACCGAACTACCAGATAAATTTTTCAGATAAAATTATTACCAGAAGATAAATATTCTTTAAATCTGCCTTCACAAATGATGGTAGGAAAGGACTAAAACTGGATGATTTGAGGAGGAGGATGAGGAGGGAACAGTTTGGCTCAAAGTGACCTTGCAGCTGGGAATTCTAGAAATGCTGAAATACTAGAAATTCTAGAAACTTCTTATGCCTACTGTTGTTCATCTTCTGCCTGTGTACTAGTTTGAACAAACCAATGGGAGATTCCAAGTCAGAATTACAATTTAATAAGAAAATTAAGATAAAGGCAGAAAAGACTGGCTTAAACTGNATGGTAGGAAAGGACTAAAACTGGATGATTTGAGGAGGAGGAGGAGGGAACAGTTTGGCTCAAAGTGACCTTGCAGCTGGGAATTCTAGAAATGCTGAAATACTAGAAATTCTAGAAACTTCTTATGCCTACTGTTGTTCATCTTCTGCCTGTGTACTAGTTTGAAAACAAACCAATGGGAGATTCCAAGTCAGAATTACAATGTAATAAGAAAATTAAGATAAAGGCAGAAAAGACTGGCTTAAACTGACAGAGTCAGGATACAATCTGACACCCTGTTGGTCAGGGGGGTGGTAGCAGTCTGATTAAATGGTGTCTGCAGTCTTCTTGAAGTGGTAGATGTGGTTCTGTTGAAGTGGTGATCCCGTAGAAAGGTTTGGTCTTCCTCTGAAGGTCCGGTGCTGGTTATACAACTGTTGTCCTCTGGGAATCCAGTGTATAAGTCTGCTTGTTGTGTTCCAAATCTAAGATTATATCCAGGTAGGAACACTTGGTTCCTCCCCCTGGGCAGAGCATCTCACAATGGGATGATGTAATTTTATGAGTCATGCAGTGAGACTCCACAGCCCATCAGCAGAAGATCTCCCCTGGAGTTATCAGGGATGAGTCATGAAGGAGAAAAGGAACACTGCCCCACCTGTTTTTAACACCTTATGAAGATGGTGATAGAATGCATACCTTTGGTTAAATCTTACACTGTAACCTAAAAGAGCCAGTTTAGAGAAACAGAATTCCTGTGGTGAGGTAGTGTACTTTCACATAGTGAGGCAGGCACTTTTTGCATAGTGAGGCAGGCAGAAAGCCACCCCCAACCCTCCTACTGTGTGCTAGGATGAACTGAGCTGAATGGAACCTTCCCACATGTCTCTTAGGCCCAACGTTGTTAGGGAGGTAGTGAAATAAATCTACTCTTTGCATTTCAGCTGTGGTTTGATGGTTGCCCTTAGTAACTTGTGTGTGTTGATTCAGACAAGTCAATTTGCAGTATATAATTACACATTCTTTTAGCTTCCTTCATAAAGATATATTCAAAACCCATTATCTGTAACAGGCAACTTAACTGGAGAACCATAGAACAAGAAAAAAATTCTAAAGAAAACTTTGTCTTCAGTATCTCATTTCTAGCTCATACAAATATGATAAGGTGGTCTGAGATGCATACATTACAAAAAGACTGTTACACATTCCCAGTTTCTACTTTTATATATCTTTATGTTGCCATAGCTCATCATATCTCTTGTGCAAACCCACTATCTATTGGGAAATGTATGTGTGCAGACTCTCGACTCCCTCTTGGAAAAAGTCCTGCCTAACAGTAGATTCATATCAGAATATTGGAAATCACTGCATTTCCAGTTAATTGGCAAAACCTAGTCTTTTTAATATCTGAACTCAGAGAATTGTAGAAAAACAGTTCTGATAAGGACTTTGCCTGTCCTCTTGCCTTACAAAGACAAATTATGCCTATAGGATTTGTCTGTGATAATTCTCAAATATTAGGGCATTGTTTTGTCTTGATTAAGGTGTACTCACAACTGGAATACATGAGTCCTAAGATGAGGGAAGACTGAAGGATATGGCTGTGCATTAATCTCATAAAAAACTTTGACCTTTAAAAATGTGATTTCTATTCCAGTGGTCATTTTTGATTTTACTTACTATTATCTGTTATTTAGCATCACACTGACATTTCACTATTATTTTATAGTTTTTTATATATTTATTGCTTTGTACTTTTATTATGCTACATATCTTTGGGAGGCTGTTTTCCTTCTACATTGCAAACTATAGATATGCTATGTGCTGCAACTTTATTGATTTGGCTTTTGAAAAATACCTGCAATAAATATGCCTTACTTTTAAAAAAAGCTTCTTATTAGTTGAATTTTTAGTGGGTAGGCAATGAAATTTACTGCTCAGAATTGATGGGCAACAAATCCAACAACAGGTAGATGGATTCATCAATTTCCTATTAAATGGAAAAGCAAAGCACATGGCTAAAGGTCAAAGTATGAATAGTAACATGGATGAGAGGCTGAAGTGATCACATTGAAGGAAAGCAGTTCCATATTCAGAATCATATTTAAGACTTGTAGAATTATTTCTGGCTGGTTTTAGTTATCTCTAAATTGCTTGTTGGGGTTCAGAAGCAGGTCTTACATAGCAGAAGCTCTTCTAGTGCAATAGTCATTCTTAGAAAATAAAATGCATTTATTTTTACTTTAAATAACTAAACAATGTCACCACAGATTAAACAATACTTCTCGTATGAAACATACATCTGAAAATATTAGAAGCACCATTAGGTAAACCAAAACTAGAAAGCCAATGGGCCTAACTAATCTGAAATTCTGTACAGCTGTTTGCAGTTCTTGTGGTATCAGATTTGGACAGAACATATCACATGGAAACTGAAGAGTACAGTCCTGCTTACTTCCTCCATGAATTAGAGGTATTGAAAGGCAGGTCAGGCTACAAAAATAATGTGGGTAGCTGGAATGGTACATCTTTGAAGTAAATTTCCGTTAAGCTCTCTTCTTGCAAGAGATCACAGATTGCCTTTAGACCTCTTGCCTTTCTGCTGCTGCTGTAGTCATGTAAAGTTTCTTCCTGCTGGTACAGTGTTGGGAAACTGATCTAGATCTTCAGAGTGGGGTTTGACACAACTGTCCTTAGCTCTCTAGAAATTAGGAAAGGGTCATACAGCTGGGTGTATAGTGACAGGTGGAGTATCCCACCTGACTTCCCCGTCTGCAATCTCTCTTACATCCTGTGTAGTATCTTTAAGCAGTGTACAAATTTCTGCAATGCTTTAGGAGTCACAGTGGCATCTCACATTTTTTGCTTAAGCCGCTAAATCCCATCCCTTCATGGCCAGCCTAAACGAGGTGTTGAACTATGTCATTAAAAGGGAGAATAGACACCTGCAGAAACAGTAAGCAAATTAATCATTCTTTGGAAATGCCATTGCCTCTGACTGACTACACAGAATAGACAATTTTTAGAAGGCTAAAGTAAAACAAGATGAATGTCTGTCTTGGAGACAAAGGCATTAATGAAGTAACATTTACAAATGGAGATGCATGATAAGGTGTTTGTTGCCCACAGAACTCACAGGTCTCTGCATTATCCTCTACATGAAGAGCAATTACAATAGTTTTTGTAATTTAAGGTTCTGTGTGACAAAAGCTGAGTATTTCACACTAAACTAAAATAGAATTTTCCAGGTCATTCTCTGAGAAGAGCATTTCAGTTTTTCATGCTGAAGAGTTGTGCATCTGAACTTCTAAACCCGGGGAGGAAATGTAATGTAATCTAGTGTGTCTTCAGCTCCCTGGATAAGTGTTTCAATTATTAAATATTATATGGTATTCAATAATATTTTAAATCTAGTTACTCACAGGTCAGTTTGTCTGATTTTTTTTTTGTTAAAAAACCTACTCCTCATTTGTCAGAGGCCCAATCTGATAATGTGTCATATCAGAGTACCAGTTTGAAGGTGGAACTAAGCTTGACCCGTATACCTGGCCTCATCACTCCAGCAGAAGCCTGAGGACCTCTCTGTGAATTGGGTGGAGGTGGCACCACACTGACTTTATTTTCTAGGATTACTTGTTCGCAGACTATTTTCTTGACAGGGCATCAGGGAATAGCTCCCTCCTTCAGACTGAGAACTGTAGATTTAACTCTCCTTTTCCTCATTCCCCTAGTGTATAACAGAGCAGCAGAGGAAGGAAGAACAGTAGCCAATCTTGTGAAAATTAAATCGGTATTTAGCTAACACCTGTCTCCAGTGAGAGAATATGATTAGTTCTCTGAGAGAGCAGGAAAGTGAACATCAGAGCAACAGAAAAAATAATTTTCTGAAGAGGATGAGGAGAACCTGAAAGCCTGTCTGAACCTTGGAATGATCTTTAAGTTTGACCAGACTGAGTAAGGTGTTTTCTCTCTATTTTAATTCTGAAGAAAGCATAAAAGTGCAGATATTATGGGTGGCATTGATGCAGAACATCTCCTGGGGACCCAGACTCTGATCTGGCTGGCAGCAAGGACATGGTGACAGCATGTGCTGTCTGGCTCTCAGCCATAGAAGCACATCCCTAGAGAGACAGGACTTTCTGCATGCATTTGCACTTATTCTGTGTTAGTTGCAGATAGACATCTCAAAACATCAGTCCTATCAGTTCCCCTCTTCACAGATTCCCCTCACCAACAATTGTATTTTGAAAAAAAAAGTAAAAATTACCATGTTAATAGATTGTCTTTGGAAGCATTTCCCAAAGCTGCTAGGGATATCTGTCCCTTATATGTATTTCACAACCTTCCTTTCCTTCTTGTCTGAGTAGAAGCCTTTTTGAGGCATTCTTTGACTATTTTCTCCACTGTAATTTGATGAGTTCTATGAAATAACCCTTCAAATCTCCTGCTAATGAAATAATAAATCTCATGCAGTTGCAAATGTATGCATTATATGTCATAATTTAATTTATTTTTCCTCACATTTCAAAAAGGTTTAATGAAGCCAAAACTGATTACTGTGCCTCTGTGGGCCACAGGCATGTTTCCCCATTTTGTGTCGTTTTGATACTGCAAAAATTCCTCTCAATAGGCTGGAACATCAAATTTAAATTAACAACTCAAATATTGTATGTTTTAAACGTTTGAAACTATGAGTACAATGAGCATGCTCTCTAGGTATGCAGCAGGAAAAATATAATTTGAAGTTTTAGCTGTGAAAGGTGCTGTTCTCCCATTCCCATCACAAGCTCAAAACAAAAAGGAAGATAATTAGAAGAAAATTATTATTTAATAGGTTTCACTTTTTTAACTAAGTCGGTCACCTTTCAGGTGAGGGGGAAGACTTGTCAATGAAATTGTGAAAGAGATAACATTTTCCAGAAGATGAACTATCAGTAGCTGTTTATGAGGACACTGATTATTTTGCAAAACTTCTTTCTTCACTTGATTGCAGATTGAATTATGATCTCACAGTAGGACAGCAAGGAAAACCAACAGACTAAGCCCTACTCTTTAGCTGAGGCAGGAAACACACAGCCAGAACCGTCTCCTTTCTGGGACCTCTCCAAAGGAACTGACTCTGTCTATTGAGAATGAATGGTAACAGGTTGGGTTGACAGAGTTTCTTTGTAATGGGGAGACATTAGGATGTTATAAATGACAAAATCCTACTTAAGTTCCTGCAGATTTTAGGACATAGTCTATGACTCAGGAAATGGTCTAAAGTTTGAAGGTTAGGTAATGTGACCTCCAATCTGAAATAGTTTCTCTTCAATGGAGCCAGCCAATGGACTGGCTCTAAGGCATCTGAACAGAGGAGACTGTGTGCAGATGTCTACATATGAGGGAGGGCTTGGTTTGGTTGTCTGCATGTAGGCATTTACTGTCCATTTACACATTTGAGACTTTCTACCTGGATTGAAAAGAACACATCTTCCATGAGTCACATCTTTGTCACATCTCCAAATCTTGTGTTTAAGATGTTCTAGGGCGTCTCAAATGATACTGAATGCCATTGCTGTGTTCAGCTAAAATAAATTCATGCTTCTAAAATTCCCATTATAACCTAGGGAGATTTAGCACCTACTAAATTTAGGGAGTGATTCAGCTAACCAGACAGGAACTGTCCAAACACAAATGTTGAGTAGCTTTTCAGATGCCAGGTTTTACCCAGTATGTCTGCACAGAATGGTGGATATCACCCAAGGACCAGTGAATGTCTGTTGTAACACAAGGGCTCACACTCAAAAAAACTTCAGTTGGAAGTTGGAATCTTTGTAGGCTGGGGAGCTCAAAACACCCAAAGAGACTTCAGATTCTTATTTTTAGGCAGCTAAATCCCATCATAAAGGAGGTATTTAATTTCACTTTAGAGTGAGATGAATTGCTTTCTAATCACTGTTTTCTTCACTAACTTTATCTCCACTGACTATTTTTTGAAATAAGATATTTTGCATTATATTTAGCAGTTGTATGAATCTGTAGGTAGATGCCCTAATCAGGCTCTAAATCTGACTTCTCAACTTGGCTTAAACCTGGAGAAGTTAAGAAATGAATAGCAGCCTGAATAAAGTTTGCCAGTGTCTGATTGCTGTCTGGACTAAAATAGTCAAAAGTGAGTCATGAATTTATTGGGAGATTAGATCATCTCTCTTCAACTGAGTGTACTTCTCTCTTCAGCAATGTGGCAGATGCAAAGATAAAATGTGAAGCCATTCTTGTTACCTTCCTTCCAGTCAGCCTTTTAGGCATCTCACACACTCAAGAAGTCTCAGAGATAGAAGACATTGGCAACGGCTCAGAGCAGCACCGTACCCTGCAGTAGGGAGCTATTACATCCCTGTGCACCGGCAAACAAGGAATTGGCAGAAATCTATTTCATGATGTTTCCTTTACCAGATAACCTTTGCTAATCAGCATCCCAATTGCTTTTATAAAATTAAATGCTGTAATTCCCTTCTTGGCTTAACACCCAAGCTTGTACAGCCATCTAGACAAGAGAATTGAGAAAGTGCTGGCTTCAGTGGAAAGAGGAGTGAATATCACAGAGGAAATCAAAATGAGCTGTTCTAATGAAGCTTAGCACCTGCACTCACAATGATGCAATACTGTGAGTTCAGCAGCTAGCACAGGTCTACAGGATCCCACTAACACATTATGACACTCGAGCTTCTTGGATGACTTGATTGAATTCTCATAAAGTTAGGTGATATTGGTAAATTCAGGGGCTAGGAAGGAGATATGTCTTTTATCTGTTTTACTATTTCCACATTTTTATGTTCTTAGCACTATGAAAACATAATATACTGAAATACAATTTTTTATTAAAATATTTTTGTTTCCTGCTCTCACTCATTCCACTAAAAGACTATACACATATTTATAGACATTTAGTCAGTTTAAAAAATATATATATACATAAATTATGGATATGTCTTTTAATGATCTAATTCTAGTATTTTACTAATTTCAATTCTACTGATTTGAGCTATACATTATTATTTCTCCATTCTACAACCATGTGACACACGTCATACCATGTGTCTGAGAGCATTTTCCAAATGCTCCTTGAACTCAGACAGTATTAGTGCTCTGACCACTTCCCTGGGAAGCCTCTTCCAGTGCTCAACCACTCTTTGAGCGAAAAACCTTTCCCTGATATCCATCCTAAATCTCCCCCAACTCAGCTTCATGTCATTTCCTTGAGTCCTGTCACTGGTCACGAGAGTGAAGAGATCGGTACCTGGCCCTCTGCTTCCCCTTGTGAGGATGTTGAAGACCACAATGAAGTGTCCCCTCAGTCTTGCCTTCTCCAGACTGAACAGAACAAGTGACCTCAGCCTCTCATAAAGTTTCCCCTCCAGACCGTTCACCCTGTCCTACTTTGGACCCTCTCCAATAACTTAATGTCTTTTTTATATTGTGGCACCCAGAACTGCCCCCAGCACTTGAGGTGAGGCCACCCCAGTGCAGAGCAGATCAGGACAAACCCCTCCCTTGCCCAGCTGGCCATGCTGTGCCTGATGCCCCCCAGGACAGGGCTGTCCCTCCTGGCTGCCAGGGCACTGCTGGCTCACCCAGCTTGCTATCGACCAGGACCCCCAGGTCCTTTTCCACAGAGCAGCTCTCCAGTTGCTCATACCCTGGTCTATACACACAGCCAGGGTTGCCCCATCCCAGGTGAAGAATCTGGGACTTGCCCTTCTTAAACTTCATACACTTGGTGGTTGTCCATCTCTCTGATTTGTTGTGGTCTCTCTGTAGGGTCTCTCTGTCCTTGAGGGGGTCAGCAGCTTCTCCCAGTTTAGTGTCATTCGTAAACTTAGTGTTTCTCCAAGTCCTGTGTCCAAGCCGTTAGCGGAGATGTAACAGCAATGAACAACAATTCTGTAATGTAACAGCCTTCAAATTTTGTACTGTTTGAAAGCCAAGTGCTGCTGTGGCAGAATGCAAAGAGAAAGCATGTGAGTAACTGGCATTTTAAGGGCTATTGTTATTTTTTTAATGTATCTTCCTATAATTAGGACTTAGTCTAATTTTCACATCCAGAGAATCTGTCATGATAATGCTGTATTGAAAGATTTATTAAAAAGGCAAATGTGAAGCTCTTTGAATACCTGTAAGTTACATGCATAAAAAGGAATCCTGTTTCTTTTCAGCTTTTTTACTCTTCAAAAGCTCAAAGTTCTGTGAGGTAGAGGCACTCACATTATAAAAAAACCCTGTTCAAAATATCATGAGACTGCGACTTGGATGAATAAGTCACATATTTGTAGTGTCAGTGTGCAAAAGTACAAAAACCTCCCAAAAAATGTCCAAAAAATGGTGGAGTTCCTTGTCCTGTTCTATCATTAATAAAATATGTTTGTTGGTTTGTTTTCAAAATCCAAAGTCAGAAATATCAGTACAGGCATTACTGTACTATAACTCTTTTTACAAAAGAATAATGATGATAGTTGTCTCTTCCTACTGGTTTGTACAGCTTAGGAGGAGAAAAAGATGAAGATGCACTGAGTGCAAAACACCACTGAATTCTGCTGATTTGGTTTCACTTATGGACTTCAGATATTAAATGCAAATATTTGCTGAAGCTTGCAGATGTGTGTTTCTCATGCATTACTGTCCGAAAATGAGGAAGTTGAAAGAAGTTGTATTACATTCTTTTCAAAAAGCTGCTGTGTACAGTTGCTTTTTAAATTCCAAGAGTATGTTATGTTATCCCCTGTTCCCTCTTCCACCAACTAAACATCCTTTAGAGGGTGGCTGACTAATGAGCCGCTCACTCTGTTTTTCTTTTGGCAAACTCTGAATTGAAGGGTCCCATATTTCCCCAGTGTGCAGCTGAGATGCACCTAGGGCATGCACTGAGAGTAAGGAAGCACATCCTTATTTTTTCATTTACGTTAAATTTCTTAAATTTATTTAAGAAACTTATAATCTTTCTAATGAAACAAAAAGTGATCAGACTGTACAAATATGTCAAATTATAATAATAATTGAAAAAAAAAAGTGTTCTGGATTATATTTTAAAAAGGATATTCAATATCATTGAATAAAGTTGTCTTTTGGCATTCCAAAAATGCAGCCAGACTGAAGACATCAGAGAATGAAACTGTTGCCAAATTGCTGATCATTTGCTCTCTTACTACGAAGATAGAACGAATAGCTTTAGGTGGCATTACCACATATTTTAAAGAAATATTGTCAATTGCTAGGCTACAGGTCTTCTTTTAAGCACTTTCTTCTTTGATTTCTTGCTGCAGAAAAGCTGCAAAATGTCAGATTCAGAAAATATGGTACACAGAGAGTTTCCTTGTGCATAGATCAGGAATCTGGATAATGAAAATATTTTTAAGAACTTCTTACCTTTAGAGAATTTTAGTCTGTTTGGTCATTAAACTCAGTGTTGCCAAACCCAATCTTTTCTTTCTGCATTGATTTCCATATATTAGTTTGTTTTAGAAGTTGTTGATTAAAGCAAAGAAGTTCTATTCTCTTCACTTTGTTCTTTTCTACCTATTTGTTCCAGAGGCATGCTATCGATGTAAATGTTTTTATGCTCCCATTGCTCAGTAAATTTGTTTTTAGCTAAAGTTATCCATTGTCCTTGCCATCGATGTTGTTTGTTCCTTTCATTTTTAAGGGTAGGATAGATTTAGTTTGAATAAGTTATTTTACAACATTGGGTAAAAGATCAGTTGCAACAACTGTTTGTCTTTACCTATCAAAGTCCAAGTACTGGAAGTCTGAATCAATCCTGTGTAACTTTTCAGCTCTGTTTTCGACTGATCCTGTGTATCTGTGAAGTGAGAGGAACTATTAGATTTGTGTACTTGTCGTACCCATGGAGTTGTCAATGCAGGTAAATAATAAAAAAAGTCAATTCCTTGCTGAACCATGATCTGAAATGAACTAAAAAGAAGTATTTCATAAAGAAGATGAAGAGTTAGTCTGAAACTAGTGCCATACCCCAGACTTACTAGCTTTTGAGTGCTCAATTCAAATGAAAATTTTTTTCCTGGGTCTGGCTGAAATAGCCTATAAGGTATCACAGCTTATGAGTCCATTTTAAAATAGGGCATAGCACAGGTGCAAATAGGAAAGGGAAGAAGTGCTTGGAAAGGAATATCCCCAACATGTTTTTTGTTATTAAATTAAGTATAGATAATTTATGATTAGGTTTCTAAAACCCAAGTGTATATAAACCACATTATCTTACAAATTTTTTGCCTGTATTGGCCACTATAGTAGCAGACATTTTCTGTTTTCTAGTTTAAGAAGTTGTTTCTCAATGGCAAAGAAATATATGTCTCTCTGTTCATAATCACATGCATCTACCTCTTAGTTCTTGACTTTAGAAGAAATATTTCTAGCAGCAGATAAGCAAGGTTACTTTTAAACCATTCAATATTTATTCCTTTGTTATTTGAGTATGGTGGCATAAATTGAAGTTATATGTTAAATTGATCCATTAAGTACTTTAGTTTAATTATTAAATTTGATTCAATATTTAATTTGGTTTAATAAAACTGGGCTTCCATAAATGTATGCATTTAACTGATATATATTGGGAATGTATAATTTTGAATAGATTAAATATTTAATAAAGAACACTTATTTGAATTATTCAGAATGGAGACCAGATAACTGATCTACCCTTTCAAAACAGGGAAAATACAAATGGCACATTATAATAATAACCTATTTCCAACCAAGAATTTGTATAAAACACTTTGAACCCATTGTTGGTTCATTTCCAGACAAGCAAACCAATCTTTGCTTAATGGAACCAACCATTGAGAATTTATCAAGAATGCTCCCAGAGCTGTTTTAAATTTAATATAGCTTACAAAAACTAGACTATTAGAATATGCAGAACACTGTGGTGACAAAATGATTTTAAAAATGGCTATAACAATATAATTTTCTTCTCTCTTTTGTGAACAATTAAATGTTCAAAAGACTTGTAGCTAATGGTGATTTAGTATTCTGGATCAGATTCAAAGTGGAATACTCAGAGTCACAGTTGAATTCTCTAATCAAAACATATATTTTGTGTTGATGTTGGATCATGAAGAAACTTCAGAAAATGAGATATAATTTAAGTGAACTTCAACACTCATCTAATTTCAGGTGTATGTGTCATGTCAGCTGAAATAAATGAGACAATACTTAGCCAATGTTTGCATATTTTACTAAGAATGCACATATTTATAAGCATACGACTGTGCAGAAGGACTCTTTTGAATCAAAGAATGTGCTTCAAAGATCATATATCATACAAGGAGCTCTCTCCTTAGCTGTCAGCAGGCAAGATCTTCACTTCTCTAAGAAAACCTTATTTGACTGCCAATGAGTACTGCTAGGAAGCACTTGTGATCTTGTTTACAGTATGGCTGTACAAGTATTTGTACCAGTAAAACTGACGGAGCAGCAGTGTGATGCCTGGACTCAAGAAAGAGTGTCATGTATCATGTGGAGGCAGCCTCTCTGGTGATGAAACTGCATCTTGATAAGCAGTCACCAAGAGAAGAAGAAAAGAGACATAGAAACTAAGAAAAATACTGAAGCTGGTGCACAATATTCTTATTCCTAAATGCAATATTAGAAATCTCTTATCGGCCTTATCTTCTGTAAATTTGCTTCCTCTTTGAAATTTGTGCTTTCAGGTATACTCTCCTTTATCCATGTCCAGTAGTGAAAGCAATGGATTCCTTATCTGCAGTGAATGAAGCATTTGCTTCCTCTCAGCACCCTGCTAAGCAAAGCCCCAAGGGTGGCAAGGTCTGACTCCCTGTCAGCTGCATGCATCCTCTGTACCTGGGCACAACCAGGTGCAGGAAAGGAAGAGGTGCCCAGTGAGCACTGGGAAAAATCTAGTGTTCAGTTAAGTAACCACAAACAAGCCTTTGATTCTCAGAGAAATTTTTAAGTCATGAAAAGGACACTATTATGAATATTACCAGATTAATTTCTCTTTTGTTTAAAAGTTATGGAGGTGGAGCACATATTCTTTTTGTCTATAAAAAGGTGCTTTCTAAATAACCATCAGTCTATTTCTACTAGCAATAAAAATAGTAATCATGTTTCTTCAACACACAAAAATTAATTAAATCTGTGGAATTTCACATGAAGTATGGGTGGCCAGTGTGAATATCTTTGCAGGAATGTAACCTTAGTAACGAAATCAAAATAATAACTACAATGCTTATAAATAAGAAACACCTACTGATAAATCCATGTTCACATTATTTTATTGTGATTGGAACACATTTCTCCACACATTTATATAATAGCAAAATGAGTTTAGGTAAGATTTTTGATGCCCTTCAGAGATTATTTTTGCCTTTAACGTATTTGAGTTTGTAAATAATTGGATAGAAAGTTATAAATTGAATAGGTGGGAAAGGAGATATTTTACTGCCACAGTAAAATAGCAGCAATTTTTGCTACAAGAAAATATCTAGGAAATTTTTTCTGGTTTTAAAAATATTTCAGGAATGGATTGCTGGAGGAATGTGAAAATTTTGGGTTACTCTCATTATTTTAGTTTTTATGCAGCAGGAGAAGAAATGTTAGCTCTGTCAGATCAAACAGCCTTATAAAAACACCATAGGGATAAATATAATTTTTAAATCAGAATTCAATCAAACCCTGAAAGCAAAATGCTTTCTTCATCTAAGATTCATTTTTTAGATTAATGTTTGTAATAAAATACTATTTTTAATAATAATGACCAAATCAGATACCTTTCTATTATAGAAATCTAATAGTTTTGTAAGTGCTTGGAGAGTGACAAAGTGGGTTTTCAAAAGTCTAGTCATTAATGTTTCAGTTCCTGAGCAGAAACAAAAATGTTAGTATACTTAGTCTATCATGTGAAATTAAAAAAAAGGATCAGAATTAAAATAAAATATGAAATGAAAAGATAACTCTTAGACTTTTCTTATTGTTTCTGTCATCAAGATAATGAGGCATTAACTAGATACACAAAATCTGAAAAGTTTCAATAAGTTTCATTTTTTCCCTTAATTTGAATTAATGTTTATATTAAAAGTATGAAGGCACTTTGATCAGGAAAATAAGAAGAGTAAATTTGAAAGTGGTGAAAATTTGTCTACAAAGAATTGCCAGAAAGTGTTCTAAAGGCCATCAGAAGTTATGGGCTTCCTCACTCTGCTATGACGTGATAAATAATGCCTACTGTAACGTCTTCCATGGTGGGACATGACTCGGTGTTATTCAGAGCCCTACACTCCACTATAAAAAAATGGAAGCTTTTTTCACTGCTTGCACTCAACAGGAGTGTTGTAGAATTAAGGTACTTGTATAATGTCACATCCTTTTCCAGCATCCCTAATCAAAGTTTTGGGTGTTCAAAAAATCCTAATCTGCACAGTAGCCTCCAGGAGTCCCTAAGCGTTTGCATTGTGATGTGAAAAGTAGTTCTACCACAAATTTTCAAACACTTCCCAGGAACCCTAAAGGAACAGAAATGGATATGAGAGAAGAGGGAAGAAAGCACAATATGATATGTAGGCTATGGTAATTTCATTTTGTGAGTCATTTGCAATTTCATGCTTTCACTGAATTTTAAATTTTGTCAAATCACAAACTTGCAGTTAAGACTGGCAGTTATGTGTTTCAGTTGGGACAATCTAAAACAGATGAAAAATGGTATTGGCTAAGGTAGTGTGTAGAAAAGTGATTTCTACACTTGCATTGATTAGAACCTTCATCCACAGCCCCTTAGCGTGAGCTATCAGTTGAAGAAGGGGTTAGTCACTGAGCACACAAGGCATGTCATATGAAGATTGAGAGGGACTTAGCATCTCCTACCTGCTAGGATAACCTTTTTTATCTCAACCATCACCAGGAAAATGTAGGAAAAATGAAGGGGGGAAAAGAAAGAAGGAGGAAAGAAGCCCACAAGAAATCTATAAGAACATATCTGTCTTTTTGACAGAATTCTTCTGTTCAAGTTTTGTAAACATCTGTGCCAGATTTCATATGATCCACACTCCTGATCATCACATGCGTGCCCATGTGCACACACACACACACACATACATACTAAAAATATGCAGTATAAGGTGAAAAGTTCTGTGGAGAAAACCATAGCCATAATTTTGGATGACACTCATGTTAAGTGTATGACATTGTGCTGGCAGCATGCTGGAACTGTCATTAATGAAAAATTATTTAACTTTTATATTAACTTCACAAACCTTCTTTACACAAAGAAATAGGCCAGCATATCAGCAATGTTAGTGTTCCATTAGTTTAATTCTTTGCTAATGGATTAATTACATTTATGGCAAAAAAAGTGTTTAACTGTCTAGTTTTGCTTGTCTTAAATCTATATAAACTTGAAATACAGTCTCCTTGACAAATGAGGTTACTAGAAACTAAATAGAAAATCTTATTTGCCACCACAGTGGTGACATGAAGAATTGCAGCCTTTAGCTCAGGGCTACTAAGCTCTTAATAATGAGAGAAAGGTACTCCATCTTCACTTATAGCCACAATTACAATGAACAAAAATAGCTGCCAAGGCTTCTGCAAAAAAATATTCATGACAGTGTGAAAAATATTGATTTTAAAAGCCAAGAAATGAAATATCTTCTGAAGTGCTCCATTCAATCTAGTTACTATTTTCCAAAAGAAACTGAGGAAAACATAAAGCATTTTACCGAAATCCTATATTAAAAATAAATCCTCCCAGAAACAGCATAAACAAGCAATCCCAAGATCTTCATGAATTAATGCAGCTCTTGAGTGATCAGGTCACATGCAAAATGTGCACCCTGACCTGGAATTATTTTTGAATATTGAACCTTCATCCATTCTCTCTTCGTTTTTTCTTCTACCCAAAATAAATTTGAGAGAAACATCTATGTGGGAGCCCCAGGAATGCTATTGCACAGCCTATTGCTGTGAGCTGCTCAGCGTGCCATGCAGTGGCACTGCATGCTGATTCCGAGCTCTTACAGTCACTGCATATTGGATTTGCAATGAACTTCTGAGCCATTATACATGTCAGAGCAGATGGCAGGGCCCACTGCTCTGAGTCTCCATGCACATCTGAACATTGCTTTCTGTTCTTCCCACATTAATGCAGTATGACTGTTTGGTACATAAAATAATGGCTTAATTTTCAACAGAATACAGTATTCATTGCAAAATGGAAAAGATAAAGGTCAGGGAAACATGCTATATAATATCAGCTGTTACAAATCCTTTTTGTTACCTAACCACACTTTTCAAAATTTTTAATAGTGGTTAGAATTTTGAAGGATGCCTAGGTACCTCATTTCCTCTGAAATCACGGGAAGATAATAAATATCTTTAACAATCTAAGTTTAGAGCATAAGCCTTCATTTTAAAAAGAGACTTAGCAGCCAAATATTAAAAACATTTAAGTAGGGAGTGTAAAGATGTGGACAGGTAACCTAATGAGATTTTCAGAATGACTAACTCCCTCTGAAATCAATCTAGCCTAAGTCCCTTTGGCTTTCAGTAGGATTAATGATCCTCTCTAAGTAAAATTCTTTTGGAAATGAGGCTTCTATATTTTCAAAAATCTTGCTGGTGCTCCCTAAACTATAGTGCTATTATTTTAGTGCATGGTTTTTAGCTTTGATATATATTTGATATATATTGTTATTTGATATCTTTTTACCCACATGAGCCAGATATAGTTTTAGTTTTCTTGAAGCTATACATCTCTTTGAACCAAATGACATTAGGGCTGGGTTCTCAAAAAGCAATAGTACTGCATGTAGTGCCTGCTGAGCTTGCAGGTTAGGAAAATGATCAGTGGCATTCACATCCTTCTTCCACTGAGAGCATCTGAGTGCAAGAGTCTTAATTTGGTAATGTGTCCTAGCAAACTAGAGGATCACTAGCATACTGCTTTATGAGCATTACTTGGTACATGGTAGAACAGCAGGAACTGTCAGTAGTTTAGAAATCACTGTACTTTGGCAATTAAAATTATGTGTTATGACACTCAACCATTTTTTCCTTTCCTCCAGACCGGAGTAGATTTACCAGGAGGAATATAAAATGGAGGTGTCTAAGTGACATCTCTTATATATACTGATGACTATCATCTCAATCTTCCTGAATGGCACGTTCATCTCACATATTACAAGTTTTACTTAGAGTTACCTTGAGGGCATGTGGGTGGGATTCATTTTACATGACCTGAAATTCATCACACTTGACTTGATCATGCATGTTTATATTTATTTATATATATATGTACATAGATAATATATATGCATACATACACAACCAAAACAGTTGAGACAAATAATGGTTTAATTACTTCATAGTGCACTAGGTAGGTGATGGAAGTTCAAGTTAAAGGTAGTGTTGGCCTGTTTCTCCTCACCTTATAACCTCCTGGCATCCACAACAGAGTAAGTTTATAGAATCATACAATCACAGATTTATTTAGGTTAGAAGAGACCTTTAAATCAACTGTCAACCAACACTGCCAGTCCACATCTAAACCATATCCCTAAGTGCTAAAGCTACATGCACTGTAAGTAGCCCCAGAGATGATGACTCCACCACTTCTCTGGGCAGGCTATTCCGATGCTTGAAAACACTTTTGATGGGGAAACTTTTCCTTATATCCAGTCCAAACTTTCCTTGGTGAAACTTGAAGCTCTTTCCTCTTGTCCTGCCACTTGTCTTCTGGGAGAAGAGGTGAACCTCCATCTGGCTAAAAACTCCTTTCAGGCAGTTGCAGAGAGTGATAAGGTCCCCCCTGAGTCTCCTTTTCTCCAGGCTAAACACCCCCAACTTCCTCAGTCACTCCTTGTCAGACTTGTGCTCCAGACCCTTCACCAGCTTCATTGCCCTTCTCTGGACTCACTCCAGCACCTCAATGTCCTTCTTTCAGTGAGGGGCACAAACCTGAACACAGGATTTGAGGTGTAGCCTCACCAGTGCCAACTACAGAGGGACAATTGCTGCCCTGGTCCTGCTGGCCACACTGTTGTTGATACAGGCCAGGATGCCTTTGGCCTTTTTGGCCACCTGGACACACTGCTGGCTCATTTTCATGTGGTTGTTGGCCAAAAGCCCCAAGGTCCTTTCCTGCCAGGCAGCTTTCCAGCCACTCTTCCCCAGTCT
Organism: Promerops cafer; assembly: GCA_013398275.1. Taxonomy (NCBI): domain Eukaryota; kingdom Metazoa; phylum Chordata; class Aves; order Passeriformes; family Nectariniidae; genus Promerops; species Promerops cafer. The sequence goes on from VZSE01007339.1 coordinate 463,907, forward strand.
GCAGCACTGCATGAGGTTGCTGTGACTCAAGAGCAACACCCAACACTTTATGGAACCTCATACTGTTGATTGTCCAGAGCCCTCTGTAGAAACCTCCTACCCTCCAGCAGATCAACACTCCTGTGCAACTTGGTGGCATCTGAATATTCATGCTGGTAGGACTAGGTACATATTCTTTTCCTTCAATATTAGATTCATGTATATGAATCAAAAACTATAAGCAATAAAGAACCACCTTAAGCACACTGTTGTTAAAGCAGTTTTGGTTGGTTTTTTTTTTTTTTTTTTTTTTGTATCAGTCCCAGGTGGCACTAGGAAAATGCTTTAGGCATCATTTGTTCGTCTACCTGCTTGTTTTTTTTTTCTCCTCAGACAAATGTTTAATAGGAGTTGAATTCTGTCCTGAAGAAAAGTCTGGTACAAAGTATGCATACTAAGAAAAACCTAGGACAAGAATGGCATATAGGCTGTGCACAGCATTTCAGCCAGAGTGGGTTTTGTTGTTGTATATTGCCAGACAGGCTTTGAAATATTTTTATTGTAATCTAATGACTTTTGTATTAACACCATTACCATATGAATATGTATCAGGACAAATCTGTGGGCAGATGCTCTAGAGACAGTAGAAGTTAATGGACCTTGTCTTTAATTGATGTCCAATACTGTAGCTCCACCAAAATCAATACAGTTGCACTGGCTTACGCCAATTGTGGGTCTGGTGCCAGGACTCAGCCTTGAGAATGTGGTGTGGGATTCAGTGTCAGGAACTGCACTGCTGGAAGCAGAAAGCTTCACCTTGAAATTTTGTATTCAGTATGCAAGAGTTATCACCCTATGTAAACTTTTGAACTCAGCAGGATATGTGGAATGCAAGGGTTTCAGAATTGGCCTTTAAGATATTATGCCTTTCTTTGTGGTTGGACCCAAATCCTATTTCTGTTGAAGCCAGCGAAAGTTTCCAGCAAAGCATTTTCACCATTTTATCTTCAGTTTTACAAGCCTTTGTGTTTTATTGGCTTTTCCTGAACCTCCAGATCCTATGGTTACTCCTCAGTCTCAACATCTATTTACAACCAGAATGTTTTAATCTGTCATTTTGTCCCTAAAGACTTGAGTCTATAAAAGCAAGCACAAACAATTCCTTTAAAAAATCCTTTATGGTTTTAAACTGAGCTCAGGAGCTGGGAAGCTTAAATTGTGATTTTGTCATTATTTTGGATTGCCATGTTCTTTCAGACTGATCCATTGATATGACAAATAGCACATTGAATACAGCTGTATTAGGAGGACCCAGAAGGTATTGCCTTTCAACTGCACAGACATCACTGGGCTTCCTGATGTGCCTGAGCTTTATACTTTTAGAGAGAGTTGGAGGGTTAATTCACACCTCTCACACAGCAGTTGTGTCTGCCATCCCAGTGATGTGTGGGAAAATAAGAATACCACTCTGATGAATATTCATGCCTGATGAATAGTTTTAACATTTCCACAGCTGGACTCTGGCTGAGCAATCACAGCAGCAGTCAGAAAGTAATATATGTGAAATGAAGCTATTTTCAGGCTTTATTTTCTAAATCCAATTGCCAGCTGAATGCTGATAGCTATGCATCAAATACTGTAGCCTGCAGTAAGTAGGGTCATACTGCATGAGCAAGCACACGTAGATGTGAGACTTTTTTTACACACAGTGATTCTGCTTATATAAACAATACTGCTCATGTCAATAACATTATGCAACACCTGTAAACAATGTCTTCAGACTGCTGTAAACAACAGTTTCCATGCCAATGAAACATCAGTTTCTACAAACAGGAAAGAGGATATGATTTATCTGAATATTTTGGTTTTTAGTAGATCAATTATAGTAACTGAATCAATGATTTTCCAGTCAGTATGTTGGATTAGACAAAAAACATCTGATTTTTTTCCATTTTCTTTTTTTTGTATTGTTGGAAAGGAACAACTGCTGTTGTTAGATCTACAGTCATGCTAGACATTAATACCAGTCAACAGACAGGGCTTATCTGAAATTGCTCATATTGATAGCAAAGTTTACAGGGAGTAGTAAGAAATACAGATATCAAACTAAAAAGAGAGAAAGAGATGTACAAAACTAAAGGAAAGGTTTATGTGAAATAATCTATAGAGTATTCATTCATAATTAAAAGTCTCTTCCATAATCTTTCTTACTTCCCTATCTGCTGTACTTCCTTATCTATTTCTTCAGATGAGAAGGGACTTGCTACCATAACAGTAAAAGGACAGAGTTCATCAAAGGAAATTGGTGTCATGAGATGATTATATTCACTATTTACATATAGACAGAAAAGCTTTTCTTCCTAACTTAAACATAAAAAAATAAAGAAGAAAAACAAAAATACCCCAAAACCCCAAAACCAAACCAGACCAAACAACAAAAAAAAAAAAACAATAAAAGCAGTAAAAAGCTGTCATTCAATTTGAAGTCAATACTGCTTTTATTAATAAGACCAAAAGTACACAAGTGAAAAACTCAGTGGATAAAGAAGTAGGAAAATGATATACATTTGAATGATTCCCAAATATTCTAATTACCTACCTGATTTACTCAAATGATGGATAGTTTTAAGCTCTTAAGGTAAAATAGTAAAAATTAAAGTTTTTGTCATGCTGATTCCTTGTCTGTCAAATTATGTTCTAGTGTAAGGCAGGCCTGCAGTTTGTCTTGGCTGTGTGCATAGCTCAGAATTGGAGTATTCACATGAGGTCTGTCATATGCAATTTTCAGATTGAGACTCACTTTAGAAGGAATTTTAACAATAAGAACAATAATTATAATTACAGTGATGATAATAAAATATCCCAACTGCAGAATGTTACTGGGGGAAATTAGACACAGGGAAACCTTTACTAACCAAAATAGACACCCATTCCTATCTTATTTATATTTTTTTTTGTTCCCTTTTTGTACTTGTTTTTTCCTACTCCAACATTTACTTCATTTTAAGCACTTGACTGTTCATTTCTGAAATGAACAGTCATGACTCTTGGAAAGCACAGGAGAGGAGCAAGCTACAGGCAACAGTTATATGTCTTTGTGTTCCTATTCTTTAGCTTTTAGCTGCTTAAAGAATTGGTTTCATAAGCTGGTATATGCTGAAAGTTTTTGAACGTAAATAAAAACCCCAAATTTTACTTTTGAAAAAAACAGCTGTTATCCTAAATTTAACTCTGAGACCTGTTCTATGGGTTGTCTTAAAAAAATATTCTCTTTCAGTTTTTCTTTCTGTTGTTGATATTGTTACCTTTTTAGCCAGAAGGATTTAATTGAAGGAATAAACTATCAAGTTGTAAGGAGATGAAGAATGAAGGTCACAGCCTTTTTATGTTATCTCTATATTACTCTAAGCCTCAAACTAGCTTCTGGGATAATACCTGTTTCTGCAAAATGTGTCTCCACTGATCTTTTATTTGGTGCCCTTATAATGAGAATTTTCAAAACTTTGCCAGCACCTAATGAACAGAAACTATACCATGTGAGAATAAGACAGTTTTCTTCAGTTCTGTAGTAGAGATACTCAAAGAAACCTTTTGCTACATTTCGTATTGAAGTCCTAAGAGATTATTAGATGTCTACCTTATAGATAGGGTAATTATCAAAGTGGCAAGGTTAAGGTAGGAAAGGATGTGGGTTGCAAAGAGAGGCAAATATAATGACATTTTTCAGAAAACAGGGCTGCAGTAGTGAGACATGAAAAAAGCACTCAAAGGAAGAAGGCTGAACCAAGAAGGAGGAAGAGGCCCAGAAGCATCAAAGACATTCCACTGTGAGTGAATCTTACTGTGCTTAAAAAATAGATGTCTATAGGAACATCTTTAATTTGGACAATAGGAGAAGATGGCTGATATCTTTGCTATAAAAACTGCCATGCCCTTCATTTCTTATCCTGGCAGGCATAAGTACACTGCAGAGGAATTGCTGACTTTCATGTTATAAGCAAGCATTATTGTTTCAAACAGATACCAAGGGATCTGACATGCCTATACTGGCTGCATTTGGCAAGTATAAAACACTGCTTAAGTCTGTCTACAGCTGCTAGGGAAAGATGAACAAACAAATAAGTATTTACAACCTCTATTTTACATGTGCTTTTTTTTTGGCAGTGCTTGGGCTCTCCATTTCTCTCATCTTAGTGAAAAAAAAAACCCCAAAAATTACTATCACAGTTGTCCCATGGTGGCCTGGGCTCCATTCTCATGCATGAAGCTGACCCTGAAGTTTAGTATGTCATCACATGTAGGCTTGTTGAAAGCTGCTTATTGCAGTTTGTTTCCTCAGTGTGAAATAACAGTCTGGAATTGTTAGATTTTAGAGATTCTCTTGAATTAATTTTGGTGCTAGAGCTACATAAACCTATTAAAATGGTCATTGCTGTAGTAGTAATTCAATAATGTTTTTGCAAGGGATAGACAAACAGGGTAGCACTTTTAGGCTTTCCATCACAATTTTTATGATTTTTTAGTTCTTGGATTCCCACTTTCATCTTTACTTCTTCTCAACATTGGAATATCCTCCCCATTATCATCCTAGGGGAAGACTACCAGAAAATTCCATTCAATTATATGGTCCTATTTATTTTCTTCAATATTCTCAGATTGTTTTGTTTGATTTTTTTCACCTAGTATCAGTGGATGCTTAGGAGAATGGACTCAGCACAATACCAGACTCTCAGAAATTCCTATTTCTTAAATTAATAAATTAAGAATTTCCAACACACAATTGCATTGCCAAAGCTTGTTAAAATCCTCTCCACATACAGGTGGATCCATAGCTGTGTTTCACTTTTGGAAACATTGAGTTTCATTTGGTATTGTTTTTCTTTAAATCCTACATTTTTCAGAAGCTGAACACATAACCTTTTGTTCCCCACAGAAATCAAGACTGAAATTGTCAATGGCTTAGTAAACTCAGAGTTCTTACAGCACGTACAAGTATTTCATGAAATTCAGGTTCCTATTTCTATTCTCCACAATTTCTAAACCTTACTAAGTAGTTTTTGGTTTTTATTAAAAACTGTTATGAAAACTTGCAACCAAATTAACAGAACATTGTATTGATTGATACTGTCTGTAAGGCATTTTGGAAGTTTGTATAGCCTCAGGGAATTATTTTTTAAAATCAAGCCTGACTGTAAAGATTTCTAAGGTTTACGAAAACAGCTACCTAGTGCCTGATGAAGTTTCTCGTGCTTTGAAAAGAGGGGAAAAAACCAACCCACAACAGATTTACATGGCTGAGCCTCATTTTTCTGTGTGAAACCCTCTGTTCATGACTTAGGAATCTGACCTGAGATTTTTCTGCTTGGAAGTATTGATTACATACATCCTAAATAGTAAGGTTAAAAGATGCAAAAGATGAGTGACCTTACCAGTGATTCAATAGTTTCAGGATACAAGAGATCATCTAATCTGATCTCCTGAAGGTCACAGGTCACTATTTTTTTATCAAAATATTCCTAAAATAACCCTAAATATTTGAACCTGACTGGAGTGCATCACCGCACAAACAGACAGCAGATGAGGGAGAAGTTCTGTAATTAAATAGTGCTTCTGCATGTATTTGGTCAAGAGGGAAATTCCCAATGACCCCATCTACCAATCATCAGTGACTTTTCATAAAATTTGATGAAGCTTTCTAGTAGTCTCATTTACTGGTCTAATTTCCTTGGCTAGTTTGAGTTTTTTCTTTAACTGATTGTGATCTCACTGCTTTCATAATAGGTATGTGTTGTAGGAACGACTCATCCTATTCTTGAATCATGTGGCTGGTAAAAGATGTCAGATAATAGCCAGTTGCGGGAAATGTAAAAAGCAGAGGATCCCAAGAAGGTATAGAGAGTAGAAAATCTCAAAACTTTGCAGTGTGAATCACAAAGCAAATAGATACAATGATGGTTGCCACAAGGACAAGACCAATAATTGGGTTTTTGAGTTAGCAGAGTCAGGATGTAAGGAAATAGAAAAATATGCTTAACAAGATAGTGGAAAGTTTTAAGCTTAATAAGGCATTATTGTGTATTGTTTCTTAGAGTGTACAAGCATTGTTAGAGGCACTTGTATGTGTGCTTTTAGTGATTCGCTATAGCAAATGTCTGTGAGCATTCACAGTATGCTCTTGGCTGAAAAAACTTCTGAAGTGTTCTGTAACAGAGACAATTTTTGTCTGCTTTGGTGTGCGTGAGCTTTGTCATCTTCCCTGTGTCTCTCACCTTAGGTTGGAAGAGGCTGATGACAGAATAAAATGCTCTGAGACTGCGCTGCCCAGTGGTTCCCATCCTCTTTGTTTTAGCTACCTACACCGACAGCCAGTCCTTAAAATTATTCACTAAGAAGCCCTAGATCCAGTGACATTCATGGAACAACATATATACTAGTGATAAAGAGTGTAGAAAAAAAGATTTGTAAGCCACAAGTTAAAAGCTTAGTCCTACTCATTTCTGACTAAGCTTGTACTGAATAGGATTTTGGAGTTCAGAAAAAGGTTTCATATTTTGTGGTAGCAGAATCTGAGCCTAAGACTTGAAGTAAAGGATGAACACACAACATGGAATGGATGTAACTAAGAAAAAGAACAGCTGCTGAAGTCTTCGATTTTATTTTTCCCACCTACATCAATATAATATATCCTAAATATGCATACATGCTTTTCTCACAACACTCACAAGATTATTATGCTGCAGTTGTGCCTAGAAGCCTCAACAAAAATCAAAGTTTCATTTTGCCACCTGCTGCATGAAATTGCTGGGGGGAGACTATGTGACCGGAGAGACCTCAGTGTAAACAGACAAGGCAGAAGAGAAACAACAGGACCTGCCGAAATTCAAGGGGACTGAATGGATAGTGGACAAGAGCCTTCAGCACTACACGCACAGCTAGTCTTGGGAAGATCTGTCTCTGTGGCCTACATGATGGCTTCATGACAAGGCTTTTCAAGCAGCTCTAATATCTATTCACACTTAGCCACTTTTACATACTGAAGGCCTAAAACAAACTAATAATTAAAAATGTAAAAAAGATTGCAAAACAAATACAAGAGTATACCGTTTGTCATGCTTTGTTTTCAGTGTCACACCAGCAAATGTGCTGTATCCATTAACCTTTTTGAAAAGAGCAGAAGGTGAGCTAGTTAGCATTACAGCTTTACTGAGTCTATTGACTTTTAATGAAAAATTCACCACTACAAGATATTTTCTTAAATCTATCTAGTTCATACAGTTTGTCACTGAGACAGGCCTTAAAATCCCTATGTTTTACTCTCCCAGCTTTCCATATTTCTTTAGCAAATACAACTGGACATTATCATGATGATTTATTTAATACATGAGCTTTAATTTGTTCACTTTAAGTTCACTCCATGTGGAAGATGACTTTCAAGTTGTTAGCTGATGGCATATGTTGTACAAAACACACACATTTTGTTGCTTAGTCCTACCCAGGAGCTGACTGGGCTCCTGTCAGACTGCTGGATGCAATGAACACTCCCTGTGTGGAAAGGTTAATGGGTACAACATGTCCTTCTTGCACCTTGGAGAGCGTACAGCACGTTCCCAAAATTACAGGAAGATTAAAAACAGTGATGGTATCATTGAATGCCTGTGTGAGGATGCAGGTGCTCTAATGATAAGTTTGTGGTTTATTCTCAAAGAGGAGAGTGTTGAGAGCAATTCCCACTCCACAGTGTAATCAATCATTGGACTAGTGTATAATTAATATGCCAGTTATATCACACAGCAATTTTCCTTTTCAGAAAACTTAACTGTATTTTCAAGGTAGGTCAGCAGTCCTTCTGTCTACTTGATATATCTATGATAAAGAAAAGTTTAAAAAATGTAAAATAAATAATTACTACCACCCCCTCCCCAAGAACAAAAGAACATACAATTTAGGGTAACAGCAACTTTGGTTTTCTCTTAATTTCAAGCATACAAATGGATCTGTTTTATATTTTGATATTAATTATTGTAGATCCAAAGGATAAAATCTTTGAGAAATAGAGAAAAAATTACTCTATGACAAGATAAATTTTACTCTATTCCAGCTCTGTGGAGGAATACCTGACAGGCCTCCAAGTATCCAAGATGAGCACAAAAAGTTATGTATATGTAGAAGGCAAGATGAAAGACAGCTAATGAAGAGAATCTGCACAATCTAAGTACCTTTTGAAGTTCCCTAAGAAATTTGGATTATAGCTAGTCTGTTTGGAAACACACATGACAGAGTCTTTTAAAGAGTAGACCTAGTCAGAATACTCAAAAAAAGTCAGAGGTCTTAAATGCAAAAATAGAACCTGTTCCATGATATCTGTGATCTGCAGGTCAGAGACAGGTGACGTACTACAAGCCATGACCACTTGATTAAGAGTACAAAAATCCTCAATGAATGAAATGCTAAAATAGCACATGCCTACATGATCTCAGAAGAAAACTCCTAAAAAAAATATTTTTTTTTGTAGGGTGGGGAGCTTGCTCTCTGCAATCTGTCTCTGTTTTTCACAGACACAGAATGTCAGAGCCAAAATCCAAAAGTCAGTAGGTCAGTAGTGCTATTGCTTTACATTTGTTAAGTCTACACACATCACAGATGTACATACAGAGATAGAATGCTTCCTGTATATTATTTTTTTCTAAGCCACTTAAAAAAAACAAGTGAAGGAAGATGTTTTGTACTGATACATCAAGAAATAAAAAATAAACCCTTTTATTGTTTAAATACAAATTGTAACCAATGGACATGAAGGAAGCAAAGATTTCTTTTGCTTTTCTGCAGTTTTCAGAACTGATACACCGCTTGTATGGCAGTGTTATACACTTTGTCTTGTGCTGCTAACAATGGTATTCCTCATTCATATGAGGAATATATCATATATCCATGATGTGGATATTTTGTGTTGACTCGTTTGTTGAGCTGAGGTTGTTATTCTGAGTGTCAGTAAGCCTTCTACTAATGTCAAATGCAATATCAAGGCAGATTCTTGAGATATTTGCCTTGTTGGAGGTAGTCAGACAATCATTATGTTTAATATATACCGCTGAAAAGTTAAATATTTGCTATGGATCTCATTTGTGGTTTTTGTGGATGGCACATAACACATTTGCCATTTATACAACTACACATGTACCAGCATGACAGTGCCAAGCATGGAAATATCACATCACCATGAAGGACACTGTAGAGTGTCAATAGAATTTGAAAGGCTTGCTGGCAATTAATCTGGCTTTCTAACATCTCATTTGGAACAAACATGGCATATTTCTATTTTCTGAACCTTATCTTTGATTTTCCTTTTTGACTTTCTGTAATTACAATAGCATATAGTTTTGGTGACTCATATATGCTAAATTGTGTATGATTCTATTTCTAATGTTTTTTCACGTGCTGCTTTTCTATATTATCCTATATCAGACTGTAAGTTTATGTCTCCTTAAAATAGTGAAGTTTAAACACCAGATCTGCAGCAGTAGCTTCTGGTAACACCTCATATCTCTGTTTCCTTGTGAAATTCTGTCTCATCCTAACAGACTCCAAAGATAGGCTGGTAATTTCTTCTTGCCTTGGTAAGCTCTGAGCTCAGCAGCCACAAGTAAAGAATACTGCATCTTGTTTTTTCAGCAGTGTGACAAATGACATATATATCTTTTCTCTCTTCAGCTCCCTAACCAACATTGCAATTCAGGATTTAAAATATCTACAGCTTCAACTGGAACAAAAAAAATCAAAGGTCATGATGTACAAATCTGCTTTATTGATGCAGCAGCTAGGGCAAAGAGGGTACCTCTTTAGCAAGCAAAACTTTCCTGGCTTTATATAGCAGAATAAGGTCCCCAGATAACCATGGGGTCATCACAGATCTCATCATTTGTAGCACATGCAAGGCATGTTTCTTTGACTCTTATTTTTCAATATTATGTCCTAGACATATGTCTGTGTGAAATGGGAGGGAGGGAGGAGTTAAAAAAGTGAAAGGCAATCCAAGCACATAAAACTCAACTGCAAGAGAAAACTGCTGCCGAGGAACAAACAAGCACATGATGATCATTGCTTAATGAGCTATTAGGGATTTCTAACATTACCTATACCTGTAATATAATAAAATTAAATTTAAGTGCACAGTAGAATATGGTTTTAGAGGTCATTCCTTGAGATATGTAGATCCTAGAGAAATAAAAGTATCTAATACTCCTTAGAATTGCTTTCTATTCTTCTCTTTTTGAGAATTAATCTAAGATAACTTATTTCTGTTGAGCAGGCCAATTGCTTTTCCACATGGATACTTAATTTACATATAAAACCCATAAATAAAAGTTATTCAGCTGGAGTGAAGTCTGCTGAAAGTCCTAATTAACAGGACAAGACTTCTGTACATTTAATAAATTAGACAAGTTTTCATCTTTAAATTTGGATTGATTTAGTTGTATTATAGATACTACTTCCTCCTCCTTTTTCTTTCTGTTACAGGTATCTTTATGAAACACGAAGCTCAAACTCACAAAAGGATGCAAAGATAGCTCTTTTGAGCATCATTGCATCCATGGTTTTTGGTTTTCACTGGCCAGGGCTCAGATCCATGTGTGGTAGATGCAGAGAGCAGAGTCAAAGCCTAGACACTGCAATCCACTTACACAGCAAGCATATAGACACATCAAATAGAGATAGCAAGAGACCATGACCCTCAATCACCACTCCATCAGGTTCAGAAGTGTGTCTCTGACACAGAATTCACAACTCGCAAAATGTTTCATTTTTTAGATAGCACCCAAAATCTTTGGTTAGATAGAAACCATAGCCAAGATAGGTTTAAAATTTTCCTCATGCTGAAGCAGTACAGATCCTAAAGTCAGGCACTGAGGCATGTCCTATGTGGTAGACAAAGAACCATGAGGAAATAGAAATCTTCTGCATTGATGTCTGAAGATGGGTATGCTGAACTGATTGTAAAAATCATGATACCAAAGAAAGAGTAGGCAAGACAGAGAATTACACAAGAAAGAGAGCTCCAGGACTTCAGATATGTTTTCATTCAAAGCACACTCAAGGATGCTGTTTCTTGTTGCTGACCTTAAATTTTTTCATTGAATTGAAAACATGATGCCAGGAGCATCATAATTTTGGGGAGATATTATCTCAGGAGGCTGACAGACATATGTCTTTCCCCTGACTTGCATTATTTGGTTTTGGTTTTTTTTCCTAAATCAAGGCTTGAAAGAAATGTTGCTTGTCATAAACTGAACCCTAGGAAAGTTTCATCCATCTATTAATAGGCACTTATTTAACAGAAGTAGCATGAGGTAATAGTTACCTATTTTCATCCTGAACTTTCACGAGTCTTGACAGTTTAACCTTGAATGAATATTTTAAAATGCATGTTCAACTTCTTAGAAATTTTACTGGCCATGACATAAGCTTCAGTGTTACAACTGGTCTGCCATAATTAGGAAAGAGATATCAAAATTCTAAGACAGGAACACCTGAGGTAGCATATTAAATATTTATTCAGAGCAACACATTAAGCACAATAATGTAGACAGTGAGTTATTCTAATTAGATGTCCACAATAACCAGCTTTTCAAATCTGAACATTAAGCACTTCATGTGGCACACAGAATACATTTATGAGGAAAATAAGGGGGCTTTTGTTTCAGGGAAAGATTGGGAAAATTAATTTTCCCCTATTTCCCTTGGTAAACAATCTAATTTAGCTGAGATCAAGGAACAGCAGCTTGCCAATTTGGGATAGCAAACCTTGTTCATGTGCCATGATGTTACTTTTTATTTTGGTAAGTGCTAAGCAACTGATAAGTATCAGCCATTAGAGTTCACCTTCTTCTATCAAGTTACTTTGCATTCTAGATACGCAGTAGTTCTACCTCCGACAGTATTACTCATGACAACAAATATATTCTAATTTTCTTTTTTCTTTTCATTTTCAGGTACTTATCATTTTTATTACCTTCTGTAGATCTACAAGGTTTCTCTGTACCCAGAGAAGATAAAAAGAAAGTTTTAAAGAGAAGTCAAATCCAGTAACGAAAAGTCTGACAGTTCATTTTCAGGGCATCTCCATATAAACTACTCTGTGCAGTTCCTTTTACTGTGTGTACCTCTTTTGTATTGTAAGTCATTATTGTCAAGGGAAAATTGGCTGGATTTTCAGTATGGTTTTGGGAAAGAGTTCAAAAGTCCCTTGTGCAGTTTTCATCTTTATCCAATAAGTTCAATCTAAATTATAAAATAATTTCAAATTATTTTTTCTTTACTTTTCTAGTTATAAGACATAAAGGAGTTTAATTGATTTTCAACATGTTTCTTCAGAATTTTTTAAAAAAAGACAGAGCATTTTTGAAGTTCTCATCACAAAATATGTATTTTACAAGAAAAAATATCATCATTCCTTACTTCCCCCAGTGCACACACAAACCAGACCCTAAATTATGGATTGTGTTCTCATGAGAAATTATAGGTTTTTGTTAATGATACAAGTATGGCAAAATGCATGACAGAAGAAGTGGAAACTTCTACCTGCACTTTACTGAAGCCCCAAATGTCCAACCCTTCAGGATGCTGTTTCTACTGCCAAGGGACTGAGCCTAGCCTGACCACTCAACCTGACAGAGAGAGTTCACTTTTACTTGTGGAAAGGCCTGACTTCCTTTTAAAGCTAAAATTGCAATTCACACGCACATATACACAAAATATTCTTACAATAATCCCATTTCTTATTTTAAAAAATAAAAGAGAAAAATATTAAATTGAGATTTTTTTTCCCCATTATTTTGTCCATTTTCTCAGAGACTGGTACTTACCTTATCACACATTAATTTTGTGCATCTTTAGTATGCTCCATGATAGTTTTTCTCATGCATGCACATTTGGAAAAATAACTAAATTGGGGGAAAGAAACATATGCAACTTTATAGTATTTTTTATTGCATAATAAGCAGAAAAGTTTTCTTTTTTTTCTATTACCCTTTAAGATCCCACTCTCCTTTCCCAGAAATATGAGCCCTTGTGTCAGCATCCAAGGGAGGAAAAGTAATAACCAACTGGGACAGAGACATTCTGTCATTCAACACTACATATCTGCATTAATCTGGTTTTAATTTGCTTATTGTTCAGTTTGAGCTCTGGGGATGAAGAGCCTCAATTTTTCTCTTAAGGAATTCCAAATATGGTCAAAAGTCAAATGGAAAAAGTAACGAAGAATGTAGGTCATGGAAGTTCTGAACTGAAAAGATTTCTGTCATATGTGAAAGCAAAAAATATCATAGAACTACTGCATAAATACATTGATTATTTTGTGCTTCATTTGCTTCTTCTGTCCTCCTTTATCCTTAAATTAGAAGCTATATGCTAAAAATTTCATTGGAAACTTAAGGACTAGACTTTGCTGTGTGAGGAAGTTTCTGAATAAGACATCAAGTTTCTAGCCATCAGAGGATAATTTATTGATACTTGTCAAAAGGAAGTATCAGTCTAACAGAAATCAAGACAAAAGGAATGCCTGATGAATTTCCTTTGAAGTGCCTTTTATAAAAGTCCTTGGTAATACATATTGATGAACTCCAAATTGTCTTGCCTGAAGGGAAAAGAAAGTAGACTGCTTTACACTGTCTTATAAATATTCATCAAAAGAACAAGACTTATGTTTCCAGGCGTGAGGTGAATGATTACGGTTGTATGATTGCCTTGGAATCTGGATAATTAGTAAAACAGTCTATGACAGTGGGAGAATTTTAAACTGGGTATCTTGCCATCAGTCCTTTTGGATTTAAAGACAGTGCCTGCTATTTGGAAAGGAAGCAATTTTAGGGTTTGATGGATAGATATAATTAAGCTCTCCATTAGTTTCATCTACTGTTTGTTTGCCTGTTTGTTTAGCCAAAAATTAAAGGCAAAGTTGTGAAGCATGTCTGTATTCTGACTGGGATGAAACTACAGCATCTGCACTGTGAGTGTCTTGCTGGATCAAGCTAGTGGAAAGGCCTCTTTAATTAAAGACAGAAAATGCAAGGGGAAAAAAAAAGACCTGTGGGGTTGATGTTTCAGTAGGTCTTTTTCAGAAATCTGCAGACTAATGTCTTAATCATTTAGCTCAGCTCTATCTTGATTGTTTCATAGCATAACAGAAAGTCAACAATTTACTTTTCATGCTTATTTAGTGCATGTGATAAGGATATGAATTGTGTGGGAAAGATTTACTGACAGTCATTTGGGAAAAAAATATGCTTGTGCTCAGTGATCTATGAATTTTCATCTGTTACTCAAACTGTCTGCAGCTTTCTATTGACCCTTGTAACAGGCAGCTAGCCTTCCACCAGCAACTCCCAAAAAAATGCCATACTCAGGAAACATTATCCTGTACAGTGTTTAGCACTTAAACGCAATTAGGCAAATATAATATCCTCTTTGAAGGGAAATAGTTGCTCAGTTTAAGTAACTGAAACTAATTATCTCTGTTGAATAAAGGACACATTCTATGAGTGTTTGAGTGGTGTGCTGTTTCTCAGAAGCTGGAGAGGGCAAATAGATTGTATTTCTGGGTGGAGAGCTGTAGGAGACCCTTACAGGAGATTTATACCAATTTATAGCCATATTTACATGCAGAGTCCTATGAAGCAAGCCAAAATGAGGTGGCAGTCAGCCCAAAGCATAGAAACTCAGCTAGTAAATAGCATTTTCCAAGAAACAATTTATTATGGAATAAATTGTGTAAATGCCTAAAGTACTGGCATTCAGAAAATATTTTATTACCATGAAAATTGACTTGACCAGAACGATTTAGAAGGACTTAAAGACATCATGTTAGGCTGAGTTGAGTTAAATACCTAAGTGATGATGATGATGATGATGATGATGATGATGATAATGATGATGGCATTACCTTTGCATAGATAATTTCGTAGGTATATTTTCTTTGCAGGATTGATTATTAACTATCTTTTTTTTTTTTTTATTTTGTGCTGTTCTATTTAATATGCTCTATGATTCATACTACTTATCTAATGGAAAATAAATACTGGACGCACTCAAATATTAAAGAGTTGAGAACATCTAAATCTGACATAGAGAAGTTCAAGCACTCAGTTGGCAATGAAACAAACCATAGTAGCCTTGAAATAGTGGAGAAACATTGAAAAAATGGATTTTTTTCTCCTTTTGTCCACATAATATTGTTGGAGATTTCCATAAACGTTAAAATAACATCATCATTGTAACAACTTTCCAATTGTCTGTGTGGGAACAGCTCTCTGTTTAAATACTGGAGGCTGAAAGATGTACACAGCAGAGAAAAGAACAGCAGTAAAACATGCCTAAAACCTTGCACTATATGTAGCTTTTACCTGAATCTCTGTATTGTCAAACACTGAATTATTGCACTCTAAGGAAACTGAGGAGATACACAGAGACATTAGAGATGGTGCAAATGACGTTTAAATTTTACTTATTTATGCATTGAAGCTTGATGTCAGAGCATACAAAATACAGCCAACAGCAGCAGAGACAGATGTCTGTAATTAATCAAATGACTACTCTACCTTTAAGCTAATGCAAAAAAAAGCAAGGTGCTGAACTGAGATATCCTGACTGTCAAAAATTGTTCACTGAAACAATGAAGTATCTACTTCACATTGTCTTTGCAAGATACCTTGCTAAGGAGATAGGTAGTCAAATTTTCTTTCCTCTCTGATACTACCAGGCAACCACTTACTTTTAAGACTACTTGTCACCAGCTGGACTCCTCTGTTTTCTCTTCTAAGCTGATTATTTCCAGATGACTGTTTCTGTTCAATAGTCAACAGTTACTAGTAGTTGCTCCATTGTGATCCCCTCAGGGACCTTGCTTCCACTGTATGAAAAATATTGATCTGAGGAGATAACCACAGGAGTTTGAATGGCTTTGCCTGTTTTGGGTACTTTTCTGTTTGTTTTTAAAAAGGCAAATCAAATATTTGTTGCACTGCAATTGCACTATGTTCTAACTTTTTCTCACAACCATAATAAGGCTGTTCTATTGCCTTTTCCTTCCTATGTGTATGTTTCAGTAATTCTGCAGTGTTCACAGAGAGAGAGTGAACGAAATTATAATGGTCAAGAACTGTGGAATGCCCCATTTTGAGCCAGGCACAGCACAAATGCATACCTAGGGTATGTTCAAGTAGACTTTCCAGTCTCTTGACTTTTTTTGTTGTTTCACAGGAAGAATGATTTCTCTTTCTTGAAAAGGCCTTCTCTTCTTTTAATGTATAATATGTTTAGAATCTGTCTTTTTAACAGCACTGTCACTGTTTTGTCATATGCATTTCCTTACAGTTGAGTCATTCTCTTGCACTTTTGAGTCCAGTTTTGGAGAGTCTTGTTATACAAGCTGTTCTCTCTGCTGGAAACTCTATACTACTATTTTATGGTTGTTATAATTTTTGTTTGAGTCTTGCTCCACTTCACAACTCCACCTCCTAGTTTCACATTGCACGTATCCACATCTTTCCCAAACCTTTCTTAGCTAGGGTCTTTGGCCTTAATAGCTGCCAGGTTGGTTTTACCAATGCTTCTCTTAGTTGAAATCCATCGAGTGAAACAAACTATCAGATCTGATACCTTTATTGCTTTCTCACCTTACTGCAGCAGTTTTGTGTTTGGAGATGGTGGAGTCTTGAAATCTGCTCAGACACTGCTTGGTCGCAGATTTCACTGCGCAGAGTTAGATATCACCCATTCAGTTTCCTCACAAGCTTTGTAGAATTTTATCATCTCTTAATGATATCACATTTTTTCCAAATTATTTAAAGGTGGAAACATCTATAAACTGTTGATTTTTGCCATTATGATTTCTATAAGGAAGTAATTTAATTATTTTCTGATTTTCCTTGCATTCTTCAACCATATTTTTATTTTCTCAGACAATTTCTAAATAACTTGGAGAAAACATAGGAAGAAAAGTTTATACTACTTTTTGTGATTTCTACTATTTTAGGAAGTTTGAGTTTTTAAGCTCCCAAATGAAATTTGTCTTTAAAAAAAATCAGGAAGAAAAATTGCTATTGCAGCAGACCAATGGTGAAACCTATACTGGCCTAGAAAAATGTTTCTTATCCTATGATTTTTGAACTTTCTCCTGCTGGGGCTGTGTTCAAACATTCACTAAAACAAGGCTTAAGAATAACTGCCAGTATATTAGACAAATGAAATACTGGGATATTCAGTGGGAGAGGTGAAAATGTCTTGTGCCGATTTTTTTCCGGTTCACATTTCAATTTATAGGAAAAAAAATTTAAGTGATAGTGGAATTTCTAGCTGTCCACTGCAACCAAACTAATTAGAATATAAAAGACCCCAAACATTTAAAATATTCCCATTGAAGATAATGGGAAGAATGAAGTGTCAAAATATTTACACAGATTTGGGGGTTTATCCATGAAAAAGTGCAAAGAGTTATTTAAGCAAAGTTTATTTGCTTAGGAGGGCAGGTAAAGCAGATAGAGACAATGATTTTTAAAAAAATATGTATAGAGGACAGCTATACCTGGTTAGAAATAATTGCCATGCTGTGGAGAATCCCTAAATCTATTGCTCTTCTGTGACAGACATATCTTGTGATTTGCATGTCCTTTCCCACTCCTCCCAAACCATCTTTGCTCATTTAGATAACTCGTAAATGTTTATTCTATGCTTCTGTTTGTGTTCTTACTAACAGTACAGGAACCAAAGCCATCCACGCATTTGGAAGCCTTTCACATAAAAATGTATTTCGTGAAAGAACAAAGTAAGATGTTGGTGACCCTTTAAATGCTCTGTATTAGAAGTTCACTAGAGATGAAAGACATTTCTGAGGACTGAGAAGTGATGAATATAAGTACATTATTAGAGGCTTAAGAGAAAAGTGTAGGCCACATAGTTTAGCATGAGCTTTGTGGAAAAGGTCTTGATGGAAGTTAGTAAGAGAATACCAGCTTTATAGTTCATTAAAGGTGTCCAAAATTGCTTCAGTCAAGGAAGGTCTTGCTTAAATAACCTCTTAGAACTCTTTGAAAAAAACTCTGACATGACAGATAAGTAAAACTTTTCAGATACATTACACTTGGATTTTCAAGAAGTATTTGAAAAAGTTCCACATCAGAGATGACTGACTAGGTAGAGAGCCACAGATAAGATAAGGTGCTAGATGTAAAATGGGATAAACAGAACGAGACAAAATTTAGCCATGCATGGCAGCACAGTAACTTCAAAAGGAATGATGAACTGAGGACGCAGGGCTCAGTTTTGACTGCTTAATTATGCATTACAGATTACTGGAATGAGGATACTGAAAACAAGCTCTCTAAGGATCTGATCCAAAGACCATTGAAGTTAATGCCTTTGGATCAGAAATCAAGCCTGAACACCAGTCTACCAATCTATAGCTGTACTCATAGTTTGGAGAGAAAAAATCAGAGTCAGAAGACTTGCATTCAGTTAAATATTTGGACCAAGTAATGAGAAAAAAAAACAAACAAAACCATAAACCAAAAACAAAACTCTGTAAAGTTTGACATTCCATAGATTAGAAGTAGTCCCAAATCCCAGGGCAAATGTGTGATCAATAGATTTAGTTTCGCTTTGGCTGTACCTTCACAATAGGACAGATATAAAAATTGCCCAAAATATTTACTATTACATATAATTGTGATTTTTTTTTTTTTCTAAACTGAAACTGTTATCCCATGAGACTCACCCCAAACTATAATTTTATCAGGTAAGTTATGAACTAAATTATGGCAGAAGTAAACAAAAAGACATTCTGACCTTATAGTTAATTTGAATGCAACTAGAGTCTAGACCATTTATTCAATTGAGACTGATTTGTAAAGTTTTCTTTAAGAGAGGACTTCGAACACACCAAAGGTTTCCTGATTGTCTTTAGGCAGGAGAATTTTTCAGGTGTATTAGAATGCTATTGCAAAATCTATGTACTCTCTTCTGTGATTCAAACTAACATTGAGGTCAGAATGTCTTTCTGTTTAATTCTGTCATTTTGACTGCCAGGTTGTTACATGGTTAGGTCAGGACGACAGCTGTCTTGAGCACAAAATGTTGAAAGAGAGAATTCAAAAGCTCATCAACATAAAATAGATATAGAAGACATTAAGGGTAATAGTAGAATATTTCTGAGAAAACGAAAGTTTTCTGTTCATTTTCAGGTTCATATAACAGCCACTATCACATCAAAAGAGGTGGGCCAACACAGTTGAAATATAAATTATTTCTTCAGGAAAAAGAGGTTGTCTGAATGGTGAAAAACTGTGAGAATCCTTTCTAGAAATTTCATCACAGCAGGGAAAAGGGATCACAGACAGCTTGCTTCAGAAAGTGACTCAATGAAATGACAACCATATGTAATGCAGACTCACTACCACTGATTACCATGGTTAGAAACTCCTGGTGGTGGTCATTGCAGAGGTGATGAGTAATGCAAGATTTCTCATATCTCAAAGACCTGCTAACTTCCTACAGCTGCGGGTTTTCTTGGTGTTTGTTTTTTTCTGAAAATAAGTAGTATAAGTGGGTTCAAAGCATTTTTTTTTTCCCACAGAAGCCACATGGCCTTTATTCTAAAGCAATAGGTAAGCAAAATTCACCAGGAGGACTGCTTTTCCTAATAGCTTAATCAAGTCTAAGCATCTAGAATATGAAAATCATGGTATTTTCTGAATTTCTTTTCAACATTCTCAAAAGCCCAGGGACCATAAAGATAAGTGGAAATGTACATTTCTGGTCTAATGTCCAAAGAAAGATTAAATATTCCCAAGTGTACAAGAAGAACATTATCAACTAATTACATAAGCCTCTGTGTGGAAATGCAGACCCATTGCTCCACTCATAAAATAATTCAGCCCAGAATATTTGATGGAAGTGTGAGGAATACTCATCAGAAAAGAGCTCGCATCTTCTAAGCTCTTTCCAATGTTGAGTTTGAACTGGGAAAGCCACTTGTGCATGTTTCTTGCTCTGGCATTTGTTGGAGAAGCTAATTTTTACTCATCACCCATAGAGATGTCAGGATCCACTGCTAATAAAAATAAATGAAAAGTAGCAAGATACATCAGAACGTACCAGGCTCCATCCTTGGCTGTACGATACCAAAGATCTGTAGATGACTGTAACAGTCTCCTCCTCAGATTCTCAATGCATTTTTGTCAGGAAGAAATAGCAACAAACTAAAGATTGTTGTACTCCTTCAAAGAGGCTAAACAAGTGAATTTCTATTGAATACATTGAAGAGAAATAAACAAATTAACGACTCCCATTGCAGGAAAATGTAAAACAGATGCAAAGGTGTTGCAATAAGGATAAGAGTTGCTTATGGCTTCTTCCACAGCTGGATGTGTAGATAATGGATTTCTGCTTTTAGTCCCTCATATGATTGAAAGTACTCCATCTACTCCACAGAGCTGATTGAGAATGTTTTTGTATTTCTCTCTCCCATTTCTTTTAAATGAACTGATCCTTATCTGTTACCCTGACTGTGATTCAAATGTTGGTTCCACAGGTAATTTAACTGGTGCCAGTAGTTGCTGTGGCTTAGGTTAGAAATACTGTATTAGTTGCTGCTGATACTAATTGTCCCCTGGATAATGGCTCAGGTTTCTTCATTGTCATAACAATAAATGTAAAGCTATGTAAGACCAGGATATTAAACATTGTAGATGAGCTCAGTTGAGAGCTGGTATAAAACTAAATACAGATTTACAATTACAAAGTCATTGTACATTGTACATATAATAAAAAGTATTGATAGAAATTTTAGTTTGTCAACAGATGTCTTAGTAAATTTGTTTGATTCCTACTTTGCTCCACCTGAGCAGGCAGACCATATATAAACTTCAATGTAGCACATTGCTTGTATTCCATTATCATAGAGTTAGGAAAGAAATTGACTGGTAAGGTTTTTTTTGGAAACAAAATGAATAATTCAGTCAAGAGAATGTTTCTACAGCTGCTTGGCTGATCTGATAAAGTCTTTACTGACATATCTTTTTTGCAGCCTTCCAATACGTAAAGGGGGCTTACAAGAAAGGTGGAAAGGGAATTTTTGGGAGGACATATAGTGATAGGACAGGAGAGAACAGCTTTAAATTAAGAGGGCAGGTTTAGATTAGATAACAGAAAGAAACTCTTTACCATGAGTGTGGTGAGGCACTGGAACAGGTTCCCTAGAGAAGCTGTGGATGTCTCATCCCTGGAAATCTTCAAGACCAGGCTGAATGGGGCTTTAAGCAAGGTGGTCTAATGGAAGGTGTCCCTGCCCATGGCAGGAGGGTTGGAACAAGATGACCTTCAAGGACCAGTCCAACCCAAGTCATTCTGTGATTCTATGACTGAGGAGATACAGATGTTTCCAACAGACAAGTTCTGAGAAGGAGCTGTTTGCTGAATAGCTTTCAAAAATCTGTGTCTGCTGTAGATTGGGAGACTGTTTAACATGGCAGAACAGATTTCAGCAGATTAAGCAACCCAGTTTTCATTAATTTTATGCCTCTAAATTGATGAAAAGAGAATCTTCTATCTTAGAACAAACCAGTACCAGGAATTAAATAAATTAAATAATCTGCTATGCTTAAACAGGCTAAATCAAAAGAGAGGGAGAGGTGGAGGGAATAGGTAGTCTGGCAGGAAGGCAGAAAGACAGAAAGAGAAAAAAAAAGAGGAAAGTGAATGAGAGAGAGAGAAGGAGAAAAATAACACAATGAACTAAAAATCAAATAGTAAAATAAATGTACAGAAGAAAGAGAAAGAGATACTAGATGTGCTACTTCAGAATCATTGACAGTAAAGGGACCTCAATGATGACAGGGTCCACCTACATTTGGAAGGACTGCAGGGCTTCCAACATAGAAATAAAATTCTAAATAAACCTTTTTTCACTCATTTTAGGCCAAGAATAGAGGCTCAATGGAAGATCAGTCACTGAAGAATTATTTAGGATAATTTAGGGTTTTTTTTGTATAAAATATATTTTAAGAATAAAATTCTTGACTTAAGTAACAGTTAATAAAGTCAATAAAACAATTTCTGTGCATGCTGAAAAATTCTATAACGTACTTTTTAAATTTTACCTTTTAGTAACTTTGCTGGCATAATTCGAATCAGGTACTATGGATTAGTAAATCAAAACATCAGAATATATTTCTTTACATATTATGAGATGGGAGAAACGCAGGTGTTGGTTTGAATCATTGCAATTGATTTTAGTCATTATGTATAGTCTGTAGAAATAGCAGATGATCTGCATATGAAATATTTATGTCAGGAAGATGGTCTGCAGAGTGGTTGGGCAAAATGTCTGTTGTGATATTTTTTCTTATGTATTTTGAATGTGAGTATAAGTTTTTATGTTTCTTATGGTTATAGAAAAGGAGATAAAGGTGGTAATATCCTCCAAGGTCTAGATCAATGTTTTCTTTTCAAAGAAAAAGAATCTATACATTAATACTGATGTATGTCTGAATACACAGTTCTATTATAAAAATGCACAGGATATTAAAAAAATGCAAATATTAACCTTTAACTATATAATTTTGACTTTTTAGAAATACACAGTAAATGCAAAGTGATTGCAAATGTTATGCAGAAATATCTTAAAAACCACTTTTGCTGATATATGATCAAACTCCAAAATCCATTTTTCCCTACTTCTACTTATCCTGGCATACTTCTTAACTTCCCTCATTCTTAACCCTTGCCTTCCAAGAGGAGTAATTATACTTCTTTGTCATTTATGGAAATATGATATTACTGTATCTCAATCTCTCCTTTCTTTTTCAAGGGACACATAGCTCAGGGTCTCAATAAGAAACAGTGCCTTAGGGTTTTAGCAGACATTAAAACAACCAGGTATTGAAATATTTATTGATTTAAATTTTGATATTGTTATTGAGATAAAGAAGTAAAATTCCTCTGATTGATAGTTCTCCAGTTCTTTCTTTACCTCAAACTAGATCCTACACCTATGTGAGGAGAGCCCCCTATGACTCACCTTGGTGGGCATCTGATATGATACTCTAATCATTCTTTTTGATGGAATCTAATCACAGGGTTGATACATGAAGTGTAAATCATTAATTCCTGCTGCAAATATGTTCTGGCTTGTTTGCCTATATCTCCTATGGACACAAAATATTGCTGGGCATGTTGATTGCTTTGCGTGACTGTCACTTGGGTGCTGAGACTTGCAACATTAACCCCTCACATGGCTGAAACTTTAATTGCTCATTTCTTCATTAATACATTCACATACAAGCATTGATGGTTTTGATCTCAGACTGGGAGGCAAATCACACGAGTATAGACCATGCCCCCAGTCTCAATATATATTTATGACAAGGATACTTCAGAAACTTTTCTCTGTAAAGTGCAAAAAAGGAATTCATACAGCACATGGATTTTTAGTGCTTTTGAATCTTTTAAGTTAAGCAATTATTACTTAATTTAACTCAATTTGTGGAGGCTCTAGACCAGAATATGCTTGTTTTGCATGGTTATAATACGATGAGAACTCACTATTTAAAGACAAAAATATAAGAGGAATACAGATGTTTTTAAAAGACAAAATCAAAACTGTTTGTTGTGAGTTTAAAGCTGATTATATAAGAGGAAGTATGTTTGAAGGACATTGAGCTTGCATAAATCTGGGTACTTTTTTAATCTCATAAATTAAAAAACTTTGGTAATCTTACCAGTACTACATATTAATTTTTACGGGCTGGCAAAATGAGCTAGGGGTTCATCTATGGTAGTACAAACAAAGCCATTTTATTCCAAACATTTAAGAGGCTTTGGAAGAAAAATTCAGATGCTACTCATCATCAGCAATACATTTGTAAAAAAATTATCTTCTTACCTGTTTCATGTACCTAGTTACAATGAAGATTTATTGAAGAAAATATCATCTTTTTTTTTTATTTTGCCATGTTACAGAATTCACCAAATATGCAAAACACAAAACAAAACTAGCATGCCTATCATTACTGTTCACATTCTTTCCTAGTAAGCCTAATTAATGAATTCTTGGATGCTCTCAATATTGGCTTTGTATTTAAGAACAGGACTTTATTTCTAATTCTTTGTGATTTGAAATGAGAGGCAGAAGTAATAGCCAAGATTTTTTTCTGAGTTTAGAGATAATGCAGCAATGTTTTCCTCTCATTCTTTCCAAAGTTTTGATAAACTGACTTTTATATAAATTTCTTATTTTAAATGCATACCACAACTTTTTTTTTCACCCACTTGTTTTTAAACAATTCAATGAGTGGGTTCATTTGAAGAATACCTCTATTTCTGTTGCTTGTATTTATCCCACACAAATGTTACCAAACAAATTCTTAGAGCATTTTAGACATTGAGCAGCTGAAATGCAAATGACTGGAACCAAATATTTCAGATCTGCTGCTTTGTTCCTGTCAACACATTTTCATGACTGTTCTAAGGTGCTCTCTTTGGACTACTAGAAAGCTCTTTAAATGACAAGATGATGTTGGAAGAAGGAATAACACAAGTTTATAATGAACCTCCAGAAAGGAATACAAATTAGTCTACATTGTGAAATAGAGGGCTTTATTAAAAAGCTGTGTCATCAGCATCATTTTAGATCTTATTTCTGTCATATTTTTCTCAGTTTCCTAGCATATTCATGTCTTCTCTTCAGGGATGTCTGAACCTGAACTGCACCACTTGGCCCGATGACATAATCTGATGCAATTAACTATCTTTCTTTCATGCTCTGCTCCTTTTTTAAATTTAAGATTATTGGGCTATATCAATGTTATCTGGCTTTCATATAAATTAGTATGCTGTGACTAATAGACAATAGCTAGGATTAATAAAAACAATACAGAATTAAGTTTTTAATCTCTTCAAAGAAGGCAGACAAATTTCTTAGCAAAGTATACAGTCACATCAACAGTTTCACATTATAAGAGGAGAATTTATACAGAATTTGAGGCAATTTTGATGAAATTATGGGTAGTACAAACAATCTTGTTATGTAGATGAACCCCTAAAATACACATTAAATAAGAAGTGAATAGTATTGCTGCTCCATTATTCTCCTCATATACTTCTTTCCTGACTTCCAGCACCTCTGTTGGTTTACTTTATACTTCCACAATCTAGAAATAGGACTCCGAGTTATTCTTCTTGTCCGTATTCCCCCTTCAAATGTTACAAGGTAGAGAGTAGGCAAAATTGACTGATATCTCTCAACAGTCCTAAGTGATGTGTTCTGTATCCCACAGGAATTTGACCTCATCTTCTTCCATATCAATTTACTGGTACTGACAGGAGATTGAGCACAACTTTCTTCATTACACCTTATAACTTATAGGAGAACATACTGAGCTAGTAGACTATAAAATCTAAATCTGTGCGTATCCTAACTGTTGTCTACTTTGTTCTTTCACACAGCATTCACGTTACAGAAGAAAGAAAATTTTCTTACCTTTTCTTTGGAATACATTAACTGAGGTTACACAAGGCTCCATCTGGGAAGACAACCTAGTTTTGTGCAAAGCTCCAAGTATTGCTCAGCCACTCTGCCTGTCAGAATCAATGTCCTAAACTGATGTCTGTTGCTGTCTCATCTGCTATAATCAGACAATGCTATTCCCTTCTCATAAACTTTATTCTGTGCCACTGAAGCAAAAAGAGTGTTCTAAACCTCTGGCAAAGCACATGTTATGCTGCTAGATAATACAGCCCTTTAGTTTGTGTAATGAACATTTAGTACGTCCAAGGAGTATTCTTTGCAATCCTATTAACATGCATTTTTTGTAGTTTCTTCTCCTTCCCAACCACATCTTCCAGCAAGTTTGCCTCATTTAGAGAAACAATTACAAAGTTAAACTTGTCATTTAAACAAAAGTGTGTCATCTCTGTGATAACATCATACAAAACACCAGTACAGGCCTTCTGCTTTTCTCTTGGTAATGATAGACAAATTCATTAACAATTAGAATTGTCTGAGAAATTATTCAGATACCTGGTGTGACGGAGTGCCAGAACTTCAGAGGTGAAAGACAGAAGCATTCTTGCAAGCCCAAGAACAACCTCCTGCTTCAGACACATATGTTTCTGCCTTGATCAGTACAAGTTAGTAAGTTCAAGGACAACACTAAGGTGGATGGCAGTGTAAATCTGCTGGAGGGCAGGAAAGCTCTGCAGAGGGATCTGAACAGAATGGCTTGATGGGATGAGGCCAACAGTATGGAGTTCAATAAGGTGAAGTCCTAGGTCCCACACTTTGGTCACAATGACCCCCTGCAGCCCTACAGTCTGGAGGAAGAGAGGCTGCAGAGCTGCCTGACAGAAAAGGACCTGGAGATGTTGGTTGACATCTGGCTGAACAAGAGCCAGCGTGAGCCCAGGTGGTGAAGAAGGTCAATGGCCTCCTGGACTGAATCAAGAATGTGTGGCCAGCAGGACCGGGGCAGGGATTATCTGCCTGTGCTCAGCACTGGTGAAGCTGCATCTTGAGTCCTGTGTCCAGTTCTGTGTCCCTCACTACGAGAAGGACATTGAGGTGCTGGAGCATGTCCAGAGAAGAGCAATGAAGCTGGTGAAGGGTCTCAAGCACAAATCCTGTGAGGAGTGGCTGGTGGAGCTGGGAGAAAAGGAGGATCCGGAGAGACCTTACCACTCTCTACGTTCAGAGTGGGACATGATGTAATTCCTGGGGATGGTGCTGTGCAGGGCCAGGTGTTAGACTCAATAATCCTTGTGGGTGCCTCTCAGCTTGCCATGATCTGTGATTCTGTGGTTATGTGATCCTGTGATTCATAACATGTAAAATGTGTATGAAAGGATGCACCATTAAAACCTGGATATTGTGTTAGTGCCATTCTAACTCATACTGTGTTTCACTTCATTTTCTTCTATGTCTTTTTATGTATAAATTCTAGGGAAAGACAGATTTTAACTCTCTTCTCACCAATGGTGTTGCATAGTGCATCTCTGTCACAGAAGATTACAGAAGATTACAGAAGATGAACACCATACACAGAGCTAAGATACTCTATGGCCATGCCAAAGTCCATAAAAGAAATCTGAAGCAGAATAACATCTTGAAACTAGACTTTCCAAAATCAAGGCTCTAATCCCACTTGTCAGGTCTTCTTGATTCCAGAAGTGTCAGAGTAGAGCTGACTGTCCTTTAATATTTTGATGGTCCCCTAAAATAATAGTGCAGATTCTGGCTCAAAGAGAACACACAGTATGTGTGAGAATGAGTAGAATGATGCTCATTATTTAGCTACTGTGAATATGGGGAAGCAATCGAAAAAGCCATTTCAATTAAGCTGTAAATTAAGTTAAAAGGAGAAAAGGAGTCAAAAAATCAAAAATACATATACATAAGGGGCCGAAGAGATTACTCGCTGCATCCCAGACACAATTACTTATATTGAAAAAGAAATCCATGGTTGGTGGGGTGAAAATGGCTGCTATACTGGCATGGATTCTCTGCCACAGAATATATTATAGAATTTGTTCTCTGTTTATAGCTGTTTGGAAATATATTCTTTAATTCAGCAATGAACTGGGGCTAGACTTTGCATGATAAATGCTATGGCAACGAATCCATGTTGTGTGGAATACCTTTGTAGATTAAAGTGTTTTGATTCATACATTGCAGCTCATACAAATGGATGATAACATACATATAATCAATAATTCATGTATGAGTCACATTCCTCATAAACCCCTGCCATCAGAAATATTTATATTCCTTACCACATGTACAAATAACACACGCATTAACATGCACACATATAAGATGCCTGAAAGCATATGCAAGAATATGCAGAGGAGGAATGTGGATTTTTTGCGCCTTTCTATTAATTTTAAAGACTGACTTCTGCTATTTTGACATATGCAAGTACAAAGATTAGGACTTTAGAATATTGCATTAGAAGAAAAAATTACATGTAGATCTCCTTGTAAATCATTCCAGATTAAACATTTCTACTCACTTATTCAATATATGCTTAGTCTGTTAAACTGTTTCACTAATCTAATTACAAGTTACTTTTTAAAATGGCTTTTGTAAGTAGTGAAAAGTAACTTGGGGATGTAGGCGGCTGTCATACCTGACTTACTAAGGCAAAGTAAGTTTTTCATAATAAAAATAAGCAGATTTGTTTAAAATGTAACACATGAAATGAAATGTCACACCAGCAAGCTCCAGAATTTTCATTTTTTTGGAACTTCTCTCTAAAGATACCCCAGGGGGCAGAATAGGGGAAAGAAAATGAAGAAAAAGAATTTATAACAGAATGCCCTGTTCTACCAAATTTTTGTTCAGTTTTTGGATCATGTGCATATATGCTTGGGGTTGGTGACATATGATCAGACAAATACATTTCTTTGTAGAACTTTGAGACCTTTCTGCACTCAGGGTGCATTTTCTGCCTGTGTGCCTGACTGTCCCTCCTTCAAAATCAACCTGCAGTCCAAAGAGCTGACATTGAGAGCTGGGAAGATGGTGGGGAATGTTCAGATGCAGATGTGGGAGTGCTTAGAGGAACTGCTTCAAGGTCCAGAAGGCTCTTCCATGGATTTTGCTGCCAAGAGGAAATTAGTGTCTGGATCTTCATTTAAACAATGTAAAACTAGGAGTAGTGATGACTTGGTATCCTTGTTCATGAACTATAGCAACAGAAGTGTGCCAAAGCTGGATCCAATCCTGCATCAGCAACAGCTCAGGAGGAGAGGTGTTATTGCTGCAAGGCTTAAGTTCAGAAAAGCTGTATTAAATTGTGTTGCTCTGTACTGCAGGTGAATGAAAGCCATTTACCTTGTCTGCACTTGGAATTTGCAGTCCTGACTTGGGGCCCTAAACCTTCCTTGGTATTCAATGGAGGAGAGCCAGACTCGTTGACTGGGACTCACAACAAACAGCATATTCACTGCTGCAGCATTAAGGGAGCACCAGAAAGATAGTTCAGACCATGGCTTTACAGTCTCTTTGCTCTAGCATATGTCTGTGCACTTGTAAACAGGTGCAATACCCCTTGTCCTCCTAAGGTTACTCAATCCTTTCTCTTTGTAAAAAGCACAAGCTATGACCAAAGGAAGGAACTGACCCAGAGGGAAAAAACTTTTTTTTTTTTTTTTTTATTGTTTGTTTGGGGTTGGTTTTGTTTTGGGTGGGTTTTTTTGGGTTTTTTTGGGGGGGTTTGTTGGTGTGGGATCCATGGACCCAAGTCATGGCTCTGCTTGAGGTAGTGAGCCACTGGGGACACTGGTGATGAAAGCAAGACTATCCCCATCAGTCTAGTGGAAACTAGAGTTTTCCTATAGTGTTATCACCTTCAAGACTCAGCTCAGCAAAGAAATAAACTAATTCACCTTATATAACTTTATCCAACGGGAAGTAACACAGGTGGTCTAAGCTAATCATCTATGCTAATCATTTTCACCTTACAGTCAGTGGAGGGAAAAAAAACTTGCAGATGGTGTTTTATCCTTTGTCTCCAGTATTTCAGGAGGGGATGAGCTGACAGTTGGAGGTGCATATTTCTAGTGATTGTTTAACTCAAAGCCATAATAATAGTGCAAGTGTAACTACAACATATATGTTGAAAATATACATAAGCTCACCCATTCTGAGTCACATATATATAGTAGATAAAAAAGGTAGGCTGATCACTTAAATACCAAGTGGCTCAGGAGAACAAAAACATGCTGAAATGCTGCAGTGTTTCTTGTGGCATTTGAGCTATGGAAAAGCTACCACAAGTGTGCTTAGGTAAGGAGGTAACACACTTCTGATTGCAATATAGATATGGCCTGAGAATATCACTGTACTGCACACAGCAAAGCAAGATCTAGACACCTAAGATAGCTCTCAATAATCCCAGAAAGACTAAGAAGAAAAGTTAGTTTGGAGATATTGCCCACACTACTGAAGGAAGTATGACACACAAGCTTGAAGATGCCAGGGGTTTAAAAGCTTTTTGCTAGCCTAGCTTCACAAATCATGCCCTTAATTATAAACTTTTGTGTAATACTTTCAGGTATGAAACTGATAATCCTTTGAGAAGTGCAATCTCTTCAAGGAAACTCCAAATAAACTGCCCACTCAGTGAGCTGGAAGACAGCAAAATCCTACAGCAAACAAAATGAACAACAAATAGAAGCAGGAAAATATTTATTTTATCACTTCAGCAAAGTGTTTACCCAGTTAATTGTTTAGAATTTGGATATGTGCAAGATATTTTGTTGTAAGTGTATAATTTCTCCTTAAAATAAGAAGAAGAAATCTCAGCTGGAGCTGTTTGGCTCTCACATTATAGAAATTCCATGAGGTAACAAAAGCAGTGGAAAAAATCAATTTGTTGTGGCTTCTACAGCTCTATGCAAGCTTTTTCTTTTTGCTTCATTGAAACAGTCTTCAAACTGAAATAGGGGAGCCAGTTCACTACAAGTGGTCAACAGCTTTTCTGCTTGTTTATGTTATTTACCACAGGAATACAATAAAAGTTCATGACCTACCTGACATAAATCTAGATTACTAAAATGTTACATGTGTTTTCAACTGGGAAAGTTGCTGTTTGAGCTAATAATAGGTTTCTTCAGCTGAAATAAAGATGTGGACTGGAACAAATTGACTATCTGGATAAAAACCTTGGTCTTCCCCTGTGTGTGGACAGTTCACAAGCATAATAAAAGCCCAGAGCATTAATACTAAGTGTATGAGGATGGTTTGGGCTTCACTTTTAGTTCAAGGAATATCTGTTCTTTTCTATGGCCTGACAAAATCCTTGAAGTCTCTTCAGACATTTTGTTCATGCCTATTTGGAATCCTTTGAACTCCCTGTAAATCTCTTTTTCTGAGGCTGATGTCACCAGTTTAGGAAGGAAAAAAAACAGTGAAGCACAGCCTTATGTGAGAGGATGATTTGTTACATGACCCTCTATTTGCAAGCCTGAATCTGAAAAAGGCAGCAAGTTTATACAACTAGTTAAAATACCTTAAAATTATTGTAGTTGAATCTTTGACAACTGTGTTCTTAATGCCATGTACTTTAAATTTCAGGTTTCTTTGTAAGGGATATTAATAATAGACTGTTAAATTAAACATAGCATAATCAATGCATTGCACTCATTAAACCTCTATACATATTTACATGTGGTAATTAAATTCTGCTCCAAATTTGTTAGCTTATATTTCTAGGGGAGCAAGAGAACCTTATAAAATTTCATGTTAACTTTCAATGACTTTATAAGAGGAATTTTTCATACAACATTGATGCAGCTTTATCTAGCCCTGTTGTACTTGAATTAACTTTAGCCTACTACTGAGAGTATAAGGTAGCCCGTGGAAATGGAGCCAGTGTATTCTGCTATGCAAAAAGATTTGAGGTTATGGTGAAAAACTCATTGTCTCTGCTTGAAATTTTAGCCTTAGATACACCAATAATTAAGGAAAAGTGAAAGATACAGGCATCAACTCTCTGTGCCAAACAAGAAGTATTAAGCTAAATGATGAATTCTGAAAAAAAAAAACAAACAAACAAAGCAAACCCAAGAAAAACAAAATAAAAAACTCCTGAGTAGCTTAATTAAAGCATTTTGTAAGATTTTGACTGTTGAGAATATATCAAACACAGCCTTTTACAAAGCTAAAAAAGAATAGAATATGAAGAAAAGCTAGATTTAAAATATTTTTAGTGATGATGAACGTATTTCCTCATTGTGAATTTTTACCTTCAGTAAACCTTGAGAAAGAAAATTGTGTTTAGCCTAGGGGTCCAAGAATTCA
Source organism: Promerops cafer (assembly GCA_013398275.1). Taxonomy (NCBI): domain Eukaryota; kingdom Metazoa; phylum Chordata; class Aves; order Passeriformes; family Nectariniidae; genus Promerops; species Promerops cafer. The sequence continues at coordinate 495,735 of VZSE01007339.1, forward strand.
TGAAGACCTCATACATTGCTGAACTTCATCTTCAAAATAAAATGTGTGGGTCAACTCATTGCCAGATGACATAATCAATATTCACATCCACAAAAGTCATGTAGTTTCTGTCACCTTGTAGAATGATTCCAAAAGCCTGCATCACAAAATATTTCCAGGGCAACTTGAAAAACAAGAGAATAAGCAAGTGAGAACCCCTGACCAGCCCTGGCCATTTTATCACAGAAACAATGCAGAATTTCTTCCACCTATCCTTGCAACACAAAGCTGGGTTTACTGTTTTGCATCAAAAAGCCTCTGTCCCTAGTTGGGTCTTAATTTCTTCTGTATCTCCCCAAGAGCAATTTTCCAAAATTTCTTGATAAGAATAGAAATAAAGACTCCTGGAGCTATAAGAAAAGCAGTAATAATCATAGACTCCCTCCTTAGAGAATGGCAACTCAGATAAATCTCAAAATTCCTCTGTGCATAATAGTTACTGTCCTTTAAAACTCATTTTACACTATTCATCAAGAAACAAGGATAGGTCTATTAAGACAGTCATTTTTCTCCAGTTTTGTCTGTTAATAAGGGATACAATTAAAAAATCACATATCTTGAAGGATTTTCTATACATTCTGAACTCATAGGCTATAATTCCATCTTTAAGCTCTAGTGGTTTAAAAAGTTTTTCATTGTTTAAATCTTTAAACTGTAACAATATTTCCCGATTGCTATAAATTCTATTTAATTACTAATCCCATGAAAAACTGATAACTGCTAGTCCGCCATAATGCAATCCTTTCATCTCCAAATAATGTAGAGGAGGTAATATGCCACTCTGGAAAATCTTTCTTTAATCCTTTTCCCTTTTAGAATACAGAGCCATGAAGATTTATCACAGCTCCATAGATTTCAAAAGAAGGCTATGGCTTTGTGATGTCAATCCATAGGATCGTAAAGATGCTACTTTGCCAGAGCTATATTGTACTTCTAAACGGGAATGAGGAAATTGATTTGCAGTAGAATACATCTTATTACCCAATTACCATATCGGCGAGCAAAGTCGTTGTTCTACTTTTTTTGTCATTTCAGTTTTTAATCACTAAATGAGTTTCAATAATGTAAGTTTGAGTATTTCATAGTTTTATCTTCATACACGCAAGGTATAAGATCTTTTCCCCTGACTTTCATTGTAAATGTATTTTTCCTTACAAAAAGTATTCGTATCCAGTTGTAACTGCTCATGTCAATTAACTCTATTTTTTGCTACAGAAATAATATAATCTGAAAAAACCAAGTCCCTAATGCTTTATAATGCTAATTTTCATTTATCTGAGCAACATTCTTGCCACTTTTATTTCCAAATATTTCCATTACTATCTTTTGACTGTTCCACAGTGACATGGATGTTGAATAAAGATGAAAAAATCCAGGTAGCCTGTCTATACTCATCACATACCTATATGTGGTATAAGCTTTCAAAGGACTTTTCTATCCCAAAATCAATAATTACTGCCTTGAAATTTCACATTTAGTTGTCTACAACTGAAAGAGACCTCTTAAAAAAATAACAAAACCAAAATACAACAGAAAAAGTAACCACACATCAATAGCAAGATTGCATGCCAAACATACTTTCAAAAATGACTGAAAGAAAAAAAATCAAGTGCACCTGAGGCAAGACTGCCCCTTAAACAAGCTTAGGTGAGATGCAAGCTCCGTTCAAAGATGAGTTATTTGCCTTAAATGACTAAGCTCATATAATGTCAGGTAGCACAAAGATTGCTCTTTGGAATTTCCTATGTGATCCATGAAACGACAGATCGCTGTAAGAACAACAGCAGAATTATCTGGCTCTGCTGTTGATACAGATAAATTTATTGCTGTTGAGACAAGGCTTACAGAAATATTACTCCAATACCTTTGAGCTGCAGATTTCTTTAAAAAAAAAAATCAACCCACAGACATAAAAACCAAATAATGTCTCTTTTTCTTCTCAGCCTGGGAAGTCTCTCCCTCTCTCCGTCTCTCCCTCTCTGTGCAAGAACCGCCTTGCTCATACAGTTCCGATGCAGTGGAGCATGGCGTCATGAGATGCTTATTCCTGAATTTAAATGGAGTGTAACGATAGCCATCCTCTGTGAAAACAAGAATAAGGTCCCGATCGGGCTTAGGCCACCTTCAGTGTCATCGGAAGGTGAATTAAAAGGATTTGGCAATTCCATGGTCAGCTTCGGTGTGGATCTCCCCAGTTGCAGCGGATGCGACCAGCTGGGCACCGCGCCGTGCTCCACACAAGCACATATGCGTAGACATTCATATAGGCACAGGCGCACGTACAACTTCCTTGCGTGCCGAAGCAAACTCCTCCCACGCTCTGTTCCTGGTGCACATCTAAATGGCTGTTTTATACGTATTAACCCTGTGAAACGCTGTAGGACTTTGCTATTCACCTCCCAGATAATAAACTATCCGTTTGCAAGCCTGTCACACAGTTCACAGATCAAAGAATCAAGGTGTCAACAGCCTTCTTTAGTATAGATATCACTGGTTCTTTACTGCCTAGTTATGCTGGCGTTGCCCTTAGACATTTTTTGTCTTGAGGTTACTTACCCCATTCAAGTACTCTATTTTCCTTTTCACTGCATCTGTGCTACAGGCTTGCTGGCTGAAAAAATATCACAGAAAAAAGTGCAGCAGTGCCACCCTTTCCCCCGTTATTCAACTCGCTTTCCTTCCATCCTGCCTGTCTACTTTTGTACACAGTTAGTTTTACTGTTAAAAAAAGAGAAAAAAGGAAGCATAACTAAAAATTTTAGATTAGACTATAATAAGTGTAATAAATGTATCTTTATTAAAAAGAAAATTTTAGAGAGGCTTACTTTATTTTACTGTATGTTTGATAGTTTATAGGTTATAATTGCAATTCTATGTCTTTGTGAAAAAAAGGAGGGAGGGAGACACCCGGACAAGAAGATGGGCAGCCTGGTTGGGGGTAAGATTTATACTTCTTTAGTAAAACAAAAAAGTCCCTTAATTTGCTGGCTGTGCTCTTTGGACTCTGTCTCCGTACCTTACTTAAAAAGGAGGCATGGTGAATAAGTTCATGTACAACTGTTTCTGCCAAGACAGTGCATGTGCCAGTAATTTATTAGCAACAGGCTACAGCTGTGATCTCCAGCTCTTAGACTGGTTTGGTATTTCAGTAATTACCACAGTTTCATTAACATTTAAAGGGAATAGTCAGCTCAATATCTCTAAAAGACTATTTTGTACAGCGTGGATCCATTTTACATTTGCATTTGACATTTGATAATCTCTACATATAAGCTCTGAGCCAGAGAAAAAAGATGTCACAGACAGGAAAAATTAACCCAGATGTAACTTCTCAGTAAATCTATGAAACTGTAGAATAAATGTCCAAGACTGGTAGTGTTATGAAGAACACCTATTTCTCAGACTTACATTAATTTGAAACATGAAACATCCCTTTTATATCTTTATTTTGCACCTGTGATATTTCTGGATATTGAAAAGAAATAGAAGCAGGAGGCTAGAGGAATAGTAAAATAATCAAAAGGTCAGATATGCGTATATATTCTCTATTTTTATTTAATAAAATCAGACATGTTTATGAGATGTCAACTTTATTTTATAGCAGTCTTCATTTTAGGCTATCATTCTCCTCAACAACTGCATTTCTACCTTGAACAGCTGAGGCAATTAACTAGACTCCATAAAGAAACTTTACTGGCATCGGCATAGAAGTAATAGAAGGTAAACAGGAAACAGTAAATAAAATTCAAGGTAGACAGGTTTAAGTTGATGAACATGGGAACAAACAATCATAAATTCTGCATACCTCCTGAACTTTAGAACTAGACTGTTTTATAAAAATGTTAGCTCAATGTTCAGCAGTAGTGAGAGAAAGAAAATTGTTAGGAACTACTGGAAAAAGAATAAGGAACAAAGCATAAAATATCACTAATTGCATAAACCTAGAGTTTTTCCATATCCTGCACGCTGAATAGTTCTGATTCCCCACAGGTGAGAAATATGGAAAAAAATGGAGAGGGATCAGAGGAAGATGACCAAAGAAACCAAACTCATAGAGTTTTTTCCTTGAGAGAAAGGATCAAATAGATGCAGACTATTCAGCCTAGGGAACTAGAAGAATTTTGTAATAGACTTGCTTGCAGTGATGTGACCTTGCAGACAAAGTAGAGTGACCTACTAAACAAAATGTGATACCTAATCCTTCACACACAATGTAGTTCAACTGTAAAATTTCTTGGTATAGGGTGTGTGGATGCAAAAACTGAGCTCCTCAGAAAACAAAATTTTGTGTAGGCAACCCAACCACTGTCAATCTATGTTGCTCTCTGGTTGACTGTATCCACAACATTTGGAAACATGTTGTCTTTCAAACCAGCCAAGGAAAATGGCCAGTAAAATCAGATCTTACACTTTTTGTGACGCCAACTCTCCCCTCTCATCATAAGACACAGCTGCACTACTGCAAGAGGCAGGGACAAACTGTGGTCATATCCCCAGAGGGAGCTATGGATCACCAAGGACCGCAGAGCACCCTGTCACTCTTACTAGGAACTTTCCAGCAGAAAACTGTGCATGCCTCCCTGTGTTGCATTGGATATGAAGAATTCCCTCTCCGGGGGGGTGGGATTTAGGCGTTTCCATTCTAACTGGAATGTATATAACCTGAGGAGCATCTGTTTTGGTCCCCATCCCCAATGGATCAAGACTGCAACCATTACTCCAACCACAGACGTCAAAACTGCAATGATCAAGTCTTGTTGCCCTACCCATGGGTGGTGATATCTTTCCACTATCTTCTCTTGTTTGTTCCTTCTCTTTCATTACTTTTCTTATGAATTTTCTTTATGTTTTTTTTTACAGTTTTATGAAAAAGAACCAAAATGGCCATGTATCTCCTTTCTGTTGCAATTTTTAAAATAAATCTGCCTCACATACACACACCAGCCATTCAGTGTCATTTCACTCTAATTCACCCCAAGGGATTTATTAACAGGAATGTCACGTACTCTGCCTCAGAGGCAGGTTGCAACGTTATGATCTCATGAGATGAAGACTATTTTCTCTTGCTGAAGAAATTCCGAATTACTGAATTTCCTGGAGGCTGGCAGAAATTTCTGGAGGGCATTCACTGTAATCCTTTTAATGTTTGAATATTCTTTCCTAAGGATCTATTTTTGCCTACTATCAGAAATAATATGGATACTGAGAAGATGGTTGGTTAGTCTGACAAATTTTGTGTTCTTCTGATGTAGTCTTAACAATCCCCTGAAAGAGCTAGGAAGCATTACTAGAGCTAGTGTCATTACTGGCAATTCAAATGGAGTTGCCTGTTTCTTCCTGTGTTTGTTTTATGTCAAGAAAATTGCTTCACGCAAAGGCCTTAGACTGCATGAAAGATAAAATAGTTAATTTGTATTACCTTCTAAGGAATAATTTCAGAAATTCAAACTGTGCTCTGAAAGCCTCACTGAAGCCTGGTGAAAATGTCAAGACCAACCAGTGTCAATGTATCAACTGGATAATAGTTAGGCAAGATTGGTTTGAAACAGTGCCACATCTCACCAAATTTAGCCCTTAACAATACAAGAAGTCAATACAAGAAGCCATTTGATAGCTCAGTTTAATAAAGGCTTGAATCACATTAATGCCATTCTGAAAACTGGGAGGAAAGTTAAGCACCTAATTATTTGCCCTGCGCTACATCTCTGTATTATGTCCATTTAAAAAAATGTGTATTTCCTGAAGGAGGCATAGCTAGTAGAGGTCAGGTGATAGTCTTGCAGTCAATGGAGCTTTGAAAATTTGTACTAACTGACAATTTGACTTGAGCTTTTTCTTTAAAATAATATTGACTTCAAAATTAATAAATATTTTGTTACTGTTGTCAGATACTAACTGAAAATTTTCTATTTTCACAGTGAAAAAAACAGAGTCTACTCTGTGCAATAAACAACCAACATTTAAATATTCTACTAGCATAAAATTCTACTAGCATTTATATCCACAAATTGTGTAATATTTATTTTAGTACAAGCATCAGTCCAATATCATGAAGCTATTTCAGAAATAAATTAATATTTTAAAAAAATGTAAAACAAAACTGAAAACACTGTCCCAGATCTTTCTAGGAAATAGAGATGCTTTAAAAACTGTAAGAATCAAGACAGATTTGGGAATGCAAAAGTATTAATATAAAATTACTGATAATCTGTGGGTGCTGTTTTAGTATATGCATCCCCTTGCTGAAACACTGGGCTACTCCATTAGGAAAATGGTATACTTTAATTTTGTAGAGAAATAAAAGAATTCTGAACATAAAAATTCATTCTACCAGTGCAAGTTAAATTATTTTTCCTTTCCTTTATGGCACTAATAGCCCTTTCTCAACATTATAAGGTCTAAGATGTAATTAATTTTTGGATTCTAAAATTTCTGATAAATTCTGTAGTTCATTGTCTTTGAGCAGCTGATTTGGTATTCACATAGCCTTTTTTGGAGGCCTGTGAAAAATAGTCCTGTGTTTGTCTTATGACACAAGGGCAATTGAGCTCCAATCTTGTCCAGATAATTTGATCTGAGAACTAAAACACTTTGTTGAATATATGTTGCATGGAGATTAAAGTGCAGCATCAGCCTAGAAACAAGGTATTCACAATTTCTATGCATTTTAAACAGGCTGAGAGCTCTAGTCTTAATTCTCATTGATTGAAAAATGAGGCTGCACAAACTATATATCTCACTGGGCTGTCATAGAATGGCTTTAGTATATTTTCCAGGTGTTCAAAAACAATACAATACAAAAAGTGAATGAATAAATGTGTAACATTCTACACATGTGATTAACACGGAGTGGTTTGGGTAATATTAGAGACTGATTTTCTGACTGAAGCACAAAATTTTAACAGATATCCTCTTGTCAGAATTTATGTAAAAAGACATGAAGTTTAAAAATGTGGTAAGAAGGAGGAGACATGCAATTTTCTCTAGCAGAAATCTCTTTCTCTGTTCTCCTTCTAAAAAAAATACTTGGAATTCTCAGCAGAAATTTAAAATTTGTTACATGACTGTCATAGAACCCGACTAAGGGAAACATTCAGCAGGAACCCTAGACAGTGAGCTCTCCTGTCACTGGAGAAAGGGTTACCATCTCCCTTGATAAGGTTAGATGTGAAGCTTCTCCCATGAACCAAAACAGTGTATAAAGTGAAATGGTTTGTTTTCAGATGATAGATGTTATAAAATAGGTTGCTAACCATTGAACTGGAAGTGAGAAAGGCAGAGGAGGCTTCAAATAGCTCTATACCAGCAGACTACAGGGAGTATTGGGGCCTGACAATGTGAATGTCTCTCACCTTCTGCCTTACTGGCAGTAAATCACACAGTCACCAGTAGGAGAGCAGTGTGGGAGAAGAGTACATAACAAGCCATCAGTTTTGGCTGGGAAATGGCAGTCACAGTCACGTATGCATGAGTGTGTGTTTGTTTGTTTGTGACAAGTTCCAATGCAGCCCACCTCCCAGAAGAATTTCTTCCTAAAATGTAATCTAAACCCACTCTTTTGCAGTTTAATGCTGAATCCCCTTTGTCCTATCACTACAGCCCCTTGTAAGAAGGCCCTCATTAAAAGTCCCTCTCCAGCTTCCTTGTAGGCCCCCTTTAGGTACTGGAAGGCTGCTATAAGGTGTCCCTGCAGCCTTCTTTCCTCCAGATTGAACAACTCCAGCTTTGAGCCTGTGTTCATAGGAGAGGGTCTCCAGCCCTCTGATCACCTCTGTGGCCCTCGCTGGACTCACTCCAACAGATCTGTGTCCTTCTTGTGCTGAGGACCCCAGACCTGGATGCAGCACTCTAGCTGGGTTCTCTTGAGAACACAATGGAGGTGGGGAAATCATCTCCCTTTGACCTGCTGGCCACACTTCTTTTGATGCAGCCCAGCATATGTTTGGCCTTCTGGGCTGCAAGTGTATATTTCTGTCTCACCTTGAGTATCTTGACAACGTAAGAATATATCTGTTTCTCTTTTTGGCTTAATCAATTTAAGCACCAGTGAGAATTGTATGGAACATTTCCCCAAATAGGTTTCATGGGCAGATCAAAGTTGCCATTATCAAAGAAAATAAGACTTGCTAGACTGGATTTGAGCACGCATTTGTTGATTCTTGCCTTGGGCAGCAGATTCACAGTTCAGAGAAAAATGAAATCCTTAAAGTACATTTTGCCATTTGAGAAAAGGGGAAAGAACAGAAAACCATTTGGAAAGGCAGGGCAAAATTTTTACTTTCCCAGACTTCTACCTGAAGGTTAATTGATATTAATTATATTAATATTGATATATTAATATTGATATATAATATAATTATATTGATATTGATAATTAATTGATATTAATTATGTTGACTCTGTCCACAAAGCTAAACACCATTAAAATCAATAACAAATATTTAAAAAAATATTATATGATAAACGCTCACCCATAACATAAATAATGTCTGTGACTTTGTGAAATATCAATTCCATGGGTTAAATATATGCATTTGAGAGTAAATTTGGTCTCTGTTTGAAGCATACAGCTCTTTAATTGGGTACCAACTTGTTCGCATTTTCAACACAAGTTCTGCCCTACTAGACATCTGAACCTCACTTTCCTAAAAAATCTGTACTTTGAATTGTTGCAGTCAAAATTATGCATACCCTAATGAATGCAGCAGAATACTGAGACAAAGTCATAAAGGATAACTCATCACCTTGTTATCCAAATGATTGAACTGAAGGTGAAGGCTCTTCCACACAGAAATTGATAAACATACCTGGATAAGAGAACAAAAGTATATCTAATTTTTCAGGGGCAAAATAGCACTAAATAAACAAAATAAAGCAACACAAAACACCACAAAACTAGAAAGTACAGAAAAACCCCTAAACTCTGAAAGTCAGATGTTCCAACTTTTGTCCTTATTGTACTGAGACTATTTTGTTATAAGTTAATAAAGAAGTAGAGTAATTTTTTTTTGTTCCTCACTACCAAGTTGTTTATATCCAAGATCAAATCTTCTGTCTGCTGAAATGGATAAAGGGAAGGTTCATTATCATGTCAGCTCTAACAAAATAAACTTTTCTAACAAACTAATGCTACTACAATTTGAAATTCTTCAAGCTGATGTAACAGACTGCCAGGATTTGATTAGCAACAGCAAGGGCTGGGTTCAATTTCTAGGGGTCACATCAAATTGAGCCCCCATCTAAAAACCTGAGAAAATTAAATTAAACTGTCTGGGTGCTCACTGAGCTGTACTTCTCCACTCAAATGATGAATCAACTAGCTTAATGAAACAGTAAGGTGTTGAAGAAAGTGAAAAGAGAGAAAAACAGGCATATAAATAGCATAGCAGACTAGCTGGCTGTCTCTGCTAAACAAAGAGATAGCATTCGCTTTTGTTGATAAGAGTATTGTGGTAGCTGATGTCCTTGCAACCTTCTCCCACAGCAACAAAATATTTACTGTGTTTGCCAAATTTGATGGTAATATCACCTATTCTCGTAGGTAGTTGGACCTCAGCTAGTATCCAGCAGTTCCAGTCCTGTGAAATGTGCACTGACCACTACTGTGGCCTTTTCTTCTGCAGTACTTTCTGGTCTTTACTAGATCATGTAGTACACAGAATGTGTCTACATAAGTGCCTTCATAAGCCATTTGAGTCTAATGGCCTGGCAACTGGAACAATTTTTTGGAAGATGGGGACAGTATGTTTGAAAATTCATAGGCAGAGTGAAACATCCGACTCAGGCCTCCTGTGTTCAGGGTATTTGTTGGTGCTATCCAGTCGTCAGTTGTACAAAAGGAGCAGTCACACCCTACTTCCCCAACTGCAAGAGAAGTGAGGAAGGAAGTCTACTGTGGAAGGTTTTGAGCTAGGGCCAACAAAGTCATCAAGGAAGCTCTCATTTGCCTTGGGTAGTGCAGCCAGGTCCTCGTTTACAGCCTTTTGCACTTGCCAGCTTTCAGGAGCTTTTAGTGAGATCCTCACTGTTCTGCTTCTCATGATTTCTAGTGTAAAGCACCAAACTTTCTTCAGGCACTGCTAAAGTAATAAAAGCATCTAATGCAGAGTCTGGATGCCACCTTCAGTGCCAGAAACCCAGAGGCTTACATTGCAAAGACTAGCATGAAGCCCCTATGTAGAACTAACCTTAGGTTCAGATCATTTATGGGGCCCTACTAATCCCAAATCTTAAAAAGAGCTTCTAATCTGCTCAGTGGATTGGATTCTTTCATCTGAAGGCATTAAACTCTATAGGCAATTACTAGCTCAGGGAGGTATTTATCTCCCTTATCAATGAAGATATGAAATGTTAATGAACAATGTATGTCAAATAGCAATTTGAAATCAGTAGGTTATTGTGAAAAAAATAGCTCCCAGCCCACACCTCTAAAGAAAGGAACACCAATGCACCCTGAGTGATTCTGGTAACTAATCAAATATGTCCCACATGCTATAGTAAGACCTGTAGCAAGATCTCTATTTAATAAGGCCACACATTGAAAGGCAATATCAGCTTTATCCTAGGTGGCAGCTGTATTTATCAAAGCCAATGTCTGCAGAGTCAGAAACCACTTTTATTCTGCAAAAGCAATTATTCATTTATTCATTTGGGTCCTGACTATATTTTATCACTAACACATTTGGCTGCATGAAATGTGGTAGTTAGGTCTAAAGCATTCTAAAGTGCTGGAAAAGAATTCCCAACTATTAATGGTGCTTCGAAGCATTACATAACCTTACTATGCATTCAACATTTTAATAACAAATGATGGTATTATTAGAAATTTAACAAAATACCCTTAAATCTGTGGCACATTCAGAAAAATAAGGTTCTTAACACTGAAGCTGTTTGGTCCTGGTTCCTCCTCTGACCTCTCTAAAAGTAAAGCGTTTTTTCGTGGGAGTAAGGTCTACCACTGTTAAGTAAAATTTTAGTTTATGTTAAATAGACCCAAGAAATACTTTTACTATCTCATTTCTATATGCCTTTCTCTACCAGATTAAAATATTGGCTTCTTTTTTTTTTTTTTTTTTCCCCTAGTTAGCCTCTCAGAGAGTGAGACACCTAGTTACAGTCTAACATGGATTATGGCTTTTTGCATCTAAACTAAAACTCTTTTTGACTTCTTCCGTGGTCTTTGACAAGACGCAAAGGAAAAATAGCAGGTTTATTAGTTATAGTTCTTATTCTAAAGAAGATGATGGTGAAGATGAAGGTGAATTAAAAATGCAATGTTATCCAAAAGGAATATGCCCAAAGTTCTCTAGGTATGATTAAACAGAAAAGAGGGTAAGGAACCACTGTATAGGCACATACCTACAGAAATGGTATAGCAGTTAAAATGAATTGCTAAACAAAAATTGTTTCAGGACCTTGCACCTACTCAAATTTTGAGCAAAAATGCAAGATAAAAAGTACTTTCTGTTTGAAGTCTAGATTAAGAAGGGGTTTTCCAAATATCTCTTTTTATAAAGAACTATCAAGTCAGATGAGCACTTGTAGGCTGTGCAATAGAACATGACCAGTCCCCTACAGGGATTCAGAGTTCTGCGCATGTTGCATTGAAGAGGAAATATTTGAGAAAAATCAATGGAAAACCAAAGAAACAAATGAATATCTACTGAGAATATGAGAATGCTGAGATACCAATTTGTAAATAGGAGATATTTTTTGATGAATGGCAAAAAATATACCAATATCACAAAAACACAGCTGTCCAAATTTCGAGATTGATTGTGTCATTGGAAGAAAAATTTTCTAGAATGTTTTTACGTGGCTAAATAAATTATACTTCCCTATGTTGGAATTAGGACTACTGTGACTGGTTTGGGCAAGATGAAAGAAAAACACCAAATTTTAAGGCTTGAGAGTCTGTCCAAATTTAATCTTAAACATCTGACTTTTAGCAACCTAATAAAGTAAGAGCATATAAGAATGACCAAGTTTTTATAGTCTTGACAGAAGTTTTGCCAGTGCCATTAATAAAACAAAATTTTACATATTATAGCAATTAGGATTTAAAAAAAATTCTGGAGCACTAAAGTAGTATTTCTCTTGAGACTGTATATGAGTAATTTTTGAGTATGCATTTGAGCTTTGCCTCTCTTCCTGTCCTGTGGAATTGAGATCAACCCTGATGTAATGAGGAGTGGCCCTAATTTTTGCTTGCAATCTATAGAAATAACTTGATCTGCAGGGGATAAATATACTGTGGACTCTAAAGAGAGGACAAAAAAAAAAAAGGCAAGCATGAAATCGTACACACTTATAAATATCTCTGAAAAAATGTGATGATGTTGGGTGCAACTGAAAAAGTAACCAATTTTTAAAATTTTTCAGCATCAATGAAATTCACTCTGAGAATGCCTGGACAAAAAATGAGGTTCTGAAAGAAAAGAAAATAAAAGAAAAAATACAGTCTTACCTTAAAGATGGAGACAAGGAAAGGCCAGGATATTAAAGACCTAGGCAACTTGATTTTACTTCTTCAGAAACCAGGGAGGAGGGAAAGTGCGTAGATGAAAACACTGCAAGCAACATTAAAAATCAAGTTTTCAAGACGAAATCATGTCAAGCCTCTGTACTTTCCTTGCAGAAGAAGGTAACAGACCATGAAGATAGAGGAGGAACAGTGAATATATATAACGAGAGTTTGGTAAGTCTTTGGCACTGCTGTACAACACAATTTACAATCTGACTGTGAAAATATGGATTAGATAACTGAAACAGAAAACTGAGCAGAAACCTGTATTAAGAGCGTGATTATCAAGGACTGGCTCTTAAAACAAAAGGATGTAGCAAATATATCTGTTTAGGTCCAGTAGGTCCTGAACAACACAGTGTTTCCACTAACAGCCTGGAAAATGGAATGAAGAGCTTGCTAATGACATCTATGCAGAGCACCAGGCTCCGTCTGGCTGTAAGCAGATTGGGGAACAGATTTCAAACTCAAAGTGTCTGTTTCAGACAGGTTTCACTCCACTGAAGGCAGGTGCAAGTTCTTCCACCTTAGGCAAGAGTAATGAACTAAATGAACCTAGTGGGGAAGAGCTGTAAGAGAAGGCAGACTGCCAGACATGAACAAGAGGTGAAAAACACGAACACAAATTCTGACTTTAACAAAATTATAATCCATGAGACAGGTGGAATAGCTTGTTCTGAATCTACTGGAGTTATCGAAACCTCACTGGTTCCCAGAAGACATTGATCCATTAGAAAAAGATCCAGAGAGTGAGAATGATCAACAGTCTCAAGAGACTTGTAAGAAAGATGGAGATATCTAAAACGATTTAATTTTTCCATTTTAGAGAAAATTTTCAACATTCAGATACACAGTTGGTCTTTTAGCTGAATAATTTTATCAGCCATGGGGGACACATTTATAATAGTACAAACTACTACAATTGTTTTATTATGACTAACCTTTTTTACTTCTCTTCTTAGTTTACATTTTTCAGTTGTGGCAAAATGTGTGAATACTCTGTCAAAAAAGATTAAAACAAAAATGGCAAATAAAAAGACTCATAACAATCTCATAATTGTTAAATATGACTTTTTTGATAGTCTGAGATTCACAGAGCTGGGAAAAGCCTTTATTTCACTTTTTGGAACACATGGCCCAAATTCTTTGGTTAGTACAAATTCTTGTAGCTCCACTGGCCTAACCTACTAGGAAAAACCAAGATAAATAACATTCCTTAATGGTCCTTGCTTGCATACGTAGAAAGATTTATATAATTAAGATCCTTGTATATTTTTGTTTTCAAAGATAAAAAATAAAGGTTGCTGGGATAAACACACAGAAAGAATAATTGAACTATATTTGGCATCTGATAACTTAGAAGAATGTGATGCTACATCTTCCTGAAGAATTAATTTTCAAATTATTATCAATAAACTGGGCTAAATAACTACTGCCCCTCTTGGACTTACAGAAAGGAGTGGAAACACAGAGTATAGGTACTTTTTATCTTGTGCAGATCCCCTGAGGATGTTGTCTCCTTCATTTATACTTTGGCAGATCTTGTCATGCCAATAAAATGTTACTGCTTGAGCTGAACTGAGCAATGGACTTTGCCATCCATGAAGGATTAAACAAATGTGGAGCATTTATGAAGACATCCAGTTGCTACTGGAGCCCATCTGTACTGGAGATTTCCTAAATATTTTGGATCAGCTGGAATTCTGTAGCAGGCCAGAGGCAGGAGCAGTAGATCATCCGTTACCACAATCTGGTTGCAAATCCTGTGCTATAGATGGTTTCCTCTGATGATGCTCCAGCTGTAGGAAGAGAATGTGGCTGAGCAGTTATTCCCAGAATGAAACTGATTCCCTGCACCCATGTGTGTCCATAGAGTGAGACATTCTCATTTCTGATCTTGGACTTAGGAGGAGTTGTGATTTCTGAAGGACTAGACCAATATGAATTTGCTTCCCCAAGAAGATTTAAAAAAAACCTCCCATTAATTTCCTTGCTGGAAAACCATGGTCACAAGTACACAATTTGTGTAAAAAAAGCCTTACTATTTATTAGAGTTATTTATATGTCCCCATAATTTTCATGTAATTATAAAATTCCTAAGGGATAGAGAACAAGTGCAATTGTCATGTGCCATCAAGTGCTGTGAATTCAGTACAGTAAATATTAATAAGTGCAAAAAATATGGAACTTTGTAGCACAGTAGAACATATGGTGAAATCAGAAGTACCTTTTTTACTGCATAAGCTATTTGACACTATGCTCTGCAGACCTTTTTTTCAAAACAGAGATTGTGACTTTCTCTGCACTGACTAAATTAATCCTCCTAATCCAATGGTTGTTCTGATCCTCTGAGGAGAGGACTAGATTAACAAAATCACTCCTCCAGTGTTATTCTTGCAATCCATCTGATTCTAGGGATCAAAGAAGAGAAAGCACAGGGTTTCAAATAAACACAACTGAATGCTTCTCTGAAAGTCCTTTGCTGTCTGTTTTTTGGTGATTCTTGCACTGAGCACCAAACCAGGGAAGGACAACAGCACTGTGATTTCTGTTTAACTAAGGTATTTAATTTATACATATACTTCTATCACTCACATGTGACTTTTCTGGCAATAATTACTTGGTCAAGACATCTGTGATCCACACTACTAGCACATTGCAAATCATCAGTCTTTACTAATGGAAACATGTACATAATACATTGATTATTCATGACCTGCTTCAATGAAGACTTTGTGGACACATTTTTTCATTAAGCAAATGGATTCATGGCTCATTTGGATTAGACATATAACTTCATCCTTATTAAAGTGATTGGTTTCTATCTCCTTCCCTTTCCTTCATGAATTCAAGACCCCCACATATACTTTTACATTTTTAATTTCTCTTTCCCACTCCCCTTCTGCTCTGCTTATCACACAGATTACCCTCCTTTTTTCTTTGTCTGTCTTTCCCAGCACTGTAGATTTATATCTGAATGTAATATTTAATTTATATTATTAATTTTTAAAATTTAAATGATCTTAAATTTTAAATTAATTTGAGAAATATGTATATAATTGCATTTTTCTACTCCTGTAATAATTCCCATAAAACCAATGTTTTCTACATCTTCACCACATTACATTCCTTCACTATTAATTATCTTATCTCTTCACCTCCCACTCTTCCACCTTTTGCTCCATGCTCCATTCATACTTGTGTTTCTTAATGTCTCTCTGGAATCCTTTATTGTAGCAGTGTAAACATTTTACACAATGTGCCACTGCATGCTTTCCTTAGCGACCAGGTTCTCAGTTTTTTTTCTGACTCTCTAAATTATCCACCAACATGCCTTGTTCCCAGTTTAAAAGTGGGAGAATATACACGTTTTAGACAAGTGTGCTACAAAGACCTTTTGTGTTGGTAGTTCTTCCTTTCTTTATGCATCATTCTCTAAAAGTCTGTACTGTCTTTTTTCTTCCCACACTTTTCTCCTGTCCTGGTTGCAAAAATCTTTCCATATGCCTCCTTCAGTTTTGTGTCACCTAACTGGTTTTTTGTCCTAAATATTACCTCCTTGATGCCAGAGACTTAATGTTGCCAGACACCTCAGGTGTTTACCAGCCTTTCTTTATCTTCAGGAGTGGATATTCAAAGGGTCGAGCTGTTTTAGTTTATTTCTCTTATCTCCGTGTTTGCTTGTGTCTTGGTTTGCAGGTTAGTTAGCCCCTCAACTTTCCACACCTCTGCTTATTTGTCTTTTGGCCCTATTTCCCATCTTACTGCTTGCAGAAGGCCTCTGTTGTATTCATATATCTCATCTTCCTCTGTCAGCTTTATAGAGCAGTTTTAAATTCTCCCGTCATCCTCTCCTATGTGCTGTTCTTTGTACCTTCTTTGCTATCAGATTGCTCTTCCTTAACTCCCTGCTCTAGTTAACTGAAACTAAATATTTATTTCTGTGTGTTAAACCCTAACTCCTTTTCTCACTACATTTAATGCTTTTCCATATATTTTTCTGTTTTAAAACCTGGTAATTAGAAGATTTTGGCATCAGTTTAGGATTCTAAAATGCTGTCAAATGGGAAACACTCCCATTATATTTTCTCACTAGACTTTTGATCCTCAGAAAACTTTGGTTTTCTAGGTGCTCTCTGATACATTCACATAACATTTCTAAGAATAAATTATGCAAAATAGCAGTGAGTACTGTTGATAAAAATAGTCAGTGACCCCTAATGACTGTCCACAGGCACATATCTATTCCTTGCTCTTGCTATAGCCACGTGGCTTGGGCTGTATCACTGGAATAACACTGCCCAATATTTGAGTTGACATCTCAATGGCACCTGTAACAGTAATATATTCATCATATTGGGGAGTAGGTATATGTTCTGCACAGATGGCTGTCTTTTCACTATATGTGCTTATTCTAAATAGGATTATAAACCTATAATCATTGACAAGAAAGAGCTGAGTCTAGAGGGGACTCAGAACACTTGAGTTAATCTTGACTCTGAATCACCTATTAAATTAGACTCCTAAAATTAGTTTGGGTAAACATTATGAACAGGGTTTCCAGAAAACAATTGCACTTGTGAATATTCAGGGAAGAATATTTTAAACCCTGCAGGGAGAATCATAATTAGAAACTTACTACATCTGAAGAACTATAAGAATATTTGCTGAAAAAAAAGATGCTAGTGAAGAAGACAGTCCTTTATTAGGATATCTTTCTCCTAGTGGTAGGTGCCAAATAACTGAAGTAAAACTGTCTTTATATTTGCTTGCTCTAAAACTTCTTGAATGAAAATATTGAATTCAGTATTTAGTGTTATCAAAGTTTATGAGTTTAAGAAATCTTAATTAATGTCAGTAGAAAACTTTCCAACAGAAAAATGTCAACACTTTCATTTCTCTCTCTTGGATTGATCTCACTGTCATGCAGGAAATGCCAGAATATCTAAATATAAATGTATAAATATTGACAATCTTCAAAGTTTTTTCATCCTACACCTAATGAAAGTGAATGCCAGTGAATTCATGAGTCCTAAGCAGGCATACAGGGGCTTTCTCATCTCTGGTGTGTCACTTGGTGAAGTTCTAACATTTCCAAAATGTATCAGGTGAATAATCTTCTCTCATGAAAGCAAGTATATTAAAGAATGGGAAGTCTTAAAAATTTTGTGATACCCTAATGATATTTTTAATATTAGTGCCTAATTGCCACTAATAAATACATATCCAATGCTATTTTTAATAAACATTTATGCAAAATATAATATTATATATATGTCAATTAGCACTTCAAATATGATGGATGTATTTGAAGCCGAAACAGAACTCAGGTTATTTTTCTCTAAACGTTGATGAATATTTGTCCTTTAATTATTTTGCTAAATAGTTTCTATTCATGTATCAGGCCTTTAAAAGAAACAGTTTCTGATGAGAAAAACTATGGACAGTTGCTTGAAATTTACTTACAAAGAGTGTGAAAACAAAAATTACTTATGACTCAAAGATAAGTTGACATTTCTCACTGCTTTGCATTTTTTTATCATTTGATATAAAGCTTTCTTCTTCAGATGACTTCTTAGGTCAGAACCCCATAAAAAAATCTTTCTGACCTTGAGGCTGCAGAGCAGAGGCTGAACACCAGAAGGCCTGTGCTGTGCCTTAAAGATTCAAATTTAGAAAGCTGGGGCAAAAGATCCTGAATTTATTTTATCGTTCTGAGCTTATCCTCTCTGACTGTTGTTAACATTGCATTTCCATGTCCCCTAAAGCATAACCAGTGACAGTGACACCGCAGCTGACTGCATTGCTTCACTCTTGAGCCTGGACACATAGAGTCAGGCTTTGAACTGGACTAAATGCCTGCCTGAGGACTTGAGAAGAACTGCATTCCCAGCTAAACACTGCTGGCCATTTAGAGTATGGGGACAGGAAAGTAGGTAGGGATGTGCTCTGTATGGACAGAAGAGAGAGCTGGGTAGGGATAGGCAAGAACCTTGTCTTTTGGATTTGCCCAGCATCACTGACTTTGTGGAGTAGG
This sequence comes from Promerops cafer, assembly GCA_013398275.1. NCBI lineage: Eukaryota > Metazoa > Chordata > Aves > Passeriformes > Nectariniidae > Promerops > Promerops cafer. The sequence continues at coordinate 514,334 of VZSE01007339.1, forward strand.
TTCAGGGGATGCACTGGTGATATTTAATAGTCAAATAACCTTTAAAAGAGATTCTGTCTTTAAAGAGAGTTTCTTTTATGCCCCTGAAATAGTAACTTTCTGGTTTTGGTGCAGACAGACACAGGGGGTGGGGAGGGGGGCACTTGTTAAATATTATTTTGATTTTTTAAAAATTTCTACAGTTGTTGCTTTGTTTCCAAATATTGTCATGTTTTGTTTGAAGTCATTCAGGCACATTTGGTACAGAGCTATTGTATAAAAGAAAAAAATAAAGTTCAGTCAGTGAAATGTGTGTTGGAAAGGTATGCTGACATGCATATATTTATGTTTAGAAATTACTCTAATTTGAATAAACTGCCTTGATATTACATCAGTAAAAAGTAACATGAAAGAGACAGAATGATGTTACCTTGCCAAGTTTAAGAAAAAAAAATGTAAGCAATCTGTTTTCTAAGACTAACAATTGAATATGCAGATATTAATTAGCTGTGCAAATACTTCTGTGCTTTTTTCCTAAACTGCCATTTTAACGTTTCCTAGAGGAATCATGCTGAAGTTCTTCAAAGTTTGTACATCATTTATTTTGGAAAATCACTTTACGATTCATTAAAATGCCTCTGATGTTCTCTGCATGCAGTATCACACTGCTATAAATGGCCATGGTCTGTATGTCTTTAAAATTAGGGGAAATGTTTTCCTCATCCACGATCTTTTTTATTTTTTCACTTAAGAGTTTCACTTTATAAATATGCTTATATAGGCATTACATGAACATCTGTGTATGCATATAAACATATATATATATGTGTGTGTGTGTGTGTGTGTGTATGTATGTTTGTATGGGTATGGGCATATACACTGCTCATACACACATGTATCATACATAAGGGGGATGCATCATGAAAAGTCCAGACCAGAATGGCAAACATGGAGAAAATATGTTAAATAATTAAAGAAATCATGCAGCAGATGAAATTTGTTTAAAATACGGCCTTATAGATGATGTGTTTTGTGTGAATCCTTTCCTCTAATATTTGTAACTTCACAGCAGGCACATCCTCTAGTCTATGGCAGAAAGTTGTATTGATTCACAGAGGAATAGCAAATGTTACCTGAGGCAACAGTTCTTCCAAAATGCTGTTGATATCAGAAGAAAATAAAGAAAATCTCATTGTTAGGTATGATTTGTGATACAATTCCTCTCATGTGCTGAGTACTAAAGTATTTTAAAGGAAGAGATCTTTTCTGTCCAGAGAAAAGATATAAGGAACACTTCTTCTTGTAACAAAATCAGTCTTGAAAATTTGAGATTTCACAGCTCATTTACCTGCTATTAAAGACCAATGACAGGATTTCTTTCAGAAATGAACTTTGCATTGTGCAAAGAAGTTAGCTGCGATACCAGTAAGGGAGAGGAGAAAAAACCCTCACCCAAAATGACAAAAAAATAAGGTCCACAACACGATTCTTATCAAAGTCCATGCTATTAAAGAAATGAAATTGCAGCTGTACAAAGCTGAAGATACCAATTATGTGTAATGGTGCAGAACCAGGTTACATCAGCTTTGAATTTCAGGCAGTTCACATTCCATTTTACCTGCATTTGCAGAAAGTTGAGACAGTGTCAACTCCCACTTAGGATTCAGTTGATCACAGTGTTACAGAAAGTCAAACTGACAGTTAAGGGGAAGTGAAAGGTTCTGGGTCAGGTCTCTGTTGGGTTTTATTTCATTCTCATTAGGAACAATAATACAACAAACTGTTAGATTTTGAAGCTGAAACACATGCATATGTATGGAGTATAGTTAAATTATTTGTCTGGATATATGAAAGGCAAGTAAAAGAAATTTTGGAATAATTTCAGTAAGAAATGTGTGCCTCTTCAAAGTGAGTTGGTTTAGCATTAGGTAATGTGTTGTCTGGGATAGATGAACCTGGCGTGATAATACCATCAGGTGTGCTGTCTCTGTTAATTGCATTCATTTCAAAGGGAGCAATAAACATTAGGATGCTTTAATTCAATTCATTTCAATGGGAGCAATAAACATTAGAGGCCCTTTAGTGTCCCTTTCTGAAGGGTCCCACTTGACTAATTTTGCTCTAATTCAAAGAGGAAAGACAGGAAGCATGATTAATTTAACTCTTTGCATGGCAAAATATTCATTTTGAGGTTGTTTCCGCCAAAGAAAGTACTAATTACAGTAATAAAAATTAATATTCATTGCCATTCTAGATATGACATTGTAGCACCAGAAGCTCTAGCCAGTAGAGGCTGATGAACTCACTGAAATAATATACCACACAAGGGGTACTTCCTTAGGAATTTTCTAATTTTGACCATTTTCTTTTTTTCTGGGGGAGCAAAGTAGCAGAGTGGTGTGGTGGTGTGGTGTGGCTAGTCTGACTTGAGTTTCTCTGTCATTGTGTATTGTTGCCTTGGGCTCTGGGGAAATTGGGCTCAGAGGGGGAAAAGGCTGGCATGGCAATGCCTGGCTTTTCCCCCTTTGGCCTGGGAAGCTGCATGTCTCTGGCCTCAGTAGTATCTGGGCAGTATGACTTCCACAAGCAATGCACTGTTATTAGTGTGTAACTCTTTTATGCACTGTTATTAGTACTGTTGCTGTTACTGTTATTGCTCCTTATCTCAATGCTTTTTTTTCTAGGAAATTTTTACCCCAATCAATAATCTCTGCCTTTTGTTCCTTTCTCACTGGAAAGGACAGGGGAGAAGGAAGCGGCTGCTTGGAGCTCAATTTCCAGCTGGTTATAAACCACAAGAAATCACTATGGTGACTGAGGGACTGGAGCATCTCTGCTATGAGGAAAGGCTGAGCCTATTCAGTCTGGAGCACAAAAGGCTCAGGGGGATCTTACCAATGTACAGAATTCCTGATGCAAAGAAGACAGGGCCAGGCTCTTTCCAGTGGTGCTCAGTGAAAAGGCAGGAGGCAGTGGCCACTAACTGGGAAACAGGAGAATTCCTCTGAACAAGCAAACACTGTTACTTGAGAGTGATGGAGTACTGTTACAGGTTGCCTAAGGACATTATGGAGTCTCCAGCCATGGAGATATTCAGAAGTTCTCTGGACATGGCCACGGGCAGTTGGCTGTAGATTGTCCTGCTTGAGCAGGGGATTTGACCAGATGACCTTCAGAGATCCCTGCCAACCTCACCCAGTCTATGTTTTTGTAATACCCAAAATTGCTGTGTTATCAATTCCATTTTAATCACAGATTCAAAACACTGCACCATCCCAGAGGACACACAGTGGCCTGCTATTAAAAAAGTAAATTTAATTTCAGCCAGATACAGTAAAATGCTGAAAGCAAACTCAATCCAAAGTTACAATTTAGGTATAGAAATCTTAAATTGCAGTAGCAAAGTTTATAAGAAGACCAAGGCAGGAAGGGAAGGAGAGAAGGAAGGTGACCAAGAGACTGTCATGCACTTTAATTAGTGAAATGTTTTGTTTGAAATTATTATAATATGAACACTCCTCGGAAATAAAAAAACAACCCCCCCAAACTGCAAGAAACAGAATAAAACCCTCCTGATAACATAACTCATTGTGTGAGGGGATTGTTCTATTTATATAAGGGTAGCAGATCCAGATAAAAAGAGTACAATTCTCATAGTTTAGTGATCTATTTTCTTTCTGTTACATTGCTTTTTTCAGAGCTTTTGCCAGGTGACAGATATCTATTATGGACTCATTTAGGACTCATTTATCTATTATGGACTCAATGAAGGTAATGGCTGACTTTTGGGGACTGCAGCAGTACCATGGCCTATTATGTTATAATTTAAGGGTGTATTATTATTGTTTCTGCTGTCACAAATGACAAATAGTTGTTGTATCTTTTGATGTAACAGATATGGTATTTCTGATTTAACATAATGCACTTAAGTAGGTGTTTGGTAAAGTTAATCTCCTAAAGTTAATAGGAATCTTCCCATCAGCTTCCCTTGTTCTGTTTTTAATCTCACTTACTTTTATTTCTCATTTTAAGTTCATAGTACATTAATATTATTTCAGGATAGGTCAAACACGTCCTATCTATTTATCTATCAATTAATTCAATCTATCTGGCTTATAGTAATATAAAACCTCACCATATTCCAATATTATATGAATATTAAATTTAAAATCTTGTGGCAAGGTGTCAATTAAGAACTATATCCTGCTTCTACTTTTTCCTCCTAGGTCAGGCATTTTCATCCTGTTTTACAGGGAGTTGCAAATGTCTTTAAATATCTATCTAAATATCTGAGAAATATGGTTTTTGCATTTATGTTAGAGTCATTTTCTGTAATATTTTCAGTCATTTTTCAGTATGCATATACATTTTGACTGTTTTCCTTCAAGTATATATGTGTATGCTTTCCCTCACATTATGACTGCTGACATCGAGCTTCTGATTTCCAGGAAAATATATGAAATCACATTGGTATATATTAGCATATATAGCATCTCTAGACAAACACTTTAACTCAAGTAGACTGTGTATCCTTAGGTGGAAGAATAAATGCCTCAGTATGCTGCGATAAACTGTTTAATAAAATAAAAAAATAATGAAACCCTTCTTTTCAGTCCAGGCTGCTGTATTGCCATGCATTTTATTGGTCTGAGAGGTAGAATTCTTGGCAGAGAAATCATCCCATGAGCCACATAAAGGGCACATGGTACAATTCAGCCTAGTGTAACTATAAATGACCAGAGTAGAGTCCAAAGGGTCTGCTCAGTTCAATATCTGATTTATGTTTTGTGCTGTGGTGAGGAGATTTTGGAACTGACAGACAGAGGGTGAGCTACATGCTGCAATTGTAACTGTCCAGGTGAGAGAGAGTACATGGAGCAGAAGCATTTCCCAGTGATTAATTCGGCCAACAGTATTCCCTTCATGGGAAGACATTTATTTTAAAAATTCTTCAGGCAGTCATATGTGCTAGACATTTATAGAGCTGCATGCTATCTGCTACATTTTGAATAAAAGTGTATTTTTCTCTGGTGACATTTACCTGTGGAATTCCTTACAAAAGCAAGGGGAAGGTCAAGTCTGTTGAAAGTGTGGTTAATGACAAGCTACACAAATAGGGCAGAATGGAGGGGAGTTTTGTCTTTTTTTTACACACTAGCAGGAGCTATTACACAGATGATCTGACTTTACTGGATTTGCTTAGAAGATTCTCATCTCATTCTTCTACTGTCCTTGGTTTCATCACATATACAGGATTTACACTTCATAACAAGTATGATATAGATAGCAAACAATTTCTTAGTACTTTCCAGAAATAAAATATTAACCACTAGAAATATGCTTTTACCTTTATTCTAGACAGAACAACAGTATTTTTGTAAAAAAAAAGCTGGTTATTAAAGTCATCAAAAGAAAAAGTCCCTTAAAGTAAATGCTTTACTCTGGAAAATATGTATTTACTTGAATCATGTATAAACTTTTTCCTTGTAGAAATATTTAATAGTATACAAAAGGACTAACTATTCACTTTTTGAATGTTCAGTAAATCAGCTTGTCTTGAGTGAAAATATAAGGCATAAAATAATTATTTTAGTATATAAAAATGCAGTAAGCTTGACTAATAAAGAGGTGTCTGAAAAAAAGGACAAAAATTAAATGCTTTTTCCTGCAAAATTCAGTTTGGATGGACATTTTCCAAACATGATATTTTGTTGGAATGATTGTGCACTGTAAATTATTTTCCTTTTTTATGTGGTGTATATTCATATATTTTGGCAACTCATTTTATTCGCATCTTTCCTAATACCTGAACATGTAGGTTGTTAGAATTGTAAGACTTATCTGAAAGGCACTGAAATCATAAATATTTGAAGATTTCTGACTTATAGATCAAGTATAGTGGAAGTAGACATGATAGAATGATTTTGTTTAGCTTTTAGGGTTTGCTTGTTTGTATTTCAGCTTCTCAGACTGCTATTTTGGTGATGATGGGTTTTATTAATTAAAACCCAACAAATCAACTTCTGTTCCTCATATAAATCAAGATTTCTCTAGGTTCCTACAAAGTTGTGAACAGTTCTTATACATCAGGTCATCCTGAGCTGTGAGATGTGTTACACACAAAATTGTTCAAACATTAGTATTGAACAAATCTTCACTATAAAAAGTTCTAAAACTATTATTTGATAAGGCTCAATGTGACATAAAATCTTTATTTCTCTTTTGATTATGGTATTTTGCCTGAGAAAGTTCAGCTTTTATGTGGATATGAAAGAAGTCTTAAAAATTCCTGAGATTTCTTGATACTTTTTGGGCTGCAAACTCCAGCACAACACAAAATAGTTCTTTCTACTTACCTCTCCTATTTATTTTTTTTGGTTGCCATTTCACTGGGGACTTACTAGTGTATAAAGTTAATGGTCAATAGACCACGTTGGGGTCAAACTTTTGCCTCAGAAGACTGACAAACCAGAGGGTTAATTAGCATTGCCAGACATCTGTACATTTGCCATTTTTTAAAGCAATGGAGAAGAACTAAGAGAATGCTATTTAAATTTTGGCAATAAACATATCTAATGGAGTTTTAAAGGTATTTAAATGATGTCTAAGTAGATCTCTAAACTCATTTAACAAACAAATGACTGCTAATGCTTTAGATAAAAAGACTGCTGTATTGGGTAATGTTCTTTGAAGGGCAAGTAATACGGGTCAATAGAAAATTCTGTATCACATTAGTTAACAATTTATGTTTTATTTTACTTTGAGCATTTTGAGGGTGTATTGCTTATTGTGTACTTTCTTCATCCAAAAATTAAAGCTGCAAAAAATGTTGTGTAGACTTCATGGCAAGAAACTTAGCACTGCTGATTTTGTTTCTAGCAGGAAAAAGAAATATGTACAGGTCTTTTCGGGAGTTTTGTTTCATTAAATGCGACACTAAAAAAATTAATAATAATAATGGTGTGGATGGACTCATGCAGCTGGAGAATGCATTAACACTTGCTCTGCATAAATGTTTCTGGAAGGAATACAAGACTCATAGTGTTGATTCTGAATTATTTTAGTATTTTGTTTGCATACCTTCCAGAAGAGAAGCAGAAGTAAGACTTCAGAAAATTGATCATAGACAATTGATTCAGATGGGAAAATGTGAAGCTTTTTTACCAGTTTTATCCATCTATCTGGATAACAGAACAGCTGTAATTAATTTTATGTAACTTTATCCATCTGGAAATTAGTTATTACTTCTTACTTCATGTTACCTATGTACAATATAGAAATTTTAATCAGGGCTATGTAATACAGTTTTTCTATATAGTCAATAGAAATCTAACCAACACTCTTGCTTTAGTATGTAATTCATCACACCTTAAAAAAAAGTATATTTGATTAAAAATTTTTGCACTGAACTATTAGTAGGTAGAGATTTCTCTACAGTCCGTATAAGTGAAAGTGTCAAAACTGCCTTAAACCTGAAGCCTGAGTTCTGGATGAAGAAGAATTTTAACACAAACTATTAGCCACAGCAGGGGTAGTCTCTCTCAGAGAGAGAATCATTCCACTAGCTCTTTGTGAGTGCTAATAAAGGCAAAAAACCAAATTAGCTGGTACACTAGAGAAGAGAATATACTAATTAACACACAGTTTGGCATATACTTGACTAACAGTTCCAGTAGTATACAAACAAGTTTGCTTAAATAGGAAAAAAAATTACCACATCATCACTATTACTAGTTTCAGAGATGATATTAAAGTAACACTCACCTATATGTTCATTTATTCAGATTTGTTTCACTTTGTTAGCTTGTTATTGAAAAATATTTAGAGTGACTCCTCAACACAGTCCTTAGGAAAGTAGTCATATTTATGTGGCTTTTTTCCCACTGCCATGTTATCTTTATAACTGCATCTGCAAACATGGCAATTATGATTGCAAACCTCAGATTAAATATTTCAACCATGATCTATATTTGCTTGCTGTTGTTAAATTTATTGCAGTTTACCAGGAAATTTCATTGTATACTTTTGCTGCCTCTTACTCTCCTGCTCTTCACATCTCTGTAACCTTCCAAAAAGGAGGAACAATAATGTGTTTTCTCACAGTCATACGGACAGTCACCTAAACAAATCATTGCTGTGCATAGGCTACATGATAGCAACACATCTCAAGCACATTTCCACTACTCTCCTTCATTTGAAAACCCTTAAACAGGTTCTTAACTGGTTACCATACTAGAAGACTCACCATGAAAAGGTCAGGTTTATGTTTGTGTTGATATTCATTGTAAAAAAACTGAGTAGACTCATAATATTCTCTTGATGATACTTTCCTTCATGTCATATGGCATGCAGAGAATGGAAGAACGTATATATAATTATGTGTTAGAAAGTGACATCATGAATATAACACTGGCAAAACATAGAAAGTGTGGAAAAGAACAAGCAGTGGAACATGCTTGTCAAAGAGTACAACTTCTAGCACAGTAACATAGAGGAATTTGGAATAAGTATTACAAGGTGAGAGCTCTGCTATCTACAGCTGACCCTGAGCCGTAGGTGTAAGTTGCATTGTAGCAGGGTGAAGTCTGCCATTGACATCAGGACTTCAGTATAATGTATTAAGCAAGTTGGCAAATATTGCCAACAAATCATGAGCAAACCAGGAGTGATTTAAAATTGTACCTGCTCCTGAGCCCAGGTGGGTGGAGAAATACAATATCTTTTACAGTTTTGTATCACAGAAGGTATGAATTACCAGTGCAAGAACTCTGCAGGAGTTGTGGCCAAAGAAGAAAAAAGACTGTGCCTGAAGTTTACGTGGACACAGTATTGAAAGAGAATTCTTTTTTAAGAGGTAACAAAATTCATGCTGAAAACCCAAGGGAAGGATAATATCTGATTACATTTGAGAACTGCTTGCTGTGATGTTTGTTGAGAGTACAGCCTACAGCAGTAAGGCAATGTCACAACAAGGGTCTGCCAGAGTGCTGAATCTCTGTTTTGTTGCCTGCAGTTGGTGTGAGGAACATGCTGAAAAGCAAGCAGTGAACTCAGTTACTAAAGCTGTCTTTTGCTGTAATGCAGGGATCTTTAATTTATGCATAATTTTTAGTGTGTCAACACACATCGAAATATGGAGCACAGAAGTACAGTTCAGCCATGTGAATGGTCATGAAACTGGAAAGATGCATGATCTGTTGTGTCCTTTACAAAGGGAATGTTACTCTGTTTCTTTTGTTAGCCCTACTACCTCACATACCCTTGCTGCAGTGAGTCGCTTGTGTTCTCTAGTTTCAGACCTGGTAGGTAAAATCTTCCCCTGCTGAAAACAATGAGAGTTTAGCTATTGATTTCTGTGACTTTCTCTAAATTGGTTGTCCAAGGACTTCTGTGTGCTGGGTGGAGCTCTATGTGCTGACTGCTCGTTGACCTTTTTTCCCAACGAGGGAAAGCCAGGAATACTGCCAGCTCCTCTTATATCAGCCTTACTTTTTTTTAAAATTAAATTTTACATATGGAGCCATTGCAATCCTTTTCCAGGTCTCTTATTTTCTGCTTGGTCAAGATGTGATTGATGAGGTTAAACCTTTGCCATGGGATTAAATCCTTTGAGCACAATCTGCAGATACTTGCAAAGCACAGACATGCTTGCATTGTCTGATTCTGTGATTATTTGTTATGCAATTTTCTCATCTCTTTTATTTCACACAGAGAAAATATCAGAGCCTGCTATAAGAAGCAAGCCCTGAAACCTTACTCCGAGGAAAAGGATGTGAAAAACTGAAACCAAATGCTTTAGGAATTCTTCCATTTATTGGCATTACAACCATTCCTCTGAGATACTGCATTGCTACCACTTATTTTAAACCTGGGTCAATGAGCACCTTCTTTGGCCAGACACCTGAAAATGCACTGCATACTCCTTTGGCAGAAATTCATGCTGTACCTAAAAGCAAGACTAGACTAGAATAAAATGAGTGATGGATAAGTTGGAGGGGATTTCCAGACTTACAAGACTGAAGGGGAAATGAGAAAATTCAAAACAGCAATTGTGAAATGATGTAAAGACAGTGATGTAAACATGTTTTTCACATCTTTTACAAGGTGCAGGACTGAAAAAATACAGAAATATATTTTAGCTTTAATGTTTTGGCCCAGCAGAGGCGGTCCAGTATAGGATTTTAATTTTCCACATTAAGTGGCCTAGAAAAACCAAGATTTTGCATCAGGAAAAAGAAAGATCACAGATTGTTAGAGAACTGAGAAAGCATGCATGCTTAGATTCACCTGGAAAAGATTGAAAATGCTGTCCCTAAAATATAGAGTTATGCGCTCTGTATATTTAAAGAAAAAAAGCAAAGATAGGTAAATATTTTCTTAAAACAAGACTTGCAAAAGATTCTAAAATTTTCTTTTTAGTGTGAATTAATCATTTTGGTACATTATATTCCATGATGATAATTATTTATTTCTATTGTTTCCACTCAGAAAAGCTAAATGCATTGGAACAGACTCCTCCTGCTGTGTTTGGCTTCTTTGAATTGTTGGACAGGTCTGAAAAGAAACTGGAAGCAGGCTGCTGTTGTCCATTCAAGATTTCCCCTGGGATGCAAAGAAAGGAAAATCTTGGAAAATACAAAATAGTTGCTCTAGCATTTCCATGCATGTCAGCTTAGTGATTATTTTAGGAGTAGAAAAGGTCTTGTCTGCTCTTGCTTGTCTCCTCTTCCTCACAGTGAGGGTCCCCACATATTAAGAGCTCAGTAATCTCCCCTTAAGGAGTCTGCTGAGTCACCAATAGATTTCCTCACTCAGGTATTATCCCAGGAGGACCAGATGACACGTTACATGCAAAAGCTCAAGACTGAAAATTTAAGTAAGACATGTACAAAGCAATAGGGAAAATTATATTTTAGTGGTTTCATCCCTGACCACCTCTAAGCTTACTTCATTTAACTTTCATAAAGATAAGATATGTGTGAACTTGAATAGTGCACATGCACTTAGAATGAGGAGACATATCAAGTTCATCTGCACCAAATTATATCTAAGAAAGAAATAAAATAGAAATTGAAATGGACCTGTGCCACACTTGTGGCAAACAGTATAAATGTTCTTTCAAAAACATCTTTGCAGATTTTAAAACAATGATATCAAACTATGGAAAGAAATGGCATTAAATATGGATGAACAACAAAAAATGAAACCCGAAACCACTCCCCAGATATCTCATCTACTTACTAGCACATCTGTTTTCCTTTTGGTAAGGCAAAAAGATTCTTACCACATCCCTTTTCAGCCCTTTAATAATGGAATTAATCCTTTTAAAGAAGATATTCTTTTGAATGTATTTGTTATGTCAACCTAACAACCAGTCTTCAAAAAGTTGAAGAAGCATGCTTTTCTTAAAAGAATATACATCAGCTTCTTCATGGAAAAACCCCTAAAATCACAATACCTTCAATATAATAGGGCATAGCTTAATACTCCACTTGAATTCAATGACCAATAAGCAGTCATAATGTGAGATCTGATTTGGACCCAAGAATATGGTTGATTTCTAATCTTCAGTTTAAATATTTAGTAAGATTGTGTGATTATTTCCTTAGTGTTGTGTCTGTAAGTCAGTACACCTTATTTAATACTGCCTTAATTCTTAAAATTTTTAAGAAGTGGTGATTTTATTTTTGCTTTTCAAATAAAATTCATGTAAAAAAGACTCTGTCTATTGTAAAGACTATTTCTAAGAAGAAAAAAATATGGCAAAAATAAAACATGTTCATCTATCATGGACAATGAAACAAATTTTCAAATTGTCATTGTGTGTGGGAAAATTTTCTACAGAACTATAGTAAGAATTTAAATATTGAGAAAAAGCTGAAGCTGTCTGTGGCTTTTCCTTCTTTGTATTTCTAACAGTTTTTACAGTAGTGCTTGTCTGTTTGGACCATGCCAGGACATGAATTCTCCTCTGTATTGCGTGAAGAGGAATTTTGCAGCTTTTAAATCTAATTTTTAGGAAAACATTTGGTGGGAGTGGCAAACCATCTCCCTTTGGAGTAAATATAAAAGCTTTTTTTTAGCTTGAACTTCCAGTGTTGTGGTTTTCTTTCACAAACTACTAATTAAGCTTTCAGAGCTCCAGCAGGATAGTTTCCCTGCAGTGTGACCTCAGAGGTGTACTTTAGTAAGTCACTGTCTAAGGAACCATGCAATACAAGCTTATTCCTAATATGTTGCATCAAGTGATGATATCCCACTCAGATTTTAATTTCAAATTTAGTTAACACCTGAAAGGGGTAAAAAACATCCAATCATTTCCTTATTCTGGACCACCATTTTTTGAATTATTTGAACCAGAAGTTCTCCATGAAAATTTTTGCTTTGAATCAAATGAACTCTCAAGAAGAAAATAATATGTTCTTTTTGCCACTGTTTGTCAGACAGATGGAAGATGTGATTCTTCAGTGGCATGCCACCTCAGTTACTGGACCACACAAGGCTTTTCAAGGCTTGAGGTGTCTGCTTACCAGTGCTCTATAAAGTTTAATATAATGTCTCCTTCCATAATCAGAACTTAGTCAAATATATGTGCCAGTCTGGTAAGAAGTGAATAAAGCTGATGCAAAACCTATTTCAAGTTGGTATATCCAATACGAAATGTCACATTTTACTGGTTGACAAACATTATCACTTCATTTCACAGTACAGTAAACAACTCATAAGTCACTGGCTAATTTGATTGACAGTAGCCTTGGGCATTCTTTAGAAATCATTTAGTATACTGCACTGAGTCAGACTTTCAGGGTAATTGACCTCAAAAATATGAAAAAAAGTCCTATAGTCTGCTTAAAATGAAGGGAAAGAGGGAAATCAAAAATGTGAGAACAATAAATTATAGAAATTTCTCATTTGAGTAAGTAACAGCTTTAATAGCTTTCTTTAAGAACTGAATGCACTCAATTGAACATCTGCTTTCCAGCTGTGTATATTGATATATTACCAGGGTTTTATCCTCTTCTACTTTAAATATATCCATAAGTTTTTCAGAGCTCCACTACCTGACTTTCTGACAATGCCTTGATTGTGAAAGATATAAAAATGTCAAAAATTCTGTAGGCCATTTTATGCCCAGGATATTATTTTTCAATTGAATCCAAAGACAGATGTCTATGAACAATTAAACCATTCTCCAATCACACCTTGTTCCAGCTGGGATCATAGAATTAAAAGGAAATAAGCCATCATGATTCACTTATTGCCAGAGTACCTAGTGTTTCCTGTACTGCTGATAGATTCTTATTAAACAATTCTGTCGATGGAAAATGAATATTGTCCGCTGCTTGAACTTCTAAAGTTAGTTCTTTGATATTAAATTTGATTTTCTTCTCTTATAATAATTCATACACTTAGTGACTGGCTTCAGAAATTCCCATTAGATGGAGATTATGTTATCTAAAGCTTACTAAATCCCACATCAGGTCTCAGGGAGTTTAGCTGTAAAGCAGAACACTGAAAAGACCTGTAGTGAAAAGAGGAACTTGCTAATCAAAAAAATGTAGCCTGGTGACTCTTCTATTAAAGGAGATGTGGAAAATGTTTACTTCTTTCCCCCACCTTAATATGAAGTTACCTTTTTCAACTCCCTTTGCCACTGTTTCTTGCTTGGCAGCCACAAAGCTCAGACTTACTAAGTCTACAGCAAGGGGCCAAATAATATGTGCCTATGAACCAAAATATCATCAGTATGTTTATGTTTTAGTGCTTCAGAACAGCTATACTCCCATTCATGTGGGGAACATTTAATTTCTAGACTATGCCCAGAAAGGTTGCTAATAAAATATTTCTGCACTTTGTAGATAGACAGTTTGTGATAGGTTATATATTTTGAAAGAAATATGCACTCTCACCATTTCCCCTGGACACAATAGAGAAGAAACAAGCAGCCTTTGTTTCAAAAAGCTGTTATAAAATTGAAGGAAAAACCTACTGATTGATATGTTTAATTTTATTAAATGGTACCAAAGAAACATGATTGCATCTTTCAGAAACACTAACAATTAAAAGAATGCGTTAAAATGTCTAAGTTAAATCTCTCAGGCTTGATAAGTTTTTGCAAAAGATTGACACATATTAAACTTCTGACTATGGAAATTGCAATCAAGTGAGAAGTTATTTCCTTTAAAATGTTGAGTTTCTCAGTACATCAGAGGAGACAATTGAAAGATAAATCCAAAAGACTGAGAAAAAGCTGATGCAAATGTGTTTCTTTGTACCGTTGCAAATCTGTACTAGGTGCACTGGTTTATATTACACACTTCTTACATATATTTATGCACACTTAACTTGAAAGAAAAAAAACAAAAAACAGGTCAGCTTCTGCTCACAGGCCCCAGCCAAGCAAATCCTTTAAGCACGTGCTTAAGTTCAGCAGAGGAATAATAATGTCGACATGAAGAAAACTCCACATATGTTTAGGTGATTTAAATGTTCACAGGTTCTGGGTAGTTTTATTTAGGATCTATTCTCTTGTAGCAGCAAGCACTAACATGACTTTCACTTTCCTTCCATAGACCCACTGTTCATAAGAGAAAAGAAATTTGTAGGGCCGGGCAACTCTTTGCATAGGTATAAGTTTATCCCTTGTGTCCATCCCATTCCACCCTGTCTGTGTCTCCCTGTCTCACTGCCCCCCTCCCTCTGACTTCATATTGTCTTTTATTCAACAGTGCTGGGACACACAGACTCAGAAATGTTTAAAAATCAAGAACAATGTAAACATATAATTTGACCAAATGTATGACACAAAATTTGTTCAACATCTGTCTTTCAGAAAGAACTACTAAAGTAGTGTGTCAAGGGAAAATACATTCAGACGAGTTAACAATTTTTTTCTAATTTTTTTACCTGAAGAAGTCATATTCCAGTTTCTGAAAGGAAAAATCCTGATTTTCTTTGTCGCTACATAGGCTGTGATTTTTTTTTTCCACTATTGAATTAAGGATAAAATTTAAAATGAAAAAAAATTGGAAAAAAATTTTAATTCTCCCTGTTCACTTCATCTCCACCTGGATCCAGCTAGGGGTTTAGTATTCACAATGCTGCTTGTTAAAAGCCAGTCAAATTCAAATGAATATATCATTCTATATCATTGTAATGATATAGAATACTTCCATCCAGAGATACTTGCATTTATCATGGAGTGTGTGTGGGGTTGTGGGAAACTGAAACACAGAAAATGAAAGCAAAACATCAATATTCACACAACATGTAAATGGCAGAAAAAAGAATTTCAGAATTCCTGAGATTTAAAAACACATACTAAACCTCAGACACTGCTTCAGCTCAAGCAGTTCAGCTGAATTTAAGGCTTCAGAGATTATACCTGGATATTCAATTGATTTGAAGTTGTTCTCTCTAGATACGAAACACCTGAAAATCTGCTAAATGTAGAATAAATCTTGCTGACTGATAAAGGAAAGAATATTTTCTTAAGAAACTGCTTATTCTTTCCTCCAGATCTGTTATGTGTGGTGAAAAGATGCATGATATTTGTTGCTTTCTCTTCAGTCCTCTGAATTACCTTTCAGGCTTTTTTTTTTTCCACCTCCTCATTTATCTTGAAAAATAAATTCAGAGATATGGTTGAAAACCAAGTTCTTTATAACACTTTCAAAGGCTAGTAATTTGTGCCCAGTAATCTTCTTGTTCCAAGGATATAAAAATTGCATTATTTGCATTTTAAAAAGTGTACTATGAGACACAAGGGAGGAACATGCTCATTTTACACTTAAGGTGCCCTAAACTTCCTCTGCAGAGCTTTTTTAGTTGAGTAAGAGAAATTTCCCCATAGGTTTACTGTGAGCTTAGATATACTCACTCTCTCAAACTTCCCCACATATTATAATGTTATCATGGTGGACTTAAAAATCTTCACTAAAATGCCAATACAAAGCAGAAGCTTCATCTTATTTTAAATATTCTACTTTTTAAAAATGTATTGATTGAACTATTAGCATTTAAAGTAATTTGTGCTCCCTCAGCATTAAAAGGCTCAAAATTTTCATAATTAGTTAGCATCACTGAATGATATTGCTTGTAAGATTGGACAAGATCTGTCAAGAAATCATAGTTGATACTGATTTGGATTACTGATAAGATCATGTTATATGAAAGAACATAGATTTACATCTATCTGACTGAAAAGAGAGAGTCTGATAAATTTTTTCTAGTTTAACATCTGAAATCAGAATGGTGACATCCTAATTGGCATTCAAAAGAATACTGAGGTAGAAAAGTGTTGCTGCAGGAGTGAATGTTAACAGTGTGAAAGATTTACACTTACATCTGGGAAAGTCACGGCACATTGGATGAGCTCCAGCAGGTAAGAAACCACTGTGTGGGAAAGGCAAATAATTGTATGTCACAGGATCAAAGGAGCTCTTGAAATGTTAGAGGAAATTGCTACATGAGTTTAGAAGAAAGGTTTTTTCCCTCGTGGAAAGCTTGCACTGGCTGTCGTGTGCGGCCAGTGACAGAGAAGACTGCATGTCCCAAAAATGTCGGGAGGCTATTGCCGGAGCCATTAGGGAAGCAGGTTGCAGCACAGAGATCACACTGAGCTTTGGCATGTGAAGGAGACTTACAACATGAGGTTTCAAACCAAAGAAAACTCCCACAGGAGCTGAGAGCTAAAGAAAGATTCATTTATTTTGTGCAGTTGTAGGATAGGGCTTTTTTCAGCAAGTGGTTTGAGGTTTGCACCTAAGCTTCAAAGCAGATTTTTGTAACGGGTATGGGAGGATGTACTTCACTGTTTTGCTGAATTTTTGCAAATAAAATTTGATTTGGTTAAGATACCTTTGTTTCTTCATCCGTTGTTTCTATAGTCATACCTTTCAGAGAGTTTAAAAAAAAATAAACATTTCAAATGAAACTAATTCTTTTATACTCTGAGATAGTCCAGATGTTGATTAAACTGCCTTCAACGTGCGATCAGGTGTCAAATTTAAGGTCTATGGCAAAAGCCAAATTAAAAACTTTTCCTGCCTCCAAAAGTAGGAGCTTGCCAGGATATTTATCAAGGTAGCAAAAGTCAGGCGAGTAGGAACTTAAATAAAAATCAAATACCAGCTTCAGGATTTAGAGTTTTGAAATTCTTTGAGATTAGTCTTTCTTGCTCTCCCTTGAAATTAATGATGGCAACAGAATTGATTTAGATGAGAATGTAGTGAGCTTAGCCAAGAGCAAATCTTCAAATCCTGCTCTATGAACACTTAATCCTGAGAGATTAAGTTACAAAAAGCATTTGTAGTATTCTTTTTTCAGCTTTCTTCCCATGGAGCTATACCCTAACAAAACAAACAACCATTTTGCAAGGATGAACCTGTGAAAGAAAAAAAAGCCTTATTTTATGTGGTGCTAATTTGCCAAATACTTTAAAACTGTGTTTTAGATAATGATTTTATGTGTTACTATACACAACTAGAACATTCTGTGTAAGGTAATATGCACATGTTCACTGCAACAGAAGATGTTAATCACGTACTTTAATGAACTTTAATGTTGTTTTTAGAGGAATTGCAGCTAACTCTAAGCAAAATGTCCTGTGAACTCATTTATTTGTTTCAAAATATGAAGATTAATAACTACCCAGCTAATACACCTCTAAATAATTTATTTAATGATCACAAATGTCAATCACTTAGTGAGCTTATGTAATTAAAAATATTTTGAAAACTTATGTTGACCCATGCCTCCACTTTTCACAGTGTGTAGGATATTCAGATGAGAAACCTGAAAGAGACCTCAGAGCTTGAGATTGGACTAACCTGCTAATCACATGTTCCAGGTTCTGACCCTCCCCCTTAGGGCCAAATTATGGTAACCAATTTCTTTTATCTGTTGATACAGCTTATATTTCCTTCCAGGGCTTTCCAGACCTTAACAAATTTCCAGAAGATATTTTTGCACAAAGTGAATCTATGACT
Source organism: Promerops cafer (assembly GCA_013398275.1). Lineage (NCBI taxonomy): Eukaryota > Metazoa > Chordata > Aves > Passeriformes > Nectariniidae > Promerops > Promerops cafer. The sequence goes on from VZSE01007339.1 coordinate 532,303, forward strand.
CCTCTCCTAACATCTGTTATGGTTTGAGAGTGAGAAGACTGAACAATGCAATTGTTCCTGCTTTTTGTCCAAATGCTACACACTGCTACATTGATCTCATATTTGTTGTCTTTAGTGGAACTTTTTTTTTTTTTTTTTTTTTAATTGGCATTCCAGATTATGAGGACAAAACACTGGAAGTGCAGGAATAAAATAAAGTTTTCTCAAGTCACGCCTTTTCCTTTTATTTAAAATAAGGTTTCTAAATTCCAAAGCAGCATTGTCTTTTGACAGTGGCATCATGTTTAGAGTTACTAATTCATCTTTCATGTGATATTAGTCTTTACACCTTTTTAAAACTTTTTTTTCAATTTTAAATTCTATTTTCTGTCTCTTTTTGTAATGTGCTGGTTCATGGCTAAAAAAAGAGACTTTGGCTGAAGAAAAGGTCATGGAACAAGGCTGATACTGAAACCTTAGCGAATAACACTAGCAAAATATGAGAGAATTTAGTGAACTAGATGATAACAAAATAAATCTTCTTCCTCTCCTCCAAGAATTCAGTGTTTATTAGATAATTCGTATTCATCAAGCTTTTTAGTAAACCAAAGTTGGTACATTCTAGTTATAACACACTGAAAAAGGATGTTGCTGCTATTTACAAATTTATGACAAATTGTGAGACATGTTCATTAACTCTAGAGGTTCAAACAACATACTTCTACTGGAAATGAGAAGTGAATCTTTTGTCTGTATCACTTTATTGTTTACCTGGTTTTCATTATGTGTGCTTTAGCCTGATAAAAATTAACTGAAATAGGGTTTTTTTAAGTTCTGTTTCCTTAGCAATCAATACAGAAAATGGGACTGAGGGGAGGAACCTAAGGTAAAAGCAGAACTTTATTATGAATAAATTCATTCTCTACTGCTCATGTAACTAAGGAAATAGGAGAAAAGAGATTTAAAATAGGAAACAGAAAGAAATTATATGCTTAGCAACACTGAAAGTAGAGGTGTGTATTTTATTATGTATGAAAGGAAGAAGTATAAAAGAAGCAGTAGAAATGATGAGGAAGGTGTAGTCTGGTTTAAGTCTGGGCTTCCTGTCAGAAAGTTGTAGTGCTTGCAGTATTATTGGGGAAAAAATAGCTGCTCTGTACAATTACCCCAGAGAAGTTAATAAAGAATTGGAGGCAAAAACCCTTTCATTCTCCCTCATTTCCAGTCCCTCAAGTTTTAAAACAGGAAGTTTCAACTCTTGTGTCCTGTGATTTTTCAAAGTAAGTGCAATTCAATATACCAGAAATCACAGTAGAAAAAACATTCTCTCCAAGTTTTCAGCTATTTTCAGAGCCAACAGATTTTGATAATGCATAGAAATATTCTTTATCATTTTAATAGCTTAAATGTCAAAATGTCTCATCTGCTTAGCTTGTAAAGTCTCCTTTTCCTTGGCAAACATTTTCAACAGAACTACAGTATAGATAAATGAGAATCAATACAGAAGGGTTAACTTGGAGCAAGTGAATGTATTTTGTTTTGAGATTCACAGTGCAAAATTAAAAATATTTTTCATTTCTATGAAATTCGAGCATAATTCTAGAAAAAAATAAGAGTAGATTTCTTATGCCTGCCTTTCCTCTCCCC
>VZSE01007339.1:533956-684538 GCA_013398275.1 Promerops cafer
TCCCCCCCCCCCCCCCCCCCCCCCAAATCTACAGGGTGATCTTTTATATATACCAACCACTGAAGCCCTTCTTTATGGTGATGTTTTCACATCTCTGTTCACACATGCAAGGTTTTAAAGCAAGCTTCCTATAAACAGGAGAAATTTTTTGATGATTAAATGGTTACATAATACTATCAACAGTTTAGGCTCTAAATTTGATCGTTGAATGCCCTACAAAACATAGTTTAAAGCCAATGAGACATTCCACTTTAAATCTTTTTATGCTTTAAAAATAGAGAAGAACCATCTACACTTTTCCCCTTTACCCTAGTTCTCAGCTAAAAGCACAGAGTAAATTAAGTATGGCTTCTTGATCTTTTTCTTTAACAAAGTGCCAAAAAAGCATTTAAAACTTTTTGAACTCTTGTGAATGTCTCTAGAACCTTTACCCTATTCACTTCAAATATGGTAAAAAAATGGTTCAACAGTATTAGCTGTGACCTGCTAACTTTGAGGTCAACATTACTTGCAAAGAAAACTCCAAAATAAAATGCAGTTAAGAATTTATGTTCCTTTACAAAGTATTCTGATCTGCCCCTTTTGTGTACTATTTGTTTAATGATATATCCCTGCTTCATGTATGCTTTGAAAAACAGCTGTGACAACACATGAAATGTATCTGGTGTTTTTAGATCTACCTATCTCTTGTTCTATGTAAACACTTTTCTGCCTCTTCTGAGATAGTAATTTTCATATTGGACATGCACAATAGCATCTCTTGCTTTGGGGTATAATATGCTATAGCTCCTGTAAACCTCATCCCTCTTATTAAAGCCTAGAATATCTTCCAGCCATTGTTTTGCTAAGTGTTCTCTGCCTCTGGAGTCTTGATGACATAATTCAGATCTGCTTTCAAGATCCTCACCTTAGGCCAATTACATTCTAATTGCGTGACTTTATGATTTCTTGGGAAAGGAGAAGTAAAGTACTTCCTATTACATTTTTTAATAGTTTGAGGGGGAGGTGACATGCAGAAGATATAAGCATTACACGCTAAGATTTTGTGGACATTTTCTTTAAATAAATGTGACAGCGCAAAATCAATGTGTACAATGCATAATGGATACTCAGTGAATTGCTATTAAGGTTTTTAAAAGAGCTTTATTAATTTAAATATTTTATTATAATTTGTCAGGATGTAGGTTTGGGAAACTTACTGAAATTAATTTTTTTTTTTTTTGTGATTTTTTGTGATTATTTTTTGTTTCATTTTCACTTTAATTTATAGTGCTTTTATAAAAGACAATGTTTTAAAGTAACCTTGTGATCAGCAAGGAAATACTGAGAAGACATTTCATAAAAGTAGATGTGTAGGAGGCAGAGAAAAATCCTAATCCTGGAAGAGAAAACGACCATATTTAAACTGCAAATAAAGTGACAACCACTCACAATAAAGGTTATAAGTGTAATAAATCTTCAGAGCAGTTTTCTTAAAAGCGTGGTAGGGTATTCATCCTCTCAAGTTTTTATATTGTTTCTGAGGGTCTTTCTAATTGCCTTCAGTTTACAGTTGGAACAAACTGTAATAGAGCTGTGCTGACTTGGCAAACAGTGATAGAAATAAGTTTCATGCCCTCAAACATTTTCTCTGAGTATTAACAATCCCTACCCTTGCTGTGAACACACCACGTACACAAATGTAATAAGAGCGAGAAGCAACAGTAGGAATAGAAAAACAATCAAGCATTTTTACACATTATGCTATGCCTATAATTTATTCTCTTTATATGTCTTAGAATATAAAACAAGACCCTTTGTCTTTTTATAATTTTAAGTGTTTGGATAGAGACACTCTTCTTTTGCTGTTATCTTTAAAGCTGTCCAAAATGACAAAGTATATATATTTTTTTTTCAACCACATATTAAATTTCCCAGTTGCTAAGATTTATCAGCTTAAAAAAAATTCAGAAATTGTGAAAGGACATCTCTACATTGCCCTTGAAAATGGTCCATGTAAGTTGTATTCCTGGATAATGAAAGAAAAATTTTCATCTTATCATTATTATGAAGGCAAAGTCAATATATTCATTTCAGAACGCATAACTTAAAAAGTTGCTATAATTAATGCTCTTCAGAGAGCTGGGAAAACTAATACCTAGTCTATTTAGTTATAAAAAATATAAAAATACTCATAAGAAAATGCTTTTAATAAAAATTCCCAAAAGGTGGGCTGTGATAAGCACTGCTCTGCCTGTCCTTACTACATGATTTTTTAGACATCTTAGAGAAGGGATTTCTATATTAAGTGTGAAAATTAGGAAATTAAGCCTTTTTCAGTGAGTTTTTGAGCAAGCATGCAGCACCGTATAGAAACAGTAAAGACTAACATAAAGAATGTAAACCAAATTTCAATTTGAATTCTCCACATGCTAAATGAGAGCCAAATAACCAGATGTGTGTATATATATGTGCACACCATAAAAACATGTCACATTTCAAACCTAACGTATTATGACAGGAATACTTTTATGTAAATTTAGGAGGTTTTTTAAAAGGCAGAAACCTTCATCCATAAGGAAAAGGAAATGAGCTAACACACCACCATCATCACTACCAACTGCATACCTTCACTGCAGTATACTTCCAGCTTATGTGACCTAACCTCTTACTGACCTTAAAAAGAAACTATTCTTTATTTTAACGTTACAAAAATTATATAAATATATGAGCCTGCTAAAATCTCCATAGTAATATTCTTCCTCCTATCTGAGAGAATATACCAAGCATATTCCTCATAACTTCCTGAATTTCAGTGAATATATGCCCAGAGTCAAAGTGACCTGAATTCTTTCCACTTCTGAGTACAATTCATGGACTGTCTGAAGAGCTAATCAGACTGAAAGCAATAACTTTCTAGGTGAAATCCTATCCCCTTAGGTTGCTTTGTTTCTCATCTCAGAAGAACCAGGATTTTATTTTCTATTTCTAGTTGGGCTTTTTTTTTCTAGGATAGAAAAATGAGGAAAATACTTAGAGCAATATAGAAGTAGGCTGAATGCTACAAATCTTATTTAAAAAATCAAATGCCATAACTATACAACTTAGGGGTTCTACAAACCTTTCAATCTTTCCAGTTCTAGAAAATTAATGCACCATGAAATAAACTTTTAATATACTCCTTCCTTCTCTTTCCTTCACTCCAGAAAATAATTCTATATTTTATATCAAAGACAGAAAGACAACTCAGGAAAGCCCAGTTTAGGAGTCTAGCTGCTGAAAACAAAATTGAATTTTGACACTGAGAGCATTAAAAAATAAATATTCATATCAGGGCTTTGCTATATCCAACTTGGTTTTGTTTCAGTCTTAAGAATTATCTTTGTATTTGGTCTTTTAAATAACATCTGAACTTGTTTATAATTTTATAATTTGTTATGGACCTCTTTTAAAAGTTAAGTTTGGAAATAATTTTTAGAAATACTATAATATCTGACATTAGTTTAAAGGGAATGGCAGAATGGCCAAAATACATTTATAAAGATCCAAACATGGCAATCCATGACTTCCAGATTACAAAACACTCCTGGACAATGCCATGTTTGAGCTATAGCAGAATTTTTTTCAGAAACTTATAAAGCCCCGCTTATCAGAATGGTTAAGAGGGGAGGGGACTTCTTGAGGTCATCTAGACTACGCCTGTTCAAGCAGGGTCACCTCTATATTCTGTTTAGAAAACCTTTTTTCCATGTTTGATTAGACTCATAGTAGAAAAGTTTTTTGTTATGTACGGGTGGAATTTCCTGGGCTTTAATTTGAATACGTCACCACTTGTCCTGTCAATGGGCACAATCATTTGCTTTTATCAGAACTTTATAGGTATTGAACAGATCCTCCTGAGACATGTTTTCCATGTCTGAATCATGCCCACTTTCATTGCCTTTCCTCCACAAAAGATGCTCTAATGCCTTTATCCCCTTTGTGGCCCTTTGCTGGATTATTTTCACAGCATTCCCGTCTCTCCTGTACTCAGAAGTTAAAACCAGGACCCTGCTCTTCTATTGTGTCTCACAAGGGATGAGTGGAGGGGAAAGATCACCCTGTTGAACTCCTGGCAATGCTTTTCCTAATGCAATCTAGAATGCTGTTGTCCTTCTTTGCTATAAGGATGCTTATTTCCTCAGATTTTCCTCCTGTGAGGCTGGACATGAGACAGCAATGTGCACTCACAGCCCAGAAAGGCAATCATATCCTGGTCTGAAACAAAACACATGTGGCCAGAACTCCTTAAGAACTTCTCAGGAGAAAGTACAATGATTGTGGGATAGGGACTAGAATTACTGAGATTATCAGTGGTATGATAGGGGTCAGAAGGAAGGAAGGAAGAAGATGCAAAACTGAAATTTTAGAAACTTCAATTTGTGTGATGAATATAGGTGAGTTATTGGTGGAATCTTGGGAATGGATAATGTTTTTAAAAAATGTTAAAATATCCTGACTTTGATTTGGAATGGGAGAATATGTATGCACAAGGAAAACCCAATCAAGATAACAATGATGATAAGAAATAGCAAGGGCCTGAATTAGATCCTTTACAACCTAGGTCTGTGACTGGATTAGAGATAACTCTAACACAGGTTTGATGAATGATGTTACCCATTAAGAAGGTTTGCAAAATGGAGAGAATGATATTCAAATCTGGCTAATCACTCAAATTAGTGTTTTTATGCTTTCTAAAGGAGTTCCTTATGACAATTAAATATGACAAAGCTCTGGGGCTGTAACAACACAGCATGAAGAAAATCCAGTGTTTAAGGTCCTCAGATTCATATTGTTAGGTGTGATCATTTAGGGTTGGGACCATGCCTTCTGGCTATCTGGAGACTTTAAAAAAATATTCTTTAGGCTTTGTCTGCATTCACTTATTCATTAAACGTTGTGTCTTTTAAAGACATATTTAAAGCAATGGGGAGAGGGATGTTTGGTTTGCAATGATCTTTGAATTTAGTGTGTCCTCACGTGTACTTTTTGCATGCCAACAAGACACTTGTACATACTACAAAGGCAAATGAAACCAGCATAACTGAGAAGGATGTGATGTAAATTTGTATTCTAAGTCATTATTCATTCCTCAAGTACACGGGTGCCTCTATTACAAAAATTGATGTTTCTCTTTCAGTTTTATGCTGGTTTAGAAATAGTATGGATCATATATCTACTTACATTCATGATATACATAGGCAAATAAATAAGGATATTCTACCAAGTATTAGAAAGATTCAGAACTAATTTGTTAAAATGTTTGTGCACTACAGTTTACTGCTGGATGTTAAGTTTTTCTAAGAAAATCAAGGGAGCAATTCAGCTTCCTAAATACCAGCATCTGCAGCCATCTTAAACTCTGAAAGATCTAAGTCCCAAGCATAGAGTGCTTGTGTTTTTACTGTGAATAAACCCACGCTATTTCCAAAGTAATATTCAGTCTGAGAGAAATAGACCCAACATTAAGATTTACGAAACATGTATTTGCTGCTGGGCACGTTTGTCTATTGATCTGGTTGATAAGTGAAAATAATTGATCTAATGTAAGATGAATTATTCTGTGCCAGAAAATTTCTCATGTAAGAAGTGTTGAGTAGAAAAACAAGAACGTGCTGATATATCAAGGTCTCTACCAATATTACAGATGCTGAGTGGATAATCAGAACAGAGTAATAGAGTAAGCATCATTAAAAATTCAATATTGGATACCCCATGGATCAGCAGGGTCTGCTATTGTCCAGTGCCTCAAAAGGGATGTGCTGTAGTGACATTTTAAAGCAATATTTATTGAGGTTTTAATAGAACTCACTGTACCTGAAAATTTTCAAATTCACTTTTTGCATAGCTTCAAATGAATAGTTAGTCTTTCAGTGTTTTTTAGCACCAATCCTTCATGCCTTTCTGAAATCTGTAATCTAAAAAAGATTGATTTTATTTTTAACTGACATTTAAAAGTGGCAAGGCTTCTTCTACAAATTCCTTGTCACTTAAAATAGACTGTTGATACTCTGTCATCAAGAGATAATTCAGGATATAATTAGTCTTTTTCAAAATTTTATGCCATTAAATACAAAAATTATACACATTAGCCATGCCTCTTAAAAAAATATGATACATCAATGCATGCAAATCACTGTGTCTTCATAAATATTTTCTTAGGAAGCAGAACATCCTATTAATACAGAACCAACCAGAAAGCACTGATCAACTTTCACAGGGTCAGTTTTTAAGTCATCCCAATGTTTAGGTGAAATCTAGAAGAATGAGATATCAAAAATAATAAGAATGTTTAAAAACCCAAGGACCGGACTTTGTTTTTTTATAAAACTGTTCTAAAGTATTTGAACTTAGATAAAAAAATTTACCCACAAAATTGTGTGAGAATTATTGAAAAACAGTAAGCTTATTCCCCCCCCCAAAAAAAGCATTAATCAAGATAGTTTTTATTGGTGTGGTTTTAAAAATGTGTTTCAGTTTAAATTCAGGCTTCTAATTTATGATAAAACGTTCTTTATCTTGGAGCTGTGCAGATATAATAAATTTAAAAATGGAAAAATGATTTTGTAAAACATTTCATTATTTTTACATGTGGAAGACATAATAGATTTGAGCAAGATATTCACCATAAATTTAATTGTGAGGGAACAACATCCATAACTCATTCAGTATTGTCGTGATGTGTTCCTTGTCCCCTACCTTTGTGGAAATCAAGGGTTTAATTCAAACAATTGACTGAATAATCATTTCATAAGCTTATTGTGGAAAATTATATATTGAAATATAGATGAAAGTGTAAGTCTTTATACTATTTTGTATCTCATTTCTTTGACCTGTATATTCACTGTGTATTTAAACATACACATATAACTACATACGTATGTTCGTGTGTATGCATGTATCCAGTGTTCTCTGAAGTGCAAGCACTGCTATCTATCTAAGACCACCTTTTGCAGCTGACACCTTCTCATAAAAAAGAAATGCACTGTAAAGTGAGCTGCTCCTAAAATGACAGATAAAAGGAACGACAAATAGGGCCTTCAGCTTGCACATTTTAAGATTCTGACAGCATGACCTCTATTGCTGTCACTTCATAACTTTCATACAATAGTTGTCACAAAAATAGCAGAAAGACATTGTCATGATAATCTCTAGGTCTTGGGCCTGTAATCAGATCTATTCCCTTGCAAAGTCCCAGAGATGGCTTTTTAGGGCTGGGAACTTTTCTTTTGAGCAATCTTAAAGTCAATGAACTAGACCAAGTTATGGGTTCTGCATACTGCCAGTGTAGGGGAAAAGAATCCACTAAAATTTAATTCACTTTGCCAGTGTTAGAACATGGTGAATCCCATTGTAAAGACTAGTTTAGATATGTAGAACTGATGATAGTTGTGAATATCCCACTTTCCAAAGTTATGTAGCATAAATCCTGCCACAAAAGGGTGCCTGAGGTATATGACAGGTTGAACATTGATGATTCAATTTTTAACTGAATTCAATTCTCCTTTGTTCACCTGACTAGACTACTATTTCAGGTGCAAGGGGAGAACTTTGAATCAGCAGTAAAAAGTATATTTTTCACAAGTTCTGCTATTGCAGTAGCAAGAAAGGAAATAGCTGAAAGTTTTTAAAGTACAGAAAGTTTTGGAGCTAAAACATTTTGAACAGAATATTTTGTATTTTGATTAGTCATTTGTTTTAATTTCATAAATTAATAGTTGTAGAGCAGAAAATACATTAATAAAATTTTTAAAAAATCCACAAAAACCTGAAAGTAATACCTTTGCAATTAAAGATGCTTGTAAAGTTGCTTTAAAAAAAAATTCCAGTATTCTTGGAATTACCAGGATTGTAATCAGAATAAAGAAATGCTGAACTTTTAGATTTTAATCATGCTTCTGATTTCCATATCTAAAGTATACTGCAACCTCACTATTTCCTGTATTTACACAAATATTTCTGGAATGACTTTCCTTTACTCTCCATAGTAAGATGCATCAACATCCTCTTATTTTCACTGTGTTGGCTGCAGGAGTCATCCTAGGATGTGTCCCAGGAGGAATCCTGAGGAAGGCTGGAAGCTTGTGATGCATTAGTGAATTTGTCTCATGTCCCAGTTTCAAAGTAAGTAGGTTCTAGCTGAAACCAAAGCTTTTATCTTCAGATCTGCAAATGTGCAGGATGACAAAAAAAAAAAAAAAAAAAAAAAAAAGGGAAAAAAAGCTCTGCTTCACACATGAAGAATCATATGGAGGTCAGATTGTGCAAGACCATTGATAAGAAATCCAAATCTATGTTATGGACTTACCTAGAAGGTTGTACAGTGAGTAGTGTTGTGCAGTGCAACCTGAGAAATCTGTAATTATATTTTTTAATAATTCATAATCATAGCTGTCAGGATTGTACATTCAATATGTTAAATTATGCTTTCAGTAAGGGTAACTTCATCTTATGCAGTGAGATACCTCTTGTACATGCCAGCATACGATTCAGAAGACTTCACACAAGAAAGTCCCTGAGGAATTTCCACATTTGATCTCATGTCACTCAAGGACCTTACTCTTTTTCACAGCTTCAAATAGCTGTGGAAGAAAGAAAAGAAAATTTTGTTAGCTCCAAAAATAAAGGTGATCTAAAAAGTGAATATAGCATTTAACTTAGCTAAAGCACATATAGAGTATATCTGCTTCAGCTGCTGTCATGATATTTGCTGATTCCTTCCAGAAAATGACAATGTGTTTTGTTTTCTTGGTATTCAAGATACACACCCTCTGATGAACCTGAAATGTGGGGGTTGCTTATAAATACCAGTCTTTTTGGAGAACATTTTTCAGCATGCCAGCAATATACAGCTTTTGCAAACTTAGTAAATCTTTACTTTTCTAAGAATATGGAACCTGATTCTACTGAATTCAGTAGAATTGACTTTAGTAGTATCAGCAGGACAAATTCAGGAGAGCCACTTGTACATTTTCGTATTGGGCCTTTATGAAATCAACAATATTCATTTGCATTAAAAATGCTGTTGACAGAACTCAATGCATGGTTTTCAAGTGATGTTTTCAATCTCTCAACGAGCACACTGTTTAAGGAATAGCTCTCCCTAGTATTCCCCTGCACCTTGAGCACCCCTTATGTATTTAAGTGTGATTCAGTTTGGAATGGCATACCTGCAGGTCATAGAACAGACTGAAGGAGTTAAACCAGACATAAATCAGAATAAAATACGTGGCTCCATAGAAGGCTCAAATGGATAAAACAAGCCATGTATCCACTTGTGCACAGCATGTCTCTCCCAGATGAGCAGAGCTGAGAAAACAGGCTTCATAGACAGAACAAGTGTCATCCATTGATGTACATAATAAATCATCAGTGTAAAGAATTTGTCGATAACAGGCTGCCCTAAACATCCATATGTCTGCTGCATTAGGCTCATGTTGTTGCAACTAAATAAGATCTCAACCAACACAGAATGAAAAAAAAAGCAGCATAGCTTAAAGTGGCAGCAGATCAGTTTGTGAAAAACAGACATTTATCTCCAGTTCTTTTTCAGAGCAGTTTGGGAAATGCATAGTCATTTGTGAGAACAAGGAGCACGAGCTTATGCTCCACATGCTTATTGAATATCTAGACAGGCATTGGGAAAATTCTTTTAACATATTCAGACCACCTACAGTGCCCCCAAATACATGACCAACTTTAGCAATGTCTGCAATGCAGCTCACTCAGGTGAGTGGTGGGATTTAGCACTCAATGCAATTGTTTAGAGATTCTGGTTTCAGCTCTACCTCCACGTTGTGGGGCGGCCATGAGCAAGTCACATTTATTTCCCCATTGATATTTAATGTTTCTTTTCCATTTAATCTCTGTTCACGCAGGGTGAATGTGTGTTTGTACAGTATCTACATTGCATTTCATGGCACCACAACACAAATAAGAACCATCAAAGAGCTTCCAAGAAATATGACAGGAAAGCAATTTCTGAGGAAGTAAAGCAGGTTGCATATTCTAGATATAAGTGATATTAAATATGTAAGAGAAAACTGAAATTTATTCAGAAGTAAGTATGTCTAGCCCTCTTATGGCTTAAGATAATCTATAAAGGTCACTAATCCCTCTAAATTGTTATAAATGTTCCTAATGTATTTAGTGCCTGGTATTTTTTGTTATGATTCAATACAGAAGAACAGCTAGATCAGAAACAGATAACATCGTTCAAATTATCTCTTACAAATCCAAAAGATATAAAAATTTTATGTATTTATTATAACACCCTATTCACTTTGCAAGAATATCTGTTATCTCATGAATTTTATATGTAAGGAACTTCTGCGTAGAAAAGAAAGGGTTTTCTGATGATTTGTTTTTCTAGCACAGATGCCTCTTCACTTTTTTTTTTTTTTTTCAGAAGTCAAGGGATAGTAGTAAGTAACTTTCAACTCAGAACTGCTGAGTTTCCAAACTGGACAACATATTTCTTGAGGGACTTGGGGGAAATGAATTAGTAAGAAGGGAGTAGATTGTAACATACCATGAAAAGGACAAAGAGAAAAGGATAACTGATTATCACTGGAAGAAGCCCAAACATTCCTTTTCAAGTACTGTATGGAAATAGAATACGAAGGGGAAACACCACATTTTTCAACACAAGTTCAGCAGAACTGAACTCCAAAGATAAAATGGTCTGTGTGAAAGCAGGTTGAGCAGAATTTTTGACTGGCCTGCTCCTGCTAATTCACACAAAGACAATTTTCTGTAATATAATATGGAGGTAACCAGAGAATACTTAGGAGTCTAAACCTCAAACTGACTTTCAGAGCTGGCCAAGAGTTGTGTGAGCATTTAAGACTTGTCAACGAGAAGTGCAGTGAATCATTGTTCATGGGTGTGATGAGCTCTTCATGAAACTAACACATTGGTGAACAGCTCCCATCTGAAATGTGAAACACTATATATTGGAATACAAAGACAATATGCTGTCAAGAGTAGCTCCTTTGGAAATGTTTAAGTGTGGAGGTTAGCTTTTTTCTGTAATTACATTTATATATATATATGTATGTGCATGTTCATTTGTTTGTATGTGTGGATGTGTGTGTGTGGAAAGGCAGAGAGAAAGGAGAGGAGAAAGAGTAATGGAGAGGAAGATTCTTGTAAAAGCTAATTCAGAACATCTATTTAAAGGGTTCCCTAAATCATGCAAGTATTCCACAGAATATAAGCCAGCTGATAGAAAATCACTAGACCAGAACAGTCCATTTTTTTATTGTTCATGGGTAATTTACCACCCGGGCTTGTTGTGGTTTTTCCTTTTATTATCTACTATTCCTGATTTCCACGCTGTTTGTTATTTTCATGTGATTGCATACAATTGAATTTGGAACATAAAGTATTAGAGAGAGGAAAATAAATTACAATCAGAGAAATAAAATACAAAAGGGCATGTGAAATATCAAAAACTGTGAAACTTCTCCCTCATTTTTTTTTGACAGAACAAGAAAGGGTAAATTAAAAGACAAAAGTAAAGCTGCTCAATGATTCCACTTTCCTCACGCGGTAACAATTAACCAATGAAAATAATTGATACATGACAATATTAAAGCAAAAAAGTTTGGGATCTAAACTAATGTAGGTACTCATATGGGAAATACATGGAATAATCAGAATTCCAAAATGCATTTGGAAGAAAACTAAATACTCGCTCTGCAGGGAATGAGTCATCATATCACAAATAAAACTCATGAGAAATTCACCTTTTGAAATAACCTTCTGTAATGGAGTATAATTTTATTTTACACTTATTAAAAAGAAACTTAAAGGGATAAGAGATGTTTCTAACCACAAAAAGAACTACGAGCTTATAGGACGACAGGATTGAAAAACATAGTGTGAGCTATCTATTTTCTTTCTGTTTAAAGCTCTTGCATTTTATCCTTCTTGCAGACAGCTAGACATATTTGTTCTGGACAGGTTTTTTGAGAAGGACACTGTGGACTAAAAACATCATACTATATTTTTCATTTTTGAGGTACATGCAATCCATCCCCATCACTTTGAGGTAACTTTGCTTTCCACTAGAATGCTCCAGGTTTTAATCACGAGTCTACTTTTATTCTCAGTATGAGATCAAAATAAATACACCACCAGCGTGAACACTTTTCTGAGAGGACAAGAGGGATTCCTGCTTGTCATAACTAATGAGGGTGATCAAAGCCAACCAGGTGCTCCCACTGACCTGAGCTTTGATCATTTACTATACTTTCCAATATATGAGCCTGGGAGTGAGTTGCCCTGATGGCCTCTGGTTACATTAGTGGCATATGGCAGGAAAGGGGAGTAAAGATAAGAAGAAGCAAGAAGGAGAGGGGAATGTCTAGCTATGCAGCATATCTAAGACTAAAAACCTCTGGACACTTGAAGTAAGCTCATATTCAAGGCTTTTAATACACTGTACATGTTAATGTTATTGAAATACTCAGTAGGTTTTTCATGAAAGCTGGTCCCAAAGAGGAATGACAAGATCCTTCACTCACCTTTGAGCAATTACTCAAATGAGCAGACTCAGTATTTTAAAAGGGGTTGTGTGTGTGTGTGTGTGTGTGTGTGTGTGTGTGTGTGTGTGCGCAAGTGTTCTTCTGAACCCTGCAAAATTTCTGACTCTTCAAAAGAACATGTTAATGCTAGAATTTTGCACATTATAAGTATCTCACTTACCTGAGATTCTTTCACCCATTGCTGGCTGTGGGGTTCATGATAGCCAACACTGTACAATCTTTCAACTGCAGACTATGATGTTGTCAGATGAAGAATGTTGTCTATCCTACTAACTTTAGTTTCTCACTAGTTCTAAAGATGGATTATGTGATAGAGTTGATAAATAAAGGCATTTGGGGAAGACTTGCTCCATCAAATCTGATTCATATTAAGTGAATCTTTCTGAATACAGCTTTCCTTTGTCTGTGCTAGCACTTAAAACATTTTATGTAATGTACAGTTATAATTTCTTTAGTGTACTCAGATTCACCAACTGCTGTGCAGATTTCAGATGTTCTCCAAGAACATTGCAGCCACAGAGATTAAACATAGCAGGTGACATTATTATATGGGCCAGAAGCTGAGATAATTATTTAATTCATATCCTAATAAAAAGCAATGAAGGAAAAAGAGGCCTGCTATCATCTTTGTAAGATTCTCCTTCACAAAATTCAGAGAGAACCAAGAACATCAGTGTCCTACTTTTCATTTCCAGAAAAGTGGAGTCTTTCCTTAGCTCTTTTAACAAGGCAGGAATTCAAGGCTGTGATTTTATAAAAGAAAGAAATTCCATCCTTCAAAATACCTGCAGTCCTCAGCAAGTAAAGGTCTGTTTTTTTCTGTGCTATGATGTCCTTGTTGTAAGCAAGACAAGAGAGGGTAATCAAAGCTACCTGATTGTGCAGAAAACTGCAGTTCTATTAATCATTAAATTTTTTTCATTTCTTCTACCTCTCTTATTAACATCACCATAATTAAAAAAAAAAAAAAAATCCCTCTAACTAGAATAATGTCATTTAATATCCTAGCTAAACCAAGAAGATATAGTGTAATCCAAACACCTACCCTGGTGAATGAATTAAAAAAAAATATATTTTACACAAAATTTAGCTGTCAGTGTTTATTCAGCATAACCCTAACTGTAGAAAGCCTGCTAAGAGGATATGTTAACCTTTCCTACTAATGCACAGGCTTGGTGTCTCCATTGTCCTACACTGGTTCAGCCACCTTTGAACTGTTTATTACTACAGATGCTTCAGATGTCTGTCTTCTCCACAGTAACTGTCTTTAAAAGTGGAAAGAAAAGTCCCCTGAGTTTCCTTTCCTCTAAACATTTGTATGTTTACACTTAAAAACTTTTAACTGTAGCTGCCATTGTAAATCATTTCTGCTGCCAGGGGAATAAAGGAAAATTTTAATATGGAATTATTGTCAAAACAGAATTCAGCTGAGAATTTTGATGCACACCTTCAGTGACAACACCACAGATGAATACATTTACAAATAGATGAATGGTGCCCAATATCACAAATAATACAACAAAAGAATGTTTTGGTCTTCCTTTGAAGTGCCTTTAGTATGCAAATGATCAGCTTTAAGCTTAAATCTGCAGCTAGTTCCCTTGTTGCATATTGTGTGGCCTCAGAAGCCAGAGTGCTGTATCACAAGTTGGTAATTGCATGGTGTCAGATTGCACCTCATCTAATTCCATGTCACAGTAAATTATGGGTGTCTGGGTCCTGCAACATGTGCAGCTTTAAAAGCCAAACTATATGATGTCATTTTGTGCTAGGTGGTACTGGGGAGCGCCGACCTTGATATGTAATTTAAGTAACTTTCAATGCATTAACAGTAGCTGATGGAAGTATTTAGTAGTGTCACAGGCAATAGGGGTGATACAATCTCTTTTATGTTTTACAAACTGGAGTTCTGCTACCAACTAAAATGTAAAGTGTTTCGTGGAAAGTGTTTTGTGGAAAGCCAGCAGGCGTAATGTCTTCCACAAACTCGTACCATGGCATTATTTATATCCTTCTGTTGGTATGTTTGTCATTTTCGGGCTTATAAATGGAACATCAAAAACACGCAGTAGAAGCTGAATGAATTCTACAACTGTTCCTGTGTCTGTGGCTAAATTTATGTCACATTAAAGACAGAAACATTTGTGATACTTTGTTAAAGCCTGTATTTTGTATCCAGGGAAATCAGGGCAGATCTGAGCTCTGGCTGTGACTATAATTATTTTTGTTTTACCCTGAACTAGCTTGCTTCAGAAATAAAATACCATCATCCAAGGCATAAATTTTCCAGTCTTTTATACACAAAAAACCTCCAACCATTTATGTATTGTAAATATTTTTTACTATGATGGATCATAATCAACAGAGGTCAAAGGCAATAGGCAAAAGAAGCAGTCTGAACTTGGCTTAATGGAAGTTGCTTAAGGTAGTTGGAACAGATATCATATTTTCATGCCTGTAATTCTTTTTACAATGGGAAAGAGGTTCTTTGCTGCAGTGTAATCACAGGAGGAAGAGATTTTGACATTGATTTTGTGCTTCTTGGAACAAAAATATTTTAGATCTGATAGAGAAGTCATTATTTTCTACCAAAAAACTGTACTTCAGGTTTTAAAAAGCAATAGTCAAACAAGTTTGAAGGTTAGCTATGAGAGGAATTTAGCTTTTATTCTGACTGTCAAACTTCTCTCTGAATCAAAATGAAAACAATTAAAAATCCTGCACAGTTAAAACAATAATACAGACCCCAAATTCCTAATCTTGTGTTTCACAGCGTAGGATTTACACTCAGTAAAAGTAGAGAAGTTCTTAAACTCTGTGTGATTTCACTTACTCTTTGTAGAAGAAGATCACAAAGCTGAATTTTGCTAGAAGAAGATTCAAAAACTATTATTAATTCCCTGAAAATTATAGTTGCCAGACCAAGACTTCCTATGTCAAGAAGCATTGAAACTCATGAAATGGTGTCAAAAAATCACCTCTTTTACATGGAGCCCTATCCTTCTATTAATGGCAGTTAAATTTTTCAAAAGCCATTACCTGATTTAACAGCTTAAATCACATTTTAGAGGTGACTTTACCATTTAATAATTCAGCCTTACTTTGAAAGAAACTTGGAAGTTACATGTCATCTGTTTTTGCCCTTTTGAAAATCACATCTTGTACTTAATGCAATCTTTAAGCCCCTTGGAAAAGCTGGTTTAAAATCCTTTTTGAAAATGTCACAGTTGTAAGGGTACTTCTAAACTATGGGAGTTTGAAGCTTTCAATGCCTACCTGGAGTATATTCCCTTGCTCTTTCCCTCCATGTTAAAAGCAATATACCTAGCAAATGTTTTTCTTCTGTTCTTTCATGGAAAGGCAATGACATGCCTGTGCCAGGAAAATTAATCAAAACCTTTTTTACCTGTATACAGCAAGGTGTACGTGTGGAAATAAACTCGTGAGAACAAAGCAGAGGGGTGAAATGAATTTTAGATTATTGGTGCTTTTGACTGGCTTGCTGAAAGCAAAATGAGTTCGTAAAATGCAGAGGATGAATAGAATTACTGGCGTGATAGATTTGCCTAGCTTGTCTGTAATGATCTAGCTACAGTTGCAGCTATAACATTTTACCCATTTTTTTGTGTGATGCCTTTCTAATATTCACCTTACCTGAAATCACTCATGCTGGAATATGAGGGAAACTATTCCCATTAATAAACTATCAGTGTTTTTGCAGGGTGCATGACAGTTGCAAAGAAGAGAGTAAAATTTTGAAAATAAAAGTGGGAGAATTCAGCCCTTCAAAGACCTTATCCATTTGCATCATGCTCTGAATTCTGAATACCCTTTTTTTGCCCTCGCTACACTATTTGGCTAAAGATGTACACAAATCTTTTAGGATAAGGATCTGTAGCTTTGATTAAAGGACAGGACATAAGTCTGTGCACTCGCAGCCCACAAGGCCAACCACATCCTCGGCAGGTTGAGATTAGATAATAGGAAGAAATTCTTTACTGTGGGGGTGGTGAGGCACTGGAACAGGTTGCCCTGGAAGTTGTGGCTGCCTCATTCCTGGAAGTGCTCAAGGCCAGGCTGGATGGGGCCCTGACCAACCTGGTCTAATGAATGGCATCCCTGCTCATGGCAGAAGCGTTGGAACTAAAGGATCTTTAAGGTCCCTTCCAACTCAAGCCATTCTGTAGTTCTGACTCTCCTACCCTCTGCTTTGGTGGTCCTAGAGAGACCAGTAAGACCTTGTAGAGCACAAGGATCTCTGTGTGCATAATGCATTTATTGGTCTGGATGTACACCCTCAGTAGTTCTTTACCCAATTTTCAAATTGTGTTGCTGCACTTGTGTGTTTTTTACTACTATTATTAATAATAGGAACTAGAATGAAGTTTAGATAGCTAAAAAGTATAAGCAGTGACCACATTTGGAAACACAGTAGGATATAGCACAGAAGCCCTGGAATGCTACAAATGCAGTATTTAATGCTGATAGACTGCTGTTGTGACTATAACCAGGCTTTTAGACAAGTAAAAGAGGTATTTCTTGGTATTATAGGGTCACACCTTACTGTCAAGCTTTAAGTAGCACTCTGCATTGATCTCAGTGGGTAGTTGTGTTTAAAAATTGATGGCATGACCTGGCCCTTAATACGGAATGTCACCTGAAAGGAACATACAGAATTTGCTGTTCTATGCACAGTAAGAAAAAGAAGGAGGAAACACAACAGGCCTCATGCTCTCTTGACATATGCAGACAGCACAAAATTTTAAGCAGCATTTCATAGTGTGAGCCTCAGCCTGCCAAATAAACAATAATACCTTATTCCCACTAACTTCAATGGAACTTTTGGATTTATGTCTTTGTTAATGGAATCAGAATATAACTACACTTGGAGTTAAATGCAGAAATATTTTAATGAAAAAAGATATTGAAGCATCTCTAAATATTTTGTTATTGAAAAGATTTTTGGATTTGGAATCAGAACTTGAAAAAGCATATTAATATTTCCAACCATTCTCCCAGGTTTGAAACCTATGTATTTTTCTATTATTCTTAAAGCTTACAACAAACTATAAGTTTTAAGAATAAAAGCATTTGTTTAAAGTTT
The DNA here is from genome assembly GCA_013398275.1 of Promerops cafer. Classification (NCBI taxonomy): domain Eukaryota; kingdom Metazoa; phylum Chordata; class Aves; order Passeriformes; family Nectariniidae; genus Promerops; species Promerops cafer. The sequence continues at coordinate 551,630 of VZSE01007339.1, forward strand.
GACCAGGGAATAAATTCTGAAAGCTTTGTCTATCCTGATTCAAATTTCGCATATGCTATTTGTCTTGCTCATATATTCATCTGTTTTGTATAAGATCTCATTTTTCTTTGACAGCCAATGATCTTTTATTATATGAAAGAGACTTAAATTCAGCCTCTCAGCCTATTGTAATTATTTTGATCTTCCTGATTTGCTTCTCCCCATACAAACATCTGGTCATAAACTTGTACCACATAGCAAGGATACATATTCAGTGTGAGCAAAATCCTCTCATCCCCGTTCCATGTTTTTTGTTTTTGTGTTTTCTTTTGTCTTACCAAAGGGTGTGATCTGGTTTAAATTACAGTATGAACACGGCATAGCAGAGGGATGTATGCAACGAAGATTTTAAATAAGTCACTGAGCTCACTCTAACTTCCTCAATGTCAAAAAATGTGCCATTGTAAATCCCCTGGGACTGCCTGAACAATACTTGCATATTCCAGGCCTTATGTCAGGCTGATACCCATCTGTCTGTTTGCTAGGCTCTGTCTCTTCTGTCCTTTCTGGTATCACTCCCTCTGTTGTGGGGGAATGGGAGAGGAGGGGCTCTGAACAGCAAAATTTCCCTTCATTTTGTTCATAGGTGAGATCCTCTGGATATCTTCCTGCAAGGTACTCAAACTCCGTTTGCATTTTGTTGTAGGATGTTTTTGTGCTAATCCTAAAAGAAAAAAGTCAGCACCTAGCATTTTAAATAACCTTGAATGTCACTATTGTATTTGAATAATTTAGAACAGGGTCCTAACTCCAACCTGCAAATAAACAGTTTTGATAAATCTTAGTAGAGGAGCTGAGGTTTTGTGGTATGCACAGCACAAAATTTGCAAAAGTCAGAAGATATCAAGAAGAGGTAATATTAAACTTCTGTGGTTCTTTGCCACCCAAAATTTGAAGAGGTGTCCAAGTCTAATATTTGTCACTACCATTAAATTGTTAAATACTTTGCAAACAGCAGATAGATACACTTTCTTTGGCTTTTTTTTCCTTCAGCAAAAGAGCAACATATTTGTTTTTCCCTATCATCACAAAACTGGCATGACCTTAAAAATATATATCGACCACAAGAACCCTCACTGTGATATTTCCAACTCTTTTGTTTTTCCTTTCAACAATTTAGAAATTCTGCTGGATGTTTAGCCAGCCATGGGTTGGTTGGTTTGGAAATACAAACATTGAGTTGGCAAATATGCATGAGCTGCTTAGTGCCTGGTTGCATCTTCTTGCCACTGTGTGAGACAAGCAGAATGTCCTCGTGCCTGGAAGACCAAACAAAGGATTTAATTCCCAGGAAACATGCTTTGTTGGTTTCCTGTAGGATGTTATTATCTCTGCATCTCTTCTTTCTCTTAAACTACCAGGATAAAATGTCACTAGGGGAGAACTGATAGGCAGCCAAAACCTTACACTGAACATGATTACACAAAACTGTTTCCCTTGGGAAGGCAGGGGGAGTAGGAATTAGCAGTGTTCTGATGTTATTCAGTGACTGCACTTGTCACCTGATTTCAGCTAGGTATCTGAGTACATGCAAAATATTACAAGTCTCCTCTGAAGTTTTCAGAAGTAGATGGTATCATCTGGCATCATTCAATTTTTATTTGTGGTGGAGTGGGACAGGGGTGATGATATGAATATAGATGCTCAGTTTTATAGCTGAAGTATGCAAAAGAAAATATCTACTCCTGTCTGGCAAATTATATGCTTAATATATACAGCACAGTCTTCTAAATTGTCTCTAAATCACTATGTGACTGCCTAAAGGCTCATGTACCTAAGAAACTGATGACCTATTCAGTCATGTGATAGTTGTCTTCAGCTTTTCTGATGTCCCTAAATTAGCAGATACTTGATACAAGGAAAATCACAGGATTTGGAAACATGACTTGTGCAATGCAATACTTGTTTATTAGACTGTCCTTGGATAAAAAAAAGAGAGTTCTCTAGTCTTCTCCCTTAATACCTGCTTAGATATTTTTTCTCTGACTGGTCTCATGCCTCTTCTTTTCTTGAGTTCACAGTGGCTTATTTTCAGTAGAAAAGAAGGTAATAATATTTCCAGTGTAAATATTTCCAGTGCCACTATCTGTCTTCTCTGATTTTTTTTTAAGTATTAGAAAAGTGTGTGATCCTATTTTAGCTATCTTATTTGCACAACAAAGGCAAACATGCCTTGGCTAATATGTTTACTACCTTTTAGGAGAGTGAGAAAACTGTAAACTCAGGCAAAAAATGTTTAAGAATTTAAATTTCTCAATTTGTGGCCAGCCTGTCTCTCTCAGTCTTTCAAGAACAATCGCTGCACAATTAAATATTATGTTCAGGAAAGAAATAACAACTGCAACAACAAAGCCTTCAAATTCTGAAAATTAAATGAGCAATGATACCTTAATATACAGTCTACAGTCATACAGCAAAGTTCCAGATAGAAAAGAAAGTAATATTTATTCTTGAACTATGTCCTTTTAGTTCTTCACTAGTCATATACACATTGTGATTTTATAACTATTTATTGCAAAAGGATCCTAGACATCTAATACACTCAAGCTGAGTGGCTCAGCTGGGGCTGGATACTTGCTCTGGAGGTACTGTGGCACTTAAAAAATGTGAGCAACCCTTTACTTAATTTGAGAGGTCAATGAACAAAGCTAATTTCTTGGTATTTGTTAATTTATTCTTTTCTAAATATATGACGCTATAATTCATCACGGAAGCTCCTGGAAAAGTTTGGCAATAGCAAAAATGCCATTTTACAAATACACTGGACACACCCCAGCCATCAGGAAACAACAACCTCCCTCTTTTTCCTCTTCAATAGTGATGGTTGCTTCTGTACAATGTCTGCTTTTCTCAGCTAGACATATTTTCCTCATGCTACAAAATGAGAGATTTATGAGTTAAAAGCTCATATACCATATCATATGCAAGTTCAACCACTTTAGCTAACAAACAGCCACATGTAGGGTCTAGCGAAGAAGCCTCTTTGGAGTGAAGATTGAATAAGTCACACATCTAATGAATGGCTGCCTGCCTCATTGCCAAATGTACAGTGATACATCCTGTACTCTATAGCTCATCTTCAGGCTACTGCAGAGCTAAAATGTTCATACTCTGTGTCATTATTTCCATAAACAGTTCTTGTACTTGCCTTTCTCCACTTTTACTTCCCACTGTTGTACTGTGCATTTTAGGAATTCTTCAGTGCTGCATATCTGAAAAAATATTATCTCAATATAATGTTTAAAATCTCAACCAAGGTTTTAAAAATTAAGCCCAAAGGAATAGCATGAACAGAAATAGAATTCTGGTTTTACATTGATGGAAAACTGCTGTTGTATAATTCCCATTTTACTCTGCTAAGATATCATAATTTACATTTGTGTTTGCCTCTTTTTTCTTTTCCTATGACTTTTTTTTTTTTTTTTTTTTTTTTAGAGGGAGGAAACAACATTCCTTTTCCTTATGGGCATTCTGGGACTATCTAATGTCAAAATATTGAATATTTCAACAGAAAATTGCTCATCTCTCACACAAGAAAATGTTTTCTGCATGTGGCCTTATGGTAACTAATACAAGAAAGGTATTTTAAGCCGTCTCACAGATCTCAATATTATCACTACCATATATCATTCAGATTCTGTATTATTTATGAATACTGGGTTATTTTATACCCTAATTCATGTCACTGTATGATAAAATACTGCTTAATTTTTTTTTAGAATCTTGTCAAAATAGTGTAAAATAGTTGTATACCCTATTTGCCACTTCCTAATGCATTTATACTCTTAATTCATATCAATGTTTTAAGAGCAAAACGTCAGCATTAACACATGTGATATATTACCCCAGGACGCTGTTTCCTGAATGACTGTCAAAAGCTAGAAAATGTTTATCTGTGTATGCGCATTAAATCCACAATATATTCTTGTGTTTTTTCTTCAAGTGCAGAAAACTAGACACATACCTATGTGAGAAACCAGCAGTGTGCCAGTTTTAGTCTCTGCCTCTTTGAACAAGTAAAAAGATTGTTTAAGAGGTGATAAACATTTTGTTTTCCATGGTAAACTGTATCGAGGAAAATGCAGAATGAGAGACCGCTGTGGCATATAGTGTGTAAAACTCTCAGTACGCTATTGAGCCATGTCTCTGGAAGATGTATGGCTATATTTTGATCTAAGATTTTAACTCATGGGCTTCCATTTTCTCCAGTATTATGTACACTCACAATTTTTGGAAATAGAATTTCTGTTTCATTATCTTCAATATTTTCTGTATGTACTATATGTTTCAGCCCAGCTTGGTACAGATCAATTATAACAGCATTAATTGAGTTCACCATACCTAATTAGAACAGAAACAGATCTTTAAACTGTGTGAGATTTTTCCATTTTAATGTGTATTTGAAAGTCTGAAAGCAATATCATAAATGCGTTTTATTATAACTATCACACAGATTTCAGATTCGGTATATTGCTTTTAAAGAGCACCATGACTTCCTTCTTTCTTGGTCTTCTTTCTTTCCTTGGTGTTATTCTAATACGTAAAAAGCATGAATGTTGGGGCAAGGTGAATTAGGAAATAAATTTTGTGAACAAAACAATGTAATGTACAGTCTCAGTGAATGCACATCTAACCAAAGTAGAGATAATTGATATTGTAGTTTATGCAAGAGATAGCATGCAGTGTCACCTTTCTTTCACTTGTCTATGTCAGAGTTATGATGAAAATTCAATATTGCAAAAAGCTGTTCACAAAACACCTTCAAATTCTAAGTGGTAATACTGCTATTACTGAGCTGCAATTTGTAAGAAAACAAAAATGCTGACTTAACAATGTTTCTCCAAGTATACATTTCACGTGCTGCTTTTTCACACAGTATTGAAATGAAGCTGACATACCGGCACAGATCATTCCAAATCAAGGAAGGTTTTCCTAAGGATCTGTAACAAGACATTTTAAATTTCAGTTTTAAGTACCTTTCTCCATGTAAGATGCAAACATACAGAAAAAAAATCTAAATTTCTATTTTAAATTAATGCTATGCATTACTTGGTACTTAAAGAATCACTAAAACAACTTCTTAAAATTTCCTTTCATTTTTTTAGTCATTATGATTTAGCATCTTGACACACAAAAACCTCTTATCAGAGCACAGAAATATATTATCATTTCACCTTTCTCTGGAAAAGATAAAGTTATTTGTAATTTGTCTTTATTGTATGTTCAGTTGGAATTTTAAATTTTTTTACCATTGTCAAGATAATACCTAATTTTCCAGATGACAAAATAACCATTTTATTTTCAGTTACTTAAAATACTGATAGTTTGCAAAGCCCATTTTGGTAAGATACTTTATAGGGAATGTTACACATTTCAATTTCTACTTGTGTTTCTAATATATTCTTACAAATATTTGATAGCTGAGTTTAATTACACTGTAAAAAAATCCTATATTTCAACATTTTACGTTTAATTTAACAAGCACGTATATGTAAAATATCTTTAGCAGAATCATGTAAGTCTGTACTACATCAATATTTTGTATGCTTGTACCATTTTCATCACTTAAAATAGAAAAAGGATGACAGAAAAATAAAATGTATTTTTTGTTTCTAATTAATAAACTTTTCAGAGGGCCGAAGTGAAACATTCAGACTGAAGTGGCCCATGGCAGATAGAGTATTTCCTTAGGGATATTTATCTTTTTATGCTATGGGCAGATAATAAAGAGGGCTAATGCCAGAATGCTTTCTTTTTGGTGAACATAATGAAATAGGATAAGATGTCAAGGGCTCTTTCTGGTTTGTGGGGTTACCATATTGTGCTGGTTTCAGCTGGGGTACAGTTGATTTTTTTCACAGTGACTTGCATGGGGCTGGGTTTTGGATTTGTGCTGAACACAGAGTTGATAATATAGAGATGTTTTTGTTATTGCTGAGCAGGGCTTACACAGAGCCAAGGCCTTTTCTGGTTTTTGTGCTGCCAGGCTCGGGAGAGGGCTGGGGGTGCTTGGGAGGTTGGGAGGAGATGCAGCCAGGACAGGTGACCCAAGCTGACCAAAGGGACATTCCAGAACACAGAACATAGTGCTCAGTGCATAAAGGGGGGGAAGAAGGAGGAAGGGGAGGATGTTTGCAGTGATGGCATTTGTCTTCCCAAGTCACCGCTAGGTGTGATGGGGCCCTGCTCTCCTGGGGATGGCTGAACACCAGCCTGCCCATGGGAAGCAGTGAATTCATTCCTTGCTTTGCTTGTGTGCATGGCTTTTGCTTTCCCTTGTTGTCTTTGTCTCAGCTGATGAGTTCTCTTTTACCTTTCTGATTCTCTCTCCAGTCTCACTGGTGGGGATGTGAGGGAGCAGTTGTATGGGGCTTGGCTGTGGGCTGGGGTTAAACCACAACACAGCTAAAGTTACACTGCTATACTGGTGCCAGGGAAGATGCTGGCTAATGGGGTCCCTTGAGTACTGGGTCCTGGGATGGAGAAGAAAAGAGGCACAAGGGTAAATAGTTTTTAAAATTTAGTGCTTTCAGTCCTGTGAACTCTTTTGAATTGTTGACAACACGGTGCTGGTTATGGAGTAAGAGAAAGACTGTGGTGCTGCATCGCAAAAGGAATATTAAATCTATTCCTACTTATACGCTGCAGAGTAGACATGCAGTAGGAGACGGCCGTGTAAAGTTTAGCTGATATTTAAGATCAGAAACCAAGTTACTTAGCTCTTGTACCTCCCAAAATATTGAATATAAATGGTCATTTCAGGGAGGAAGATTAAGATACATAAAGTTTAGATTCATGGCTGGTCTCATTAGCACTTTCTGCAACTGCCAAAATATGTGTAATAATTTAAAGTGGTCTTGAAGAAGGCTATAGATGTCCATTTTATTTTCTAGTATAAAAGCTTTCTGAAAACAATGAATATGGCACCTGCCTAACAACTCAATTATTATTTTTTAATTCTTCATTTGATCCATGTTTCTGCTGTACTCTGACTATGGAAAACATGTAATAGTATTTTTTTCCCTTTTCCCCTGAGGGAAGCTAGTATCCCAAATGTGAGCACTTCAAGGGACATATTTGTGCAACTAAATGAAAAATTGCAAATTTTAGCACTTAGAAGGCATTTTCAAAGCTTTTCTGCACTGCTCTGTTTTTTATTTATGTCAGTGGAAGTTCTACCATCAGCATGAGCAGAAAGAATCCATTCCTAAAAGCTTTTCAAAACCTACTCTGCAGCTATTTTCCTATGTAAGATGTAAAACACAACAGAGTCAAATTTCAACTAAGATCTCTTTCCATCAGGCTAGCAATGCAGAAGGCCTTTAAACAGGTACAAGTAGAATTTACAAGGTTTTTTAATTCCATTATCCTTCCATGTCATCATGTAGATTGCACAGTGAAAAGGGAAGCTTAAAATAAATCAAATTGTGATGCATGGGAACTCCATACTTTTAGGTCACAACAATCTGAAATTGCTACTCTGAAAAATTCAGTTCAGAAGAGTCTGAAAGCATATGTTTAAAATTAAGGTTATGCTTATCTCCAGGTGTCAGAGACAGGACAGTGTAGGTATTTGTTTCAGAGCAAGACCAAGATGCATGCAACTTGCTGTGGACTTCTTCCTGTAAATGTACCCAGACGAAAAGATAAATTCCAACAATTGAGTTTGATTTGGCAGTCAAACCAGACGGGAGATCCCTAGTCAAGTGCTTGTTTTCTATGATGACGGCTATAGATAACAACAAACTTGAACTGATCATCTAGACTTGATTAGAGCTCATTGCTCCAGCTCTTTATTTGGCTCTTATGTCAGGTGTGTCTGCTGAGAGGTCAGCTGGGTCCCAGTGAATGCCAAGTCAGCACTCTGTGAAAAGGCATTTGTTTCTTTTCAACTGAAGTGTCTCTGGCTCCCCAGCTAGTTTGACATCTGGGTTTACCTGGCAAGATTTTAGCAGCAGAGGGTTGCAGGGATGGCTTTTGCAGGCAGAGAAGAGACCAGGATCTGGCCCCATACTGAACAGAGCCAGTTATAGATGTCTCCATAAGAGATGTGCCACTGCTCAAAGCTGAACTGGTCAGTGACACCAGAGGTGTCTCTGTGACAACTTATTTAAGAAAGGGTAAAAAATGCTGCATAACAGCTCTGAGAAACAATTGAGGACACCAAGGTCAGGTAAGAAGGAGTGAGAGCAGAGATTCTCCTGCAGCCCATGGAGGGGACCATGGCAAAGCAGGTTATTCCCTGTACAGCCCATGGAGAACCACAGCAGAACAGATACCCACACCTCATCCCATGGAGGACTCCATGCTGGAACAGGTGACCCTAACCCGAAGAAGCTGGAACCTTTGGAGACCCCATGGTGGAACAGAGTTTCTGGCAGGAGCTGCAGCCCATGGAGAACCCCTGCTGGGGTTCCTGAAGGACTGCACCCTACCCATGCTGGAACTGTAGCCTGCGGGAAGGAACCATGCTGCAGCAGGGGAACAGCAGAAGGAGAAAGGAGCAGCAGAGACTAATATGAACTGAGCACAACCTCCATTCCCTCTCCCCCTGCACCACTTGGAGTGGAGGAGGTAGAAGGGTCAAGATTGAAGTGGAGCCTGAAAAACCAGGTGAATATTTAGTTTTGCTTTCATTTTTCAGTATCTTAATTTGTTACTAATATATAATAAATTAAACTGATCTTCCCCAAGTCAAGACTGTTTTGCTCATGATGGCAATTGCTGAGTGATCTCTCCGTCCTTATCTCAACCCACAAGATTTTTAATCGTATTTTATCCCCATCTTATGCTGAGGATGGAGTGTGAGAGAGCAGCTTGGTAGGCACCTGTGAACCAGGCAAGATTAACCCACCACACCACCATATTTCCACTACAAGTAGAAACAGTCCACAAACAAAGCTGTATTAATTAATCTTCAGTGAATAATTGACCAGGCTCCTTGTGTGGCCCTTTTCAGTTAGGCCAAAGAACAGATGCATTTTCTGAGTCCTTTGATGCACTGAATCTTGTTATTATCTTTACAAATGCTCAGTGCATCAGGAACACAACAGGGATCTGATTATTTTCCCCAGGAACAATCAAGGGATTAGTGGAATATAGACGGAGATTGAATCTGCATGGAAAATTGTCCATGCTGTGTTCTATTAGAAGGTGCTGCTGTGCAAAATTTGTTGCTAATCATGTGGCAAAATTACAAGAGACTGCAGAAAGAAGAAACTAGTAAACAGAATAATAAAAGTAATTTTAATTATTAAACTTCAGTGTTATAAATTATCTGCCATTCATCACTGCCACAAATACATATAAAAAATGGAAAAAATCCATATGCTCCATGCACTCTAATTTAATTTTGCATAATAAATTAGTGTAATGCAGAATGTTTAAAAATATGAATAATCACCAAATTACTATCCAGTTTCAACAGGCAGTGTCTAAATTTTAATACAGACAGCTATTACAGTTAACCTATGCTTTATGTTGACTGAAGCACAATAAAATGTTGAATGGGTATTATAGACACAGTTCCAGTTATCAGCCACTAATGATGCTAAGTGATGAATTGCTACATCTTTAATAGAACAATAAGAATCCAGGGTTTTCATTATCTTTCTCAGAATATTTTGCATGCCCACTATTGTTCTTCCAATTAGTCAGTAACAAAGAGGATCTGTTTGAAAAGATATAGCAGATGATGAGTCATAGGTGACAGGTAATTCTCCCCATGCTGCCTGGGAAGAAATGACTTCTTGATGTTAGTTATGGTTGTTTTCCATCATTTTTTTCAAGGCAGTAAGGTGATGCTGTCCCTTTAGCACGAAAGTGTTTTCACAAAATAAATGCAGATGATGTGAGCACAATGAAACACTTGCTCCTAAAGCTTCCAGGTCCCTATTGATCTAGATTTGTAACTTTCTACTGCTATTAGTGAATACCCTTCTGAGTTAAACCTCATTATTCACATTCCTCCAAAGTGGTAAAACTCATGTCAATAAACATCTGTTTAATTACTTCCTTAGATGTTTTATTCTTCATAAACAAACAACAGGGAATAAACTAGTTCATCATAAAGTAAATTATTTTATAACTATCATTATCCTGCTCACAAATGCACAGGGTTACAAAGACTATTCACAGTGGCTGAAAGTAGAAAAGTAAAACAATTCGGTATTGCAAAAATGATAGATTAAATTGAATGATCCAGAGACCTCTTCCAATACGTGTAACCATGGCATTCTATTTGTAGGATGTATTACCATGGGGCAGTATTTCACCCCCAAAAACGTTCAAATGGAACTCCAGGGAGAATTTGAGCCATATGCAGAATAAAGCCTTCAGCAAATCATTACCTTTTTTTTTTCTTTTTTTGCTTTTTCTCAGAATGGTTCTAATGCTAGAGATATTTTTTCTTCTTGTTAACCAAAGGTTTTTGATCTTATTGAGACAAAACATATAAGTTCATTGCAATGCTGTCACTAAGCTCTTGTCAATATTCAGACTAAAATCTAACAAGTCATTCCCAGGATACTGAGCACCAGTTAAATATTTTGTTGACTGCAGAACACAATTTTTTAGAACATAAAGTGAATCAAACAAACGGGATAAGCTGTACTGTCTCAGTTCCCAATACAGTCTTTTGCACTACTTTCAGTGGCTTATAACTACCACAGACCCCTTTTTTAGTTGGTTCTTATCTTCCCTACTGACTTCAGTGTCCACTCCAAACTACATTGTTTAAGAGTTCACATAGAAACTTATTTTACTCAAATTAAATCAGAGTAAACAAGATTTCTCAATCTACTAAAGTTGAGAGACAACTGAAAAATATTTCAGAAGGACTAAATAACTTGTCAATGGCAGATAGTATTAAGTGTAAATGTAAAGTTACACGTGTGGGGAGGAAGAGAACTATTTTCTTATATAAAATAATGAACATTATGCTGAAAAACACAAAGTGTTTGGCGTCATGACAAATGACTATATGAAAATAGCTCAGGTCTTGGTAGTATTCAAAATTCAAATCAAATGTTACAAATTATTAGAAAAGTAATAGAGAGCTAACCAGAAAAGAGCACTTAGCAGCTGTATAAATTCATGATCAGCAAAGTTGGCCAAAGGTCTTTAATGATGGTGAACAATGAAATAGGCTGGGACTTTTCAGCTTGGGAAAGAGGTCACTAGGAATTCTATAGAAATCATCAGTGGCATGAAGGAGCATGAGAGGGAGAGACTTCTTTCTGCCTCTTTCACTAAAAGAGCAAGTGACCATCAAATTACAGTACCGAAAGCCAAGTCCAAACCCTAGAGATGGAATTAATTTCCACAGGAAATTGTGCAAACTACTACAAATTGTAAGATCTGTTATGTTTATATTTGAACCATAAAATACATAGGAAAATATCTAAATAGAAAATTGTCAGAAGCTGAGAGGGTATTACTATTATATATACTTGTTCTATTCTTTTCCTTCTCTAGATGAACTGGACTAGTTGGCTTGTGGCTTTTTGTAATATTTGGTTTCTAAGACAGGTCCTTTCAGACTTCTTTAAAGATTTCCTCTGATTTTGATGTGTCAATATTATTAAATGGATTTTTTTACTTCAGTCATCTTGGAAAGAAGGGTATGATACTGGTACCCACCTTCAAAACAGAGATTAGAATTCTCCTGGTGGCCATAGCCCTGTCCTTTACGGCATTTCCAGAGTGCCCAGTGCTTTATTTTCCTTTTTGTATTTCTCCCTCTCCTCATACTTTTAAATAAAGAATCCTGAGGCAAAGCTCTGATTTTCCTGATTCCTTCTTTATCTTCCTATGAGTTTTCCCTATGGGGAAAACACTAAGGTAAGTGCACATAGCACTTACCCTATTATTTCATTTGAAATAACCTGAACTGGATTTATGTACACCTTGAAATGTACTCTACTTGCTCCCTCAACACTGCTGGATAGACATAATATAGCAGTGTGCTGCAGGGAGGCAAATGACTTAGGCTGTGAATAAAACAAATTGTATTAACCCAGGGGCATAGCAAAGAGCATTGTTTTAATTACTACAGAAAGGAGTGCACAGGAATGATTTACAGTAGGGCAGTCTTACACATGGTGAGGCCGAGAACACAAGGTGGTGCTATTTGCGCTCAACAGAGAAGATGTTCAGCGCTCAGGCTCTCCTGCTGGCATTAGCCATTCCCCCCATCAGCTTCCTATGGCTTCGGACTAGGTTGGAAGTGCAACTGAGCCCCACTGTCCTCCAGATGTGCAGGTACATCTAGATGTGAGGGGACATTTCCTTGGCAACAGCTAGGTAGCCAAGGAGTTCAGCTTGACTGGAAGGGCATGTTAATTTGTCCTTGTCATCTCTGGAAGGCAGGACAGCAGCACTAGATGTTTTGCTGCACCAAGTACCACAGGGAAATTTGGTATTATGAGAAATGACACACTTGGCTGTTTCTGGATAGAAGGAAGTTAGAAGCTAAAACAGCAAGGCCAGACTCTCTACTATTCCCCAGATTAAAGAAATGCCTTAGAAGGATTGAGGATACCAGGTGGTGTGGTAGACAGCTGATATTTTGCTTTTTTACCAGCTTGCTCTGTGAAGTCAGGTTGTGCTTTCAGCTCTAATTAAGCAAGGTCATTATCAAGCGTAAAATAATAGCTTCTATTCAGCTGGGTGAATCACTTTGAAATTCTCCATGGATGGTAGATCTCCCACTGCAACTACTTTGTTGAAAAACTGAGGAAATAATTGTCCAAAGAAAAAGTGAAATATTATTGTGAGCATTGCTTGGAGGGGAATGGGATAGTGCTAAAAGTTGATTGTTTCACTGAAAATAAGCATGATAAAATGCTTGCATTCATCAATTTTTTATTTTTTTGAGTGTTGTTTGGTTTTATAGAAAGTTTTGTTGGGTTTTTTTTTCAAATAGTCTTTATGTCCTCAGCTGCTTGTTTCTAGCTCTTTGCTTCACAAGACAGTTCTGTTGTAGCCAACAGTTCTTTACTTATGTGTAACATTTTCATTCTGAAAAGAGAAGTGCCGGAAATTTTATTGGCCAGATTTTTTTAGCTGTGGGTGGGATAGTCATTGTGGTCAGTGGGGGGGGGTGGTAGGAGTGGCTTCTATGAGAAGTTGCTGGAAGTTTTTCTCATGTCCAATTAAGCCAGCGCCAGCTGCTCCAAGATGGACCTGTCACTGGCCAAGGCCAAGGCCATCAGTGATGGTGGTAGCACATCTGGGATAACAGATTTAAGAATAAGGATAAAAGACCTATGCAACTGCAGCCCAAGAGAGGAGTCAGAATGTGGGAGAAACAGCTCTGCAGACATCAAGGTCAGTGTAAAAGGAAGGGGTGGGGGTGCTCCAGGCACTGGAGCAAATATTGCCCTGCAGCCCCTGGTGCAGACCGTGGCGAGGGAAGTGTGGCCCTGCAGCCCATTGGAGGACCACGGGCATGCAGAGATCCACCCCATACCAGAACAGGCAGATGCACCTGAAGGAGGCTGTAATGCTGAGGGAAGCCCAGGTTGGAGCAGGCTCCTGGCAGGATCTGTGACCCATGAAGGGAGGAGNAGAATGTGGGAGAAACAGCTCTGCAGACATCAAGGTCAGTGTAAAAGGAAGGGGTGGGGGTGCTCCAGGCACTGGAGCAAATATTGCCCTGCAGCCCCTGGTGCAGCACCGTGGCGAGGGAAGTGTGGCCCTGCAGCCCATTGGAGGACCACGGGCATGCAGAGATCCACCCCATACCAGAACAGGCAGATGCACCTGAAGGAGGCTGTAATGCTGAGGGAAGCCCAGGTTGGAGCAGGCTCCTGGCAGGATCTGTGACCCATGAAGGGAGGAGCCCATGATGATGCAGGTTTCCTGGCAGGACTTGAGAGCCCATAGGGGATCCACACTGGAGCTGCCTCTTCCTGAAGGGATGCACTCCATGGAAAGGGCCCACCCTGGAGCAGTTCACAAAGAACTGCAGCCTGTTCACAAGGACTCACACAAGTAATTTGTGGTAGACTGTCTTTTGTGAGAGGGACCTCACTCAGAAGCAGGAGAGGCACGTTACAAGTCCTCCTGCTGAGGAGGCAGGGCAGTGGATGAGCTGGGTACAGCTCTCATTCCACTCTGCAGGGAAGGAGGTAGAGAATTCAAGAGTGAATTTAAGCCTGGGAAGCAGGGAAGGGTGATAGCAAAGTGTCTGTGAGATTTGGGTATATTTCTCATTGTCTTACTCTGATTTGTTAATAAATTAAACAGATTTTCCCAAGCCGAGTCTTGCTTTAATGTGATGAAAACTGTCAAGTGATCTCTCCCTGTCCTTATTTCACTCCATGAATCTTTTGTTATATTTTCTATCCCTTGTCCATCTGAGGAGGGGAGTGATACATCTGTTTGGGTAGGCACCCACAGAAGTTTAGGATTTCCCTTTGGAATGGATTGGTTATTTCAAATAATGTCCCAGAAAATAGCTTCCTGCTTTTTGATTCTTGACAGCACTAGGAAACTGAAATCACTTGAGGAAAATCCTGCAAATAGGAAGTCCCATTGACTTTACAATGTGTGTAGAAAATTTTCCTCCTTTACAAAGAAGAAAAAAGACCACAGAATTCTTTTACCGATTTTTTTAAGGGGGTGTCCTGACAGAGCTGCAGCAAGTAATTCCTCCATGCTATTTATTTTCAAGAAGCTAACAGATTAAATTAACTGGTTATGAGAATCATGGTCTTCTTGTACCCTGTTATGCTTTATGGAGTTAAACTGTGTGAATTCAGACTTCTAATTAAATTCTGAAAAATTAATGTTTCTGGAGTGTAATGGAATAATCAATATACAAATTATTTTCAAGAATAACTTCATATTTATTGTAATTTTTTGTCTCATTTGAATAGCATACTGTTCCAATTGGTCATCTCTCAGGAATTTAATCTTCTGTGTAAGAAAGTCAGAGTTAAGGACTGTTGTAGGTATCTTTCTTTGATATAATTAAAGTGGCACTTCAAGAACAATCTACATCTTTAATCAAGGTGCTGGTCTCTTCAAGAGTGTGATTATGTTAGTTTGCAAGGGCTAACTACTTGTAGAATATGTTGAAGGAATTTAATTATATTTAAACAAGTTGTTTCCAATATGCAGGAATTATGAAATGAGGCAGAGGGGAATAATTTTTCTCCATGGATTTATGACTAAAACTAGTGGACGACTAAGGCAGGGCCTATCAAAGAACCACAAGCAGTGCCATAATTTAATCCCAAACTGTTTAGGATATTCAATATTTCATATTGAAAGATACATGATCTTTTCTCACCCATAAAAAAATTTCATATATATATTTCTTATTTTTCCATTTACTTCAGGTGAGAGTAGTCTAAGAGAGAAGTGTCTTTGGTTCACTGTAACTGTCAAAGATCTTTTTGTAATAAAACAAATTTTTATCTCACGTACTGTGCTTATTTGGAAATAACTACAAGAAATAAATGGAAAGATTTATTGCGGCTACACAATATTTGTATCATCCATGACAAAACAGTTCATAAATAGAGTCAAAGTATTGTATAATATTTTCCAGATGTTTTATATGTGTTATGTAATGGCAAATCTCATATCTAAAGGATGTAGCATGGTGTCCTCCGTAGTTTGGCTGAGCAAATTTTTTTGTCACTTTCCAGTACACAGAAAATATGGTTCAATGAATTTATCTCTTTGGATGGACCTGTCTTGAAAGGTGAAATTAAATTTTAACTCTGCATAATGGATCACATCCTGTAGAATGTGTACTACTTAGTGCCATAGGAGACTACAGCTGCTGCTATGTAAAACATGAATTATTCTTTTCCTCCTAACTTATTTTATTTTTGCTTATGTAAGTCCTGCTGCAAACTAATCCAAACTATAGCTATATGTATGTTAATTAATGTTTTCTTCATTCTATAAATTATTGGGGATGTCCTTAAAAGTTTTCTCAAATGCCAAAGAACAATGAAAATTGCAATCCATTGTACAACTTTTAATACTTGTTTGAATTCTCACATTCAGCACCTTAAGGAACTTTTTTCCTAATGAATGGAGTCACAGATTTATTTTCTTGACTCCAAGAGGGTGCAAGAGATACATCCAGGATACAGAGAGAATGCAAAAGTCTCCTAGTAATTGAGCATCCTAATGGAGGCTGAGACACAGAAAAGAGGTTTTGCTCTTCTGTAAGATGATCACAGACATGCTGCTCTGAGATGTATTATTACCTGTAACTTAAAAATAATTCAGTCTCTTACCTCGGATCAACCAATACAGCCCTACAAAAAAAATAGTTACATAGATTTGCATTTTTTCAGCTTGTTGCACTCACATGAGTTGTGCTGTGTTCATGGAAGGATTATAATCCACAAGATAACATTTCACTGCTTCCAGTAAAGGAAAGATAGTATGGACAATGGTGGAAAACTATACTGAATAATTCCAAACTCGGTGAAATAGATTGTTATCTATCTGTGTTCCTGTCTCAGGAACTGAGGAGGGGGGTGATTTCTATTTCCCATTTTGTACAGTTCCAAACACTAACAATCTGGACTCTTTTAATTTATTTCAACTGTTCTTGGACAGGTCCTTTAAATTCCTTTTATATAAATCAGGATTCTTTTTTTTTCTGCCTTGAATGCAACATTTTATTTATCCAATATTAAATAATTGAACTGTCATTATTATACTGAAGCAAGAGGTTACACTTAGTTGGGGGGAAAAAACCCAGACACCAACCAAGTCTTTGCTACACAGGCTGTTCCCAGAAAAAGACAAAACATCCCACAAATCATCCAACTGCACTATCTATGCACCAGGAAATAGCAGAGAGGATTGCTCTTGATCTGGAGCCATACCACATTTTACAGATTATGGGCTTGCCCAATTTTGAGGATACATTATTCTTTCCCAAGAAAAAGACTCTTTTATGCAACTGCTATGTTTTTTATTTATGGTAACTTACTGATCAAAGCAAGGAATGCCTTCAGAGAAACAAATAGTCTTGCAAGGAACTAAATCAACTGCATATCTTTCACTCACAGCACACAGACCTTTCTTTGATTCTGTGATGAGAAGGGGGCATACATATTCAAAACATTGCTTCTGGGCCTGCTATCATCATCACTACCACCACAACCACTAAGCAGGGACTCTGGCAGCAAAAGCAAATTCTGGTCCAAGTTGCATATTTTCCTCAAATTCAAACAGCTGAGAATATTTAAAACTGGATCAAAAAGTGAGGGATATTGGGTTCACTAACATCTGCTATTTCTTCCATTACTGTTACTTGATCATCCTGTTTTCTGATGGTGACTGGCAGGCTTCAGATACGTGTGCTATGTTAACATCCACTTAGGAGTGAAGCATGAATAACACGGACACATGAAACAACAACAGCAAAACACCTCTGTAATACAGGAAACAATGCTCACTGGAATACATCATCACACAAAACAGGTGGAAGACTTTCTGGTTAATCACCAGAATCAGACAGCATTCCTTCATCATTATATTGAGAAGTATTTGCCTTTACTTGGTCCTCTATGAAAGAGGTTGACTCACCATTTTCATACGCTGGTAAATTAAGTCAGTGTTTGAGCATGTTGTCCAGTGAGGTGCCTCTCAACTGAAATCAAGCTACCCATTTAACCACAAAAAAAGAGCTCAAAACATCAAAGAAGCCACAGTATTGAGCATGAAAAAGCCTGTATTGGAATAGGGTCTCTATTTTGCATTTAAATGGGCCATACTAATTCACTCTGTAAATAATATCTGAATATAAAATTACACACAAAGAAGAAAAAAACAACTGTCTCTCAAAATCTACTTTTGAAAAAAAAGAAAGGAAAACCTTTCTGTTTGGTCTGCAACCATTATTCTATGGTAAGCACATAGTTTTCTGAGTTCAGATTTTACATAAGAAAAGGTTTCCTTCCAGTCTAAAACTGTCATGGACTTTTAGTCTTATCTAGGATTGTATTCAGTCAATAGCAAAAGGTGAACACTTCCAGTGTTCCAGTGTACATCCTCACCTGTTTTAATTGTCTAAATGAGGGTAAACTGTTCTCAAGATTTTGGGCTTTCTTCTTAAAATATCAATGATTAATTTGGACAACATGCCTCTATTACACAGCATCTTTTTGAAAATTAGATAAACCAAATCCCCCATTAAATGTCTCTATAGGATCCTTGACTTTGTAGGCAGATGTAGGATTTTTTCTTCTTCTCTTTTTTTTTTTTTTCCGTTGAATACGGAGTATTAGAATTGTAAGCTTAGGCAAATTCTAAGCTTCATGCAAAAGCCTTACATACGAATATTAACACTTTCTCAGCCTTAAGGCTAAGATGTGCTTAATAGTACATGTGTTATTACTTTAATTAACCTGACTTTCTGTGATTATCTCTGACTGATAATCATGGCCCAACAAGATACATATGACTTACCTGTAAACAGATCCCCCTGCTCTAAGTGGGGAGAATGTATCTGCATACATAACACTCTTGCTCTATGGGGAATTACTGCTTTTTCTATCCCAGAGTAGTTTTTATTGCTTACCTCTGTGAGCAGGCTCTCTGACAGATTTATATGTAGCATTTTTAAAAACAGATGTGCTCCTGATATGTATTTAATATTGTAAATACCTGCTTGTGCTAAAAGCAAGCAAAACTTTTTTTTTAACCTTGTTAGTACTCTACACTTAACACAATTCAAGACAGACAATTCTGACACACAAATCATGACTTGAATCACCAAGTCTTATTTTCTAAGTAAGTACCTTAAAGGTGATTTCAAAGGTAATTTGAAAGCATGATCTGAAGATATTGGAGTGTATCTGAGGATCACTGAGCATTGGAACAAGTTGCCTAAAGAGGTTGTGACATTTCCCTCACTGGAGGTTTTTAAAAGCCCTCTGGACACAATCCAGAGTAACATGCTCTACAACACCCTGCATGAGCAAGAAGGCTGGACCAGATAACCCTGCAGTGGTTCCTTCCAACCTTAATCATTCTGTGATTCTGTGGAGGGGAGGAGGTAACCAGCAGAAAATGTGGTACTTATGATGATGATGAGGAGGAGGAGGAGGAGGAAAGACTCAACTCAACTCGCCTTCATTTCAAGATGAATTACAATAATTTAATTTGAAAAATTTAAATACATTCCTACATGTGAGCTCAGCATATCCAGGTAGGCTCCAAGACACAAATATGAAGACACATACAGTTATATTTAACTAGAGCACAATTTTAAACTTAGCAGTTAGGTAAATATTTTAAACCTGCCAAACTCTGGTAACAATAATATAAATTTATCATAGGCTGTTATATATTTAAATTACGTATGCTTTCAAGATCGGCTAGGATTTAATAAAGCTGACAAAGCAAGTTCATTAAATTAATAAAGCACTTAAATCCCAGCCCTGCATCCACTTTTTCTTTCTTATTCATCTTCTTGAATCAGATAATTGAATCAGAAGGGTGACCACTAGCAGCCTTCAAACTGACTGGTAAATTCTCATTAAACAGATTAGGATTATAAACATAATGCTTCTGTTCTCATGATTACACATCCAGGCTAAATTTGGTGCCTTTGGGGATGGTTTGAAAGCATCTGGAAAAGCACTAGGTTTAATATAACTGGATCTTAACCTGAAAAGCATCCCGTGTAGTTGATCTAAAATGCATATGAGCAATCTCGGTATCAGGCAGAAGAACTGACTTGGGTAAAGTTGAACTTCTTCGCCATAGACTTGAGCAAACTCTTAAGCCAGAATGGTATGATGTCTTCCTGCTTTCTTCACTTTGCAAGAGGCAAGACTGATGCTCTGAAAGGCAATGGGGCAGAATATAAAGCGGAGAAGTAGAGACTGTATCAGGACAACTCAGGCATGATCTAAGTCAGAGGCTACTCCACCATCTGGACTTCAGTGGAGTACTGTCTGTAAAGTATCTGTAAAGAATCACTGTATCACTTCCTGCTGCAGAAATTCAAGAATGAGGGTGGCAGTGCAGATATTGCCTTGTGTTGGGGTGTATTCCATCCAAAAGAGGTGCTCCCACAATAACATATAAAAATATGAGCCTGCCTTTAAAAACCAAATACACCAAATAGACAGAAGCAAGAAACTTGCTGTTATGTAAGTAAAAAGTTCCAAATTTAGTCAGGTGAAAAAATGCTCGAGTCACCATATTTAGGATACTTTCAAAATAAGAAGTAAATTAAATAGTAAATTCTTGTTATGCTCCATTTGATCTACTTAGCATGACAAAAAAAGCCTTAGTGAAAAAAATATTTTTTCATTCAATTTGCATTTTCCTGTGAAGTTATCACAGACATTAATGGAAATCAGAGCTACAAAGTAAGTATTTTCTGATCTTTACCCTTAATAAAGTCTTAGTCTGAATATTTTATGTTTTTTTCAGCAGTCTCAGCAAAAAGGTAAATGTGTGTGCTTGTGTATGTTCATGCACTTATGTATAGCAATGTGTGTGTGTGTTTACATGTATCCAGCTCTGAACAAACTTGTTCAGTTCACAAAATGCTTATTTGTCTTCTTGTGGGCTATATGACAGTACTGCTATTTAAAGTTTTTTAGCCAAAGGCCAAAAACTTTGCTCGTGGGCTTTAGATAGATGTACAACCTGATTACTGAAGGACTTCAGAGGACAAGTGCAGGAGAAAAGTAGGTCAGATAGAAAGGAAAAAAAAATAGATAAGGGGCTAGAAAGAGATATTCTGAAGACTTTTTTTCCTAAGAGGTTGTTTCAATGTGAGTCTTGTCAGATGCTTCAAGTTTGAAATTTGCATTATCACAGTCTTTAAGAGCTTATTTAAAGTCTGAATACATTAAGAAACTTGACAGCAATGATCGAAGTACAAAATATTTCCCCAGTATTAATGACTAGCCTAAATCTCTATACCTTGGGCAATGAACATCTTCTAGCAGATCATTAATCCCGTCAAAATACCCTGTCCTGAGGTCATTAAGAACTGAAAACTGGAAAAATAAAATAAAATATGCATATGCTTTTTTACTTTTGAACTATAGAATTTAATTGGTATGTATAGAACAGGTCTAAAAAATTATTCCCTTAAGTGTTAGACAATCAGATTGACAAAATTATCTCTCAAACTGCTATTCATATTTTAATAATATATGCCCATAAATACAATTTTAATAATAAAAAAATATTAAAAGTATGTTTCAAATATAAAGCATACACTGAAGCTAAGTAGACCTGTAGGTTTAACATAAGAATTGTAAGTAGATTGTGGAAACATAATTTCAAGCTTTTTATAAGTCAAATATATAATTCATATTAATTAAGCAGAATGTAAAGAAAGAAAGGTCTTATTATTGCAAAATGCCTTTGTGTTCTATTTTTATATTCAGCTTGCTTTAAATATTTATTTTCTTGGAATTGCAATGCAGGTGGTTGAGTTTTGAAGTTTCTACTTGCCATTCTTTACAGGTGCTTCAGCTAAAGACATGGCAATTTATTTCCCATGCTGAAGAACACTGAACCTGTTTGCTTGTCTCCATCAGCTATAAGGAGGACATATGAAGTATAAATATACACTGCAGTACTCCTATTAGGTAAGGTGATACCCATCTTGAGCCTAGGCTTAAACTAACATCCCTGAAACTGTTTCTCTACATCTTGCTTGTTCAGATGACATTATTCACCAACTATAAGGGAAGAATTGGATGATTACTTCCTGAAAAAGTGTGATGCTTCAAATGGATGGCATGAAATAAGAAGTGCTTCCTTAGTGACCTTTGGATCTGAGTTTAAATTGTGGATTTAACAGTTTGCATATTGAAAATGTTTTGATGAAAGCAACCTTCATTTAAATCAGGAAGCTGGAAATTGTGTTAAGAGAGCTGGATTTTTTTTTGTTTCAGAGGAGAGAAAAAAAAGAAATAAACTGGTTAAAAGCCATGCCTGTTTCAACAATTTTCAAATCATGAAAATTTCTTTGATTTAAACTCTCTGCTGCATTTTAATGGCAGATAATACAACAGAAAATAAAATCACAGTTACTACCAAAAAATCTACAGTATTTTTACAAAAAGTTCTATCACTATTTGATAAAACAAATTCTAGTAGTCATATGATGTCATGGTCAACATCTTCATAGACCACTTGGACGTAGGATGGAAGGGATAGTAAGCAAGTTCACAGATGACACAAAACTGGGAGGAGCTATTGACTCCCTTGAAGGCACAGAGACCTTGACATATTAGAGGATTGGGCAGTCACTCACCATGTGAAGTTCAAAAAGGGAAAGTGCTGGATTCTGCACCTGGGATGGGGCAACCCGGGATGTACGGACAGAGCAGGGAATGAGGGGTTGGAGAGCAGTGCTTTTGAAAAGGCATCTGGGGGGTCCTGGTCAATGGCAAGTTGAACATGAGCCAGCAGTGCCCTGGCAGCCAAGAGGGCCAAGCGTGTCCTGGGGGGCATCAGGCACAGCATCACCAGCTGGGCAAGGGAGGGGATTGTCCCGCTCTGCTCTGCACTGGGGTGGCCTCACCTCGAGTGTTGGGGACAGTTTTGTGTGCCACAATACAAAAAAGACATTAAGTTATTGTAGGGAGTCCAAAGGAGGGCCACAAAGACGGTGAAGGACCTCAAGAGGAAGCTGTATGAGGAGGTGCTGAGGTCACTTGGTCTGTTCAGCCTGGAGAAGAGGAGACTGAGGGGAGGCCTCATTGCAGTTACAACTTCCTTGTGAGGGGAAGAGGAGGGGCAGGCGCTGACTCACATGACCAGTGAGCGGACCCAAGGGATCGGCCTGAAATTGTGTCAGGGGAGGGTTAGGATGGATATTACAAACAGGTTCTTGACCCAGAGGGTAGTTGGGCACTGAAACAGGCTCCCCAGGGAAGTGGTCAGAGCACCAAGCCTGGAGAGTTCAAGCAATGTTTGGGCAGTACTCAGGCACGGAGTGTGGCTCTTGGGGATGGTGCTGCTCAGGGCCAGGAACTGGAGTCAATGATCCTTGTGGGTCCCTTCCAACCTGGCGTATTCTGTGATTCATGCCAGCATGAGTTAATTGTTTCGTGTGTGTGTGTACAGTTGCACAAGATTTAGGTGGTTTCTCATGTTCCCGAGCATCTTAGAAATATTTCCCTTGGAGTGGCAAAAGGTCAAAACATACTAAAATATTTTTTCATGTTATTTTATATACATTTAACTGAAGATTGATTCTAAATAAAATTTTAGTTGACTTATCATTTAGCTCATGTTTTTGTATACCCCACTCCAAAAATAAAAATGGTAGGCGTCTGGTGTAACATCATGAATGGAAATTCCTGTTGCAAGGTTGGACTTCTTCATTGGACAAAACTTGCAATACCCAAAGCATTGAATGATGCAAAACTTGTGTAATTAGGTCAAAGAAATTCAATGAATTATATGTATTAGGAGGGCTGATAAATATCATATGCATCTCATTATTTGGGCATTTTGTCAATAGTAGGACTTATCTTCAAATTAAGTTTCTGCTGGCTTTTTTTTTTCCATCATAATTTCCTCTTACGGTCCTGATGATAGTTTTTCCACCCAATGATTTTTTTTCAAGTGGCAGTGAAACACTGTTTCAAATTTGATAAAACTGAAAGGTTGCAGTGCACTTAAGACTGAGGATCTTTTTTTCCATGAAGTGAGAGAAAAATTA
This sequence comes from Promerops cafer, assembly GCA_013398275.1. Lineage (NCBI taxonomy): Eukaryota > Metazoa > Chordata > Aves > Passeriformes > Nectariniidae > Promerops > Promerops cafer. The sequence goes on from VZSE01007339.1 coordinate 575,358, forward strand.
CAAGAGAATGAATGTGTAGGAAAAAGAACTACTAGGGAATCTTACTGATTGTTTGTTATTTGGTCATTTACCTGCTCCCAATCATCTCAAAAGAACTGATATAGTGGTAAAACTCACTGTTTACCCATGCATTTTTGTGTGTATGTGTATACAGATATATATCTCATACATGCAGAGCTCTACATGCTTTTTAAAGTTGATGTTGAGAATTGTTGGGAATGATATTTCACTGCAGTGTCTGTGGTCTTTCACATAAAACCAAGGATACTTCTATTCCAAATTCTTCAACTTCATTTATTCTTTTTTTTATTCTCTTTTGCAGGGACTCTGAACATATTAATAATTTTTATTTACTTTCCTCATTTAGAAGATACCTGGAAATATTAATTAACGTTATTTCAAGTTACTTCAAGTAACTGTTGGTATTCAATTATTGTCTGCAATATATATAAAGAATTGTAGAAATTCTGGCATGTCCTGTGGCAGATAAAAATATTTATTTACTACAAAGTCAGCGTATTTCAGGAATGATCAATGTTGGGTTTTATGTTCATGAAGTAATAGCTGACAAATCCTGTACTGATGAATAGGCTTAAAATCAAGAGTCAACTGAGATCCCAGAGGACAAATATACAAAGGACAAAAATACATGGCTCCAGTGTGGTGATATCCAAACACAGCTGAGGGGTGCAGCTAAACAGGGAAGGCAACAAAGCCTATGGCACCGTCGTGAATAAAAATATTAAAACTGCCACTAAGTAACAGCCTGAACAACACAGGAGAGGTAAGATTATGAATTCATTATTTTAGTTTGGTTTTAAAATGTTCTGATGGTTCATCAAAATGATTCAATTACAGAGTCACAGATTGTAAGGCTGGAAGGGGTATCCAGAGGTCACCTGGTCCAACTCCCTACTCAAAGCAGGTCTAATCCAAGCAGGTTGCAAAATACCTCCCACAACAGAGATCCCTCTACCCCTCTGGGCAGCTTGCTACAGGATTTTACTGCTCTCATGGTTAAAAAATAAAAACAATAATAACAAAAAAAATTCATAATGTGCAACCAAATTTCCCATGTTCCAAGAAATAATGACGTTTATGTCACTAGGATTTTGTTGCTTTTATTCCACACTATTTTGTAGGGGATTTTTCTGTTGTAATGTTAGAAAATCATTCATTTGAAAAATTTGAATATGTCACTCTCATATCAACAGAGGTATAAAAATATAACTTTGCAAATGGCAAATACTTTGTTCCCTTCATCACTCAAACATCTACACACTTACCTTGCAATATGTTGTGATCTTGTAAAAACGTCTGAGTATTATGTGAGCATAACCAAAGTGTCTTTCTCAAACTTGGAAGGCTTTCCTACCCTCTTTCTTGCCAACTTTTTAGATTATTTGCATTATATAATGGGCTATAATTTCATTTTTAATTAAATAAACATTATTTTAACCAATTAAATTATTCTACTCAAAATAAAAGCAATTATTTAATTAAACCTTTGGTAATGGTAAAGCAAACTTACCAATATGTGCATTCAGGTTACAGCAAGGCTTTCTTCCAGTTTCTGTAATTTTATTATTCTATTTAGGAAAGATTTTTCCTTCAACACATCACTCCAGGTGCAGCCTTCAGAAGGCATTTGATACATAGAAGCAGAGGATTTTACACTGCATCCTTCCATCTCAGTGGGAAAAGGTATTTCTCAGCCTGTAATAATCTGCAGATAAACAGCAAAAATTTTGAACACGTTTCCTGCCTACCTCTAAGTCTTTCCTTGCCTATTCAAGGCACAACATAACTCCATTAAATTCAAGGTGTAAATAGCCCTGCACAAAAGAATAAAGGAGATTTATATTTGCATTATTTCAATTTACATAAACATAAAAGAATTATGTTCAGAGTCCAGATCACTACTATTTCTAGGATGTACAAAGCACACATTAGTCAAGGAAAAGTTGTTAATGTTTTTGCTGCAGCTGTTTTAGAAAAAGACTTGAACATAAGAGAATGTTAACATTTTGCTTAAGGATATTATGATGCAGAGCACATTCAGATTCTTCTGCCATCTCTTTTCCAAATTTAAGTAACTCAATGGATGAAGAACAAGAAATCGAAATTTTGCATGCATACACACACACACACACACACACACACACACACACACATGCACAAATCCTTATATATTTAAATATCACTACAATGCCTGTAAATATCACTATGTAAATATGAACACTAGTTATATATGTAGGGATATATGTGTGTGTGCATGTGTGCATTAACTAATTATTTTTTTTATTATTTTATGCCCCTGTATGCATGTGTAGCCATATATGTATACAGAATTTGACTATGAGAGTGAGCATACACATTCCCTGTTATTTATATTCAGAATTAATTTACAACTTTATGGCTTCTGAACTGAGAGAACTACATATGCTCTAATTCCAACTGTGAGTCACTGTGATGGAAATAAATGCTTAATGAAAATAGCCCATAAAACTGTTGTATTTAATGGAACATAACTGAAAAATAAAGAGATAACAAGGAACAATGATCCTCCCACACACTTTGGAATATTCCTTTTTAAAATACTTCTTTGTAAACAGCAATCTAATCAAAGCCAGTCCTGAAGAAACAGTTTATCCTTTGTTGTGGCCTTGAACTTTGACTGAAACAATTCTGCTCTGTAGTCATCTGGTGAACATATGGGTATTGTTCATCCCCTAGATAAATGCAAGCCAAACCCACAGATAATTTTTGTGATGTTTCAGGACTGCAAGTGAGACTTGGTTTGATTCTCCTTCCTGGACTTAGGTGGTGGGGGATATATTACTAAGGAGATTGTCAATTGGATTTATGAAAAGGAAATTTTTTTTTGCTCAGGTTTAGGCTGGATAAACATAGACAGCAGCCCCAAGCTGCCATTAGGTTAGGGTTGAGAGAGCCACAAAGCCTAAAGCTTTTACCTGGAATAGGCACACCAAAGAAGCACAGCACTCCTTCTTCCAGAGTTTTCTAATTTGGACCACCAATGGCACTGGGGGCTTTAGCTGCAGACCCACACTGCACTTATGGCTAGGGGTAGGATCCAGAGAGCCAGAAGACCTACAGGTCCAGAGACAGTGAGCAGAGAAAAGATGTGACAAGGGAAGAACAGCACTGCACCCACATCCTTGCCTTCACAGCTTTCTAAGATGGGCTACCTGTGTCCCAAGGTTAAATTATGCTTAGAGCCAAGGTCAGGGCTGGCCTTCAGATAGCAACAAAGGTTACAGCTTCGGGGACAGGAAGGATGGAATAAAGCATTCCAAAGAGGAACAGCACTGCTCAAACATCTCTGCTTGAAGAAATTTCTGATCTGGGCCACCTATGATGCTGAGAATCTCAGCCTCACCCCCAAGCTGCCATTAGGGTCTCTTCAGAGAACCGTGGGGCAAACTGCTCCAGGGATGCTGTACCTGTGATAAGCATGCCAAAGGAAACATGGCACTGCACCAACAGTCCTGCTGCCAGAATTTGGGATTGAGAAATGCAGTCTTACACCTAACACCTTATACAATCATAGACTTATACAATGGCTTTAGGTAGGAAGGGACCTTATAGGTCATCTGATTCCAACTCTCTTGCCATAGACAGGGACAACTTCCACTAGACCTGGTTGTTCAAAGCCCCATCCAGCCTGACCTTGACCACCTCCACCAAAGAAGGGCACCCACAACTTTTCTGGGCAACGTGTTTCAGTGCCTCATCACCCCCATAGTAAAGAATTTCTTCCTAATATCTAACCTAAACCTACTTTCTTTCAGTTTGAATCCAGTCCCCTGTGTCACTACTTTGTAAAAAAGTCTCTCTCTGTCTTTCTTCTACAATCCCTTCAGGTACTGGAAGGCTGCTATAAGGTCTTCCTGTAGCCTTCTTTTCTCCAGGCCATCTCTCTCAGCCTGTCTTCACAGTAGAGGTGCTGCAGCCTTCTGACAATATTTCTGGACTCACTCCAATAGGTCCATGTCCTTTTAACATTGTGCACCCCAGAGCTGAACAAAACCCTTCTGGTGAGGTCTCACCAGAGGGGCAGAATCATCTCCCTCCACCTGCTGGTCACACTCCTTTTTTGCAGCCCAAGATATGGTTGGTTTTCTGGATTACAAGTACAAATTGCTGTTACATTGATCATCTCATTCTCTAACACACCCAAATCTTTCTCCCCAGAGCTGCTCTTAATCCATTCACTGCCCAACCTGTATTTGTGCTTGGGATTGCCCCAGCCAAGTGCAGGACCTTGCACTTGGCCTTGTTGGACTTCATGAGGATCACATGGGCCCAGTTCTTAAGACTGTCAAGGTCCCTGTGGATGGCATCCCTTCCCTCCAGAGTGTCAACTGCACCACACCTTGGAGCTCTGTAAACCTTAAAAATAATCACTGAAGTTCAAATGATAAAAGTAATTATTTACCAGAAACTCAACATTTCTGTTAAAAACAATTTAGCAATGAAACAAAACAAGTAATAAAAATATTCTCTGTACTTTTTCTTTCAGAAATGAAGATACTGTAAATTCAGTCTATTTGCTGAAGTTTGTGTGGAATTCAATTCTGTGTCATTAAAAAGATATCTCTCTATTGCATTTTGATATTTTCAGCATATTTTATTGTCCTTTTGACCCTCTGATAACAAGGATATGCTCAGACCTTCTCCAAAGAAAAAACCCACAATCCCAAAATATAAAATCAATGTAAAATGACAGAATGCAATGAAAGCAATTTTGCATCATCAAAATTTAAATGAGCAGCAGGACTTCTGGATGCTTATCAAAACCAAACCAACTAATATTTTAAAGTGTAGCCATTATTCCTGCATACACTAAAAATAACGGAGTGAGCCAAAGGCAGTAAAATCCTGTGCCATCACAGAAGAACATTTCAGTAGAATTTACATCCATAGCAATTTAAATGTTGGTTTGCTTTTGTGGAGATTTGTTTTGGTTTGTTATTCCATCACAAGCACTATAGTGTGTAAGTTTTTCTGTGGCTCAGGCTGGCATCAGTAGCATCATACAATTCTATAACATCTTTAGTTTTATCTAGAAGTTCATGCACTACAGTTGTTTACACACCTGACATTACCACCTTGCAGCTATAAGGGACAGATCAGCTAAATGGGCATTTGCTTACATGGTTTTCTTAATTGTATGTAGTCACATTCTAAACATATGTCATGTACTTTTTTTGAGAGCTGGTTAAATAAATCTATTTAAAATCACTTAGAGCACTTTTTTTTTTTTTTTTCAAATACAACTCATTTATAATAACTGAAACTGTTCTATAACCTGTCCCTGAAACAGACAATTGGGATAAAAATTTCATTGCACTGTGCTGTGGAGGTGGCACTTTTGCATGTCATACACAAATGTTCCTTGAAGTTTTGTTTTAGAAATTGGAATTATTTATTTTTCACTTTTGTGGCAATTAAATTTAAAATTAAAAAAAAAAAAATTATAGTTATTTTGGGTTTTGCGAAATCTGAAAGCTGAGGAAAAAAAAATGGAAATCCCATTTTCTCATGAAGGTCCTCAAATCATACTTAGATTTGAGTATAATTCATATCAGTGTTCCAAATTTAACAGCATTCTGCCTGGAAATAAAAGTCTCTTAGTCAAAGCTGATTCAACAATGTTGGTAATGTTTTAGTATCCAGTTCTCAGGCAATTTCCAGAAGGTTTCTGACAGAGCATTTTCTCAGGAATCGTCTTGCCTTGAGCAGCTGACACTCCCTTTAAGTAAAAAAAAAGTGAAATACATTTCTATTTCTCAGATATTTTTTCTTGCAACCTGCAGTCATTTGATCTGGTCTAGGTAACAGATATCACTTTAAATGATGATAAAAAACTAACAGATAAAAAAGGAAATTAAAACTAAAAACTGCAATGTATTCTGGAAAAAACTGGAACAGCAAATATTTTGTGTGTGGGATCCCACTGAAGTGAAAATAATTGAGTCTTTTGTCCAATTTGTGGTTGTGGTTGCAACTGCATGGTAAATATTACTTCCAAAAAGAGACATAGCTGTCCAACACAGATGTTAGATGTTTTCAGTCTTAGACTGAAAGTGAAACTACACCAGTTTGGAGACCACAAACTTAAACTTTGTGCTGTTTAAACTGTGTTACAGACAAGAATAGAGAATTCAAGAAAATACAAAATGGAAGTAAAAATAAGAAATAGAAAGACGTTCTGGGATCCAGCCTGTATTTTGGAGATTATTTTTGGTTTATTTAATTTTATCAGCTGTTGGAAAGGAGGCAGTCCAAGTAGGGAGAGGTAGCAGAAAACAAGCAATCCCAGACTTTCCTGCATCTTGATAAATATACTCAGATACTACTGAATGCTACTGACTACCCACACTTCCTCCTCTTTTCTCTGCTTAAGAACATTCATTGCATTTTAGTGTACTTTAATAATTTAAATATAAGTGTCAATAACATTCAATAGTATTTAACAGCAAACTGGTAAAGGCCTGGATGAGTTTTCCAAAAAGATATGTAACAGTGTAACTTTATGAACAAAAGAACATTTTCCAAAAAGAAAAGGTGGTGTGACATTAAAGAAAAAACAGCATTGACCAGGCCTGTATATTGTCAACATAGATTAAACTGCACAATAATTCTCAGGAGATAAATGCTGTTATACACAAACAATTTTTTGAAAAATACAAGTGACTAATGTTGAGTGAGGCAGCAGTTTTATTCCCAGGGGTCTGAATTAGCACCCAAAATTACATCCAAACAGTGCTTCCCTTTTACTGCCATCCTTGCTAAAGTATTTGAAAGAGTCATCTGTTCTAAGTAGGCAATTTTGACAGCAACTGGTACTGCTTAAATGTATATTAACTCTGTTAAATTGAACTGAATGTAATGCTGGGAAGCCTTAATATAGGCCATTAGAAGATGTAAGGAGATAAACTACACATAAGGAGAAAATGCTGTCTCTGGCCATCTGCTTGTCCTGGTAACACACAGAAAATTTGCAATATGCAACAATTCCCTCAACTTACTGAACAGCAGGTGCCCATCTTTTCCTTCAGCTGTCCAAAAACTGTTCCCTTACAACTCTCCCTGTACTCCCTGAGGGATTCTTTCGTAGTTTTGTAATGCAAATTTCGAATAAGGAGGAACAGGTTCTGTTTGAACTAGAATTATCTCAATTTACCTGGTAACCAGTGGATATAGATCCTTTTTCTGTCCCGTGAGCATTCTACTTAAATGAACAATCACTTTTTTCCCCCTAGTGTCACATCTTTTATAGATGAAAACGACAGCAGTATTTTGCAAACAATAAAAAGCGCAGGGTGTGAGGACTGTGAATTAGGACTGCTGTTTCCACTGTGCTGTTTTTCTCAATAAATGCTAAACCAGAATAAGCAATAAAGTGAACCAGAATAAGTTATTGTCTTACATCCTTAGCAATCATTTTTGTCTTCACTTGAAGGGGGGTTATTGTTGGTTGAGGTCCTAGGAATGTCAGGCTGAGCGGTTACAGATGGAGTGGAGAAGAGTATTCCATTCAAAAAAAGCCACCATTTAGGGGATCAGAGGTCAAGATATGGAAATATTAAATTCAACATACAACTGTGTGTCTTTTCTGAATTTATTTTGAATGTCTATGTTTTTAATTATATGCCATATACATTCTGGAAAAGTCTTGTGGCCCAGAGTTAAAAATTTAATGCAGTAAATTAAAATTTTGGAGACTGCTAAAATAAAGAATTAAAGCTCCAAATTTACAACCTCATCAAAAAGAAAATATGAATATCAAATTTAGTTGTTAGGCATGTGGTCAAAAACTATGATCTCAGCAGCCATTAAGCAGCCAGTTACAAGTCTTTAGCTGCCTCCTCATTCATCCTGGGGATTTCATGACCACTCATATAATTTTCATATTCTGCACCCCTACATGAGCCTCTTGATATTCAGAAACTAGATGGTACCATGCATTTAATTATGAGGAGTTTGATCAAATAAGTATATTTTAGTTATGGAATAACACCAATGAAAACATTAACAAATTGCAATTGTGATTGCATTGATTGCGGTGTTTCCACAAGGCGCCCTTTGCAGCATGTTGTAGGTTAGAGCAATCCCTAGAAATCGTGAATTTAAAGCTCTGTTTAAACGGATTTTTATGTAAGTGGATTGGTTGCTCAGCTCTCCAGGGAAAAAGGCTGTTTAGCCCTTCCATCAAAGTCACTGTGCAGAGAGAGAGAAGCTCATGAGGGTTGTAGGTGAAACACGGTCTTGGTGATGAGGGTACTTATCTGGAAAACAGTGTATTTAAATTCCAAGAGACAGAGAATGGAATTAACCCACTTTTACACCCTAGGGAAATGTTTAATCTCCTACTAAACAAGAAAGGGGAAACAATGCCAGCAAAGGGTACGAGCAGACTCCTTTCCTTTTTAAAGAAAACCTAAACTGTCTTTGCATTTCAACTGACAAGTTTCTGTTGCATAAAACCCTGCAACAGGCTAAGTTGGGGTTTGGGCATCCTACCTGAACTCTCACAGGAGACCCAAATTTGCTCCATTCTGTGCTTGAGTAGCTCAGATCCCTAAGTAAAATCCTACAATTGAAAAACTAGGAAGTCTATGAAATTTAGGCACCTCCAGGGCTAAGCACCACAGAGGATTAATTTTGAACAAAGATTTACTTTAAGGGTCAAAGTTGCAAAAAAGGTTATTTTAGAGGCAGACACAAACTACCATATCTCATCCCTAGTGATTCAGTGTTACAACTTCTCCATGTATACATCAATAATTTCTCTCAGTAGTATGCAGCTATTATGAGGATGAAATTGATATACAGAGTTAATGTGATGATAATAGTAACATCTAGGAAGTTAGATAAAAATGATATGACATAATACCACTTAAAATGTTGCACAGTATTAGAGACAAATTTTAATCCTTATGATTTGTTTCACCCTTAGCAGGTTACATTAATCTGCTGTTCCAATGACCCTGTTTATATCTGATGTGGGCTGTAATTTTAAAACCAGCATCTCTTTTCAAGTTCTCTGGCTTCCAAATGCTGAAAATTAGAGGCTACTTGTAAGAGGTAGGCTTTTCTTTACATTAAAATGGATGCATGTCTATTCCATTTGCAATTATAATTTTTTTTTTTTTTTATTCTGTTCCATTTTAGGGACCTAGATAAATGGCAGAGAGGAAAACTGCTTTGCATTTGTAACACAGCTCAAGCCTGGGTCAGGAGAAATCCTCTGGACAAAGGGGAGATGCTGCTTTCCCTGACAGCAGCTGACCTTGCTGAGCTGGGAGAGGCTTCTGGGGAGTATGATACATTCTGGAGGATGTGAGTAGCAGAGTGTGAAGGACACAGAGCAAGCAGAGAGTCCACAGCAGGAAGAGGCTGGGAAGCCCCAGAGAGGATAAGTGAGCAGGCACACAGCCAGGCCTCCCAGAGACTGTAAGAAAGAAAAGACTTTTTCTCAGGACAGGGAAGGAGGAGAGGCTGCTGGAAACACAGGAACTGCTAAAAGTTTCTGGCAAAGATCAGGACTAGGGTTGCAGGACATTATACATGGGAGGGAGGAGTAGATTTTTTTTTCCCCTAAGGGGAAGATTTAGGATTTGTTCTTTATTATGATGCTGAAAGAAACTTAACTCTTAGTTTAGAAGTCCTGATGATGTCATGCTCACTTTAAATAAAAAGTTCATGTAATGTAATCTCAAATCTCACATTCACTGGCAGACATATCAGAGTCAGATATGTTTCTTATTCAAACTCTTTTTCATTTTAAACAAGTATCACTCACTCAGTAACTCTTTATTATTTTAAAACATTTGTAGATATTCACTGAATGGCAGGTTTTTGACTTGCTGCATTTCAGAGGTTCAGGTAAGACTAGATGAGAAAGCCTATCATCAGACTTCAGGTGTACTTAAATGACTTGAGTTTCACACTGGGGAAAACAGTGCCACCTCCCACCTTTCCCCTTAACAGCAAAGCAGAGCAAAAAAACCACACAAAACAAGACAATAAAAAAATTAATAACTAAACACCTGAATCATCTGCTTAACCCAGGCAATAATATCCACTGTCATCAGTGACCTCATCAGCATCATTTCACATAGAGGATTAGCTGTGTAAAGTAGAACAGACACAAAATTCATTCCCCTGAGAAATGTGAGTAAAGTATTATCCTGTTGATTGAACAGAAGACAGCCTGAAAGAAAACATCCCATGGAAACCTGTGTCAAGAAAGAGACTGCCAGGAAAGACAAGGCCAAGTAAGCAATGGTCATTTCAGCTCCTCAAAAGTGCAACAACTTTGTGGCTGACTCCCCTTGACCCTGCTAGGAAGGAAACCTGGGGGCTGCTGATGCTAAGGGATGGGACCGTCATCATAGGGCAGCCACCCAGGCAAATTCTGAAGCCTTGTTTATACCATAGCTAAACAGCAAAGGACCTGAATTCTGGCAGAGAGATTGTGATAGTATTTCACTAGAGGAAGAAAGGGTGCTGTATTCCCTTGAACATCACTCTGAACATATAGGACAGGTATCAGTAAAGAAACTTCTCCTTACATTTGTCCACAGGAATGGACAAATCTGACTTGCCCAGTCCTCTGGCAGGAGGCGTGACACACTCTGGGGGCAGATGAAGGAAATCCAATTAACAGAAACCAGAGCTATGTATAGTACTCTATCCCTCCCCATTTTTCCCTCTGCTGCTCTACTAGTAATAATTATTTTTTAGTAATAATAATAATGTTTAAAGAAAAATGTCACAACCCTTTCATACAATTACTACATGAGAAAGCACTCAGTTTACCTCTCTCTCTTTTGCTTAGTGAGTATGGGAAAATGTTGAAACAAAACATCCTAGCAATGTCATATTTTTAAAAGTGCTGTTACCAACACAAGATGCTTTTTCCAGCAGAAGGCCTAATAATGTCAAGAGTGCAGGAGGTCTCATAAGCAGAAATAATGGCAGTTTCATGCAACACGTGAAATTATAATGCATCTTATGAGTAAATCAAATCACTTTCTCTTTATAATTTCTGAATTCCATAGGGGCCATGAAACACATATTTAAAAGGTGTGCAGAAGGACCTTATTCATTAAACAGCAGAGAGAAGTAGTTGAAGCTTTATTAAAAATTGACTAATAGGCATTCCAGATAATTGAACTGACAGGCTGTTTTGACAGCTGCAAGCAAAAATGTGCTTTTTCTAAACAGTTGGTGTAAATCTTTTAGATTTCTAGAAAGAGAAATGATGTACTGGTTTAACTTTAATCAGTTTTATGAAGTTAAAAAAATTGTAACTGTTCTCCTAAGTAGTTGAAGCTACACTAATTGAAGGTGCTGCCAGTCATTTCAGTGGTAGAGTTTGAGCTGAAAGAATTGCCAAGTTCTCACACAATGAGAAAGGTGGAAGGTGAATACTTTAAAAAGTTTTGCTTAGCAGAAAATGTAAATTAAGATGAAAACTGAAGTCTGAACTTGATTTCCAGAAAGGCACTGAAATATTCAATCTGACTGAAGTTAGTGGATTTTGCAAGAATCTATCAACTTTGAAAATCAGGCTGCAACTAACTAACAAATGTGACAATCTGCACCTTGAGTGGGCTAATGTGAAGTAATAGGCAATTATACTGTCTAAAAAAAAAAAAAAAAAAAAACCAAAAAAACAAACCAACAGAGAAAGGCTGCTTATCAGGCTTTGCAGGTTTGAGAATTCAAAGTAGCACAAAGGAAGGAAAAAAAATGTAAAAATTAATCAGGAAAGACAAGATAGAATTAAAGTTGGATTTTATAATAATTAGTTCACTAAAAAGGAAAAATTGACCAGGCAGGCAAGTGTCAGAGAAGAGAAAGAAATTTTAGAAAGGAAAAGCAAAACATTAAAAAGGTAAAGTAAGTGAAGACTTAAAAAAACAGATGGAAGACTGAACATTTTCAGAATGTTCTGTAGTTATTGACACACTACATAATTACAATCGATGTGAGTATAAGATTTGTCAAGGAAGCATTGAAAATAGGACCATGTTATGGTATTCAATCTTTAGGTGTTCTTTTAATCTGTGTATACAAGTATACATTTTATATCTTGATTTAGAACAGATCTCTCCTCTTTTTTAAAGCTCACAAAAAGAAGGATAAATCAGATGGACTCGCCACAGGCATGTCACTTCAGCTATAGGCATATATAGAATAAATAGTACAGCAACAGCCAAGAGAAGAGAAAAATCTTAGAAGAAATGAATAGCTGACACAGTGAGACTAGTCTACCTGGTGTTTGATTATAACATCTCAAAAGCAGAAGGACACAGCTATTGAATTTCTGTACGTGTTTTTATTTTTTAATAAACAAGAAAACAAAGAGTTGTAGCATCCAAACACTGCAACATTGCCATGCTGAACTTATCTGATGTTTGATTAATGTATTGGATTGATGTATAATAACTGAACAAGAAATCTACATGCTGTTTTGAAGGGTTTATTTGATTTGGACGTGGAAGTCTTTTAGTCATTTCATATGAGAAAGAGTGCTTTTGGAAGATAACTGTGTATTTCACAGTTATCAGTTTTAAACTACCCTTTATTCCAAGAGGGAAGAGCAATTGAAACACCGACTATTAGTAAAACTGGTTTGCAAATGAAATTTGATTGATATTTTAGATTTCTTGGGAGTATATGTAGCACAGCTTTGTATAAATTATATTTGTTTAAAATGCATCTGAGCTCAGAACTGCCAGGAACAATTTAGACCCCATAAATGTTTCCTCTAAATTGAATCAGAGAAGGCTGAAAAGCCTCTAAACACTGTACAGGGATTCAATGTTTAGGTTTTAAATGAAACAATTTTTAAAATTGGAGCCTTGCCATCATTTATAGCACTGTCAGAGTCAGCGCTCTGACAAAATAGGTTGATTTTCTTCTTCTATTTCTTGCTCATCTTTATTGGACACTTTCACCATTAAATGCAGTAAAGGAGGGGCGGTGGGAGGAGAAGAGAGAACAAAAGGGTAAATGAAACATTATTATGGAAAACTATTTTCAGAAATTGCATTTTATATTCAATATGGAAATTTTTGCCTACACCCAACACTAAAGACCATTTTTATGAAACACAATAAAGCCATCTCAGATATTTTCTTGTTTCACTATATCCAAATACATTAATTTTTTGGTTTCAATGAAGATTTATGCTACCTATATTGCACAAGGTAAGTGTAAATAAGAGCTATAAATTGCTAAGCGGTTAATGTTGCTTGTGAATGGAACTATTGTTCTCTAAACAGCCTTAATTTTAGAGAATCCAGCTAACTTAACGCCTGTGAGGTGCCATACAGGAAAAATGCTATAAAAATCTAATAACAATAAATATGCATTGGTATTAAGTTATATTATTTTGGGTGAAAGTGCATATATTTAGAACTTACTAGTATATATACAGTTAAAATGAGTTTAAATTAAAAATGTTTTGGGCACATGTGTGTCCAGCTCACCACACAAGTACCTAGTCCTTCATTTGATTTGGTGCCTTGTTATTAATTCTTGGAAATACAGACTACCTAGAAGTGTGTGAACTATAAAGACCAAAATTATTGCAAGCTTCCAGTGCAGTCTGCAATGGAATTCACAAGTGAAGGACACTCTTGTTTAGCAAGAAATCTTTTGCTAACTTTCAGAAAGTTAATCTATTAAAACAAGGCCTAGACAACATAGCAGAACCTACCATTTCTTAGAGGAGATATAGATCTGCTTATTCTGGATGGGCACTATCAGGATCCAAACTAAAAGCCTAGATTTCAAATCCTTTGTATTATTCCAGATTTCTGTGGCAGGATTCATAGCAAGTCCTTAAGCCTCAAGAGCTTTACTGTACTCAGTCCACTGAGTAGAGACACTTGCTATATGATATTAAGAAATGGTAAATATTAATGTGTGAGCAAGACAACAATTGCTAGACGTATTGTCTAAAAATCTAGCAAAGAAGAAAATATGGTGAAAGATCAGCTTTCACTAGAGGAACTGGAAGTTGCCTACGAGTGTCAAAGAAATGCACACAGCGTAACAAAGTTAGCTACAAACCACCTACATTTTGCTGTATGAAGACACTTGTCCAGTGCCAGAGCCAGTTATTGCACAGCCAGTTTTCATACTGCTACTATTCCCTCCAGTGCATGACACAGTCATACTCTACCACTGCTCTACTTCTTCCTTTAAAGGTCTTGGACAAATAAAAATGCATTTCTGAGCACCATACAGATATGATAAAGAGATGTCTTTATCTATTTGAACATAAAATGTGCTAATATAAAAATGAGCTACTGGTTGTATTCTAGCCTTGAGGCTGCTACAGCTTATCTTTTGAGGCTGAAGAAATAGGGCATAAGACCATGCTTTGAATTAAAACCGTACCTATACTCTGACAGTTAAGAATGTTCTTCTGCTGATGGTCTATTTCTACACAATTCAAGGGTAATAAATTTAAAAAGCAACCAAACAGAATAACAACTTTCATGTCCAGTGATTTCTCAAATTATAATATAAGTCACTATTTTGACTGCAGTGGTAACCACAAACACTTACGTAAAGAGAAAGGTGATTACTTTTACTTTCAGTACATTATCTTTGGGCAAAAAGTGCTGGTTTCAATTAATGTGTATTGATTCAAAGGAATTTGTAGATTAAAGGGGATATGAAGTGGTTCTAAATGGTAATTTTTTACTTACTCTAAGTATGAACTGAGCTTAGAAGAGTGTATCTTGTACTGAAAATATTGCTTTGACCAGGAAATTCAAAGAAATTAAAATGAAATGGATTTGAGGGGGAGGAAGTTTGAACAGATCCGAGCAAAATGTGGCACATCCTAAAATAGTTTAGAAAAAACATATTCCAACAGGTTATTCCTTTTTTTGCCACATCCTTCTCTTAAAATTAGGAAAAGTCCAAGTCAAAGTGATCTTCCATTGCTCTGGCTCTCTAGTTTAGTTAAACCTGAAAATCATGAAATATAACAAAATTACCCATCAGCTTCATGTTAAACTGTTCCTTTAGCTTGAAAGAGACTGGAAGGGTTATGAGGAGAAGATGTAAATGGCAGCGTAATTAGAATTTGGGAACAGGGTATTTCCTACAATGACTAAAAAGCGTTTGGAAGAAACTTCCTTTGTTCATTAGGACTCATTAAAATTCTTGCCACAATATTTTTTTTTTCCATGTTCATACAGGCCAAAACCTAATCTGGATCACTACAGCTGACTGCTACAAAGACAAGTGCTCATATTTCTTCATTGCATGCTTAGTTGAAAAATTATATTCAAAGGAGCTTTTTAAGAAAGCATTGCCTCATTTTCACTTCATGCTTGTAGTGGATAGTCTTCTGTAAGATGTTTTACTGTCTTGTCTTATAAATCTCCAAAGAGCAAAAGCAACTCATATTCAAAATTTTGGGTGTATTAGACTGCTCAGGTAGTATACATATAAAACTGAAAACAAAACAACATAGTACAAGGGGTAGGTACAAAATAATTAACATCATTAATCTTTGTCCTGATGCACAAGTCCTCATAAACTACAGATATATTGCAGAGCAGCAATAACATAAAAATGAAGTGCCCTGAGCCATCCTTTCCAGAACCACCAGTGTTAGGTTGTAAACATTGTTGCTCATCTCATGTTTTTAAAGTGCATGCTAAGTAGGGAGTTATTGTTAAGGTTCCATCCTCTCTTTGTGCACAAAGGAGAAAGAACTTGGTTAGAGACTGGCCTCTAGGAGCACATTATTCATCAGGGTAATTTTAGGTATTTTCAGCCAGTCACAGAAATAATTATGGGGAAAGGAGGAGGTGTGGGGAACACACCAAATAAAAAAATAGCACATTTATAAGCTTCTCATTTTTTTCCAGACTTTTTAAAAAAAGTTATTATTATTATGCATGCCTTTAATTTGGGCTCTCAGAAAAAAAACTGAAACATTTAAGTGCTTTTTCTTTTCTCACTTTGAATGTTTTTACTTTTGCCTAAATGGTCTCTTTATAGATGGTTTTAGAAAACACTTGATAACACAATCTGACCAACCCCTACAAGTCTGAAATTGAGCTCCTTTTAGCTCCTACTGGGATGGAAAGGCACTGTTAATCTTCCCTCTCTGTTCTATGGTTTAAATGTGTGTCTCATTCTCTGTGGTCACAGCTCAGAGTTAAAACTGTTTCTAAACCAGTGCAATTAAACCGAACATGCTAATATCTCCAGAAAACAGATGCCATAATTTTGGCAGATTTCTTATATGTTTATCCCTCACTGAAAATGCTATAAAACAGAGATACATTTTTACTGTAACATATCACCTGCTTTAAAAAGGAGTATATGATTGTATTTATTTATTCATGTCTATTAAGCACATATGCATGCATACAAAATTTGTTTTCCACATGTTTCTGGTTCAGAAATTACCGGAGCCGTAGAGGAATGAAGGTAGAGGAATAAAAGTAAAGGAATAAAGTAAAATAATGAAGTGCAAGCATGTGAGATTTGATTCACAGTAAGTTGTGTTGGCTGCTTCCAGAGACAGACTTAGTAGTAAAGCTGTCATGGATACCACAAGTGCAACTGCACTGAAGCCCAGAGACTGGGAAAGCCAAGCTGAAAATGGCAAGGGAGAAAACAGTACTGGGTCTTGGCTGAAGCAACTGTCTGACTTTATCCCTTTCATCAAGACTCACTGCATCTATGCTACTCTGTAAACAGGACTCAAGCACTGGAAAAATTGGTTTACATGAGTGACATGAATTTTCTAGTTTATTAAATGCCCCAGGAGCTTTCCCAAAAGTCAGTGTTATTTGACTAAAGAAAATATTTGATCTGAGGATATATATGAGACTTCATAACACAGATTTAACTTCATGAACATTCAGGTCAATGTATAGACTATAAACAGGGTCAGACTCAGTTCCAGACCTTGTTCTTCTGAAAAGAGATTAACCATTTCCTTCCTATTCCCCAGATTTCTCACTTGCAGAGAGAGAAGCTCCACTACCTATGCTATATGAACCATGCTAGATGAATGTAGTATAAAATAACCAGGCTTGGCTGTTCTTACACGAGTTGCCCTCAGAAATTTTAAATGGTATATTCAAGATGTGTATTTGTGAAAAATTACCTTCCCAAAAAGGCAAAATGGTTTTGTAAGAAACCTTAATACCAATGCAGACTTAAAGTTTGACACTGTTTTTTTGTTTGATTGATTTATTGATTTTTTAAAAAATATCTACAGAAGTTCAAGAGGACTTTGAAGAATTTTGGAGTGAATGCAGAATACTGCTGTTATGTTTTTATAATTTTGAGTGGAGTCCTTTTCACTCTCCAAAAAATATTTAACAACTGGTGAATATTTTGGTGAAATATCTTCTTAGATCTTAGTGGCAGGAGGTGAAGGGGGACACAAAGCATTCGTCTCAGCTGAAAAATGCTCAGTAGGCTGTATTTCATATATATGTATGAGTGTTGAAGTCATTCAAAAGAACAGCCACATTGAAGAAATTGTATCCTGTATATAGATATAACCTCAGAGAGAGAGAGAGAGAGAGAGAGACCCCTTGGGAACAAATGTGTTCTGAAAGGCATGTTTTTGTGCGCATTTATGTTTTAAATCTTTTAGTTACTCCACTTTGTGGAGTAAAAGGACCTATATAACCTAACAGAAGGGGAGACTGTGTCTTTCCTCTGGAAAAGAACCTAATGGAAGCGGTCTTCTATTTGTCCCAAATTCTTCTGGATCCTGAATGCTAAATGTATGGAAAGAGTCACTTCTCAGCACTCGACTGTGCTACAGTCTGTTGGGGTTATGTTGTGTCAGCTTAGAGAGACTGATATGCCTCTTACTCTTGAGAATTATGGGAAATAATTGCTTCTAACTTATTTAAGAGAACAAGTTTATATCATAAAACTAAAATAAATAAGAACATGATTGGAAACTAATGCAGTCATTTAAGACTTAGACAGTTTTTTCTCTTTTTTCCCTAGGTACAGTTCCTTTAATATCTTTAAATGATGCTGTGAGGAAAATACTTTCACTGCCATCTAGATTTGGATGGTTTGATAAATTAGCAGGAAAGTTAGAAAAATGCTTTCTCTCTCTCTCTCCCTGAAAGCCATAGTAACACTGTATATTGTTTCTTCTCTTTGTGTCTGTATATTATAAACGACTGAGCAGATTGTGAGTCGTGGGTGTGGGTGGCAATTAAGATAATAATTGTTCATAGAATATAGAAACTGCATTAGGAAATGGAGACATTCCTGCCTCCTTCTGTGCTCTTTCAGACAGTGAAAAAATGGTATTTATTATGTCAGATACTCCACTGAGAAATATGCATTACTTTTCAAATAAGATACTGGGTGGCCAACTGGCATAACATTTTTGGATGTTTGTAAATGCTGTAAACCAGCAAGCATTTTTATGATTACTCAAAGATTACAAGGAAGATTAGAGGAAGGCTGAGTTTAGAATTATGGAAGGTTTCAAGCCAATGTCTTAAGATGCAGTGAGTAAAAATTCAGGGAGGATATAGTTTCAAAGGTTTGTTCTGTTCATGGGTACTTACACTTCTGTGTCCCTTTCTTTTTTAAGGTAGACTTTGTAATTTTGCTCTTCCTCCTTGGTTTTTTTGGTTTTTTGTGGGTTTGTTTTTTTTTTGTTGTTTTTTTTTTGTTTTGTTTTTTTTTTACTTTTCTTTGGTGAAACTACATAATTTCCTTACTTCCTAGACTGTGGTTCCAGTGCTACAGCAGTTATTTTTATTTTAAGTCACAACATGCCATTAACAGGTTCTATTTCTGTAATCTTTTAACTATCAAAGTTTAGTGATCTCTGAAGCCATCTGATAGTAAATACTTGATTCTTTCATTGTGAAAATATGTTGCATTCTGGAGATTTGTGTGGATTTATGTTTCATCCTTTATACTATTTGCCAAGAACCAGTTTTTTAGTCATTTATTACAAAGGAAAAATAATAAAAAACGAGGAATTCTACTTATATTATAGGGCTGGTGCATGTACTTAATGATATGTTAGTTCAAGTGGCAGAAAGAAAAAGAAAAGTATAAAATGTGCAGCTAGATCTAGTTTTTTGCACCTATCATAATTTGGCATCCTTCCATAGACTTCACTGGAATTATAATCTGTGCCAATGAGTATAATATGTGGTTTCCAGAAAATATCAGTGCATTAATTCACTTGGCTAGACATAGATTTCTACATACGAAGCTTAAAAAGACATCTTTTTATATTTTTCTTGAATATTTCTTTCAACATGGTAATTAGGATAACGGATCATGCCCTCACTACAATCTATGAATCGGTGAGACAACAGTGCTTGTCTATGATAATGCATATCACAACCCCGAGGCAAAGCACATGAGAGCTGAGGAAAGCATTCTCAGGGAGAGCTGTCTAACAAAATGCATTTCTACCTAAGGCGACTAATATCCTCTGAAACCTATGAGTCTGTTTTAGCAAGTCTAACTCGATGGGAATTCCAATTAGGGTCTCCTCACTAAAGATGTCTCTGTTATCTATAACTTTGGAGACCACCTACATCATCAATTAGTAGATTTTAAGGTGCATGGAATTCTTTTAATGAATTAGCATGTACATGCTCTTGGAAGCTGTGGGGATGTGTGGGGATTTATGCCTCTGTGCTCGTGCTACTTTCCTCTGTTTCTTCCAATGACATTTCTGGTTGTGTCTGTCTGTGGTAATGATGACCATCCAGCTAATTTTCAGAGGATCACATTGACACTAACCTTTGGCTCACCCATCTGTTCCTGGCTTTATTGCTTCAAATAGCTCCTTTCTGGCTCATTGTTAAACTGGAACAGAGGCAAATTCCTCCAAGCACAGCAGGGCTCTGCTGGGCCATTTCTGACTGCAGAAGGCTGCTTACTAGAGTCCTCTGATTCAGTTGTTCTTGTCATTGAGGATTTCTTACCACTGAACATCTTGCTGGATGCTGATGGCACATAAAACATCTGTGGGTGACAGTAGGCTTTCCTCTCAAAATAACAAAGGAACACAGCTCGTCTCCCATCTTCTGGTGTGGTTTTCATGCTCCCTTCGGGTGTCTTCTCTCCAGGAAATGAGTAGCTCCTAGGTTGTTAAGCTCAGCACAAACACATGAAATTAAAGGTTAGGATGGTTAAGTCTGAAACCCTTTGGGTTTCTGCAGTGACATAGTAAATAGTACAACAGGTAAATTTCTGTTGCAAGAATGCACAGACATATCAGAGTATTTTCAGTGCATTCATTCATAATTCCATATATACTAGTTGGTAAAGCTTTTAACAGTGCTAGAGCTGTATAAACAGAAAATGCTACTAAATCTAGTGTATATTATGAATTTAATGTTTTTCTGTATTAGCATTTTCCCACTTTTTTTTTTTTTTTGGATGGTAAAAATAGTGTTTCATTTTTCATTCTAATTTACTCCTGATTTTGTCTGACATGTTTTAATAGAAAGTATTCTCTTTTTATCTTTTCCCACTGCAAAAACAAATATACAAATGCAAAGCAAAGCAAAAACCCAAAATTCAGAATACAAGAACATTATAATTGCACCAAGCTAGATTTGTTTCTTTGGGAAATTTTGTCCTCCAGATTGCCTTTCTTTCAGTGCACTACAATAAAATGTATTTTATGTAATTTAAAACATATGTTTTGAAGTGTGTTCAGCAACTGAAGAAAAATGTGAACAACGGAGCCATTAAAATTGCAGTACATTTTGCATACCTTAAGTGCAGATACTAAGAATTATTTTGCATTGCAATAATCTTATCCTTTTAAATTGGAGTGTCAGGCTAAAACACTGGGCCTGGATGACAGTTAAATGAAGGATCTTTACTCTCCAGTCCAGCAAGCTACGTTGAAAAACAAGGAAGGGGGCAGGGAGGCAACACAATTGTCAAGTAGATGAATAACGCCCCTTAATATCAGCAGTAATGGAGAAACTGTTTGCCATCATGCAAATCTGTGCTTAGTGAGCAAAAAATATCCTCCAAGGTTTTCCATCAATGTCAGTTGCATACCAACATGGTTTAAAACAAGTAGCCTAATGTAATGTAAAAGCATCATACACTTATTTCCCATTTTTTTTTTCTATTTAGCAGAATATTCTAGTGACTAAATTTGATGCATATCTATGTGCATGTGCTTTCTTACTAGAATATACAGTATTTAAAGTAAAGTAATATTTTATTTTCAGTCTATTTGGTATACATTTTGGTATGCCACCATCAATGCTATGGAGAAAAAAATAAGGTAAAACCACGTTTCTCTGTAAGGAACAGATGTACTTTAGCTGACTATTTGCAAGTATAATAGGAAGCTGTGAGTTTGGGACTTGAAAAATTGTTATGTTACTTACAGGAAACATATCAAAACTGAGAGACAGCTGGAAATTGCAGTAGATGAGACACTGGGAAAATCCAGGAACCTCCTGCCAAAATAAGATACAGAAGTATTAGATCCAAATGGATTTAGTTGCCTTTCATCTACACAGCTACCTACATATGCATGTATTATACATCTTTTTGAATTACGTTTATATTACCAATACATTTGCAAGACAGTTGTTTGGGTTTTTTTACCCCCTAAAGACATTACCTAATTCAAAATCGTGTCCCCATCTGAGATTACATATGTATTCTGAAAAACCTGAACAGCTGACAAACTGTCTATGCTTAAGAGGAATCACTGCAAAAATCCTTTTAGACCACTGTCATTCTACTTGTGCACACCAGCACTGATATGTTTCCACAAAGACTTCCAAAATTCATGCCATTTTAACATCTGGATGGCTCTGAACACCATCTCTTCCCTTTTTATGCATAAGCTATTTTGAAAGTTGTTTTAATTCTGTTTCTTGAATATCAATATTTAACTGTCTATCTTTTCACACTTATTTCCCTGAAATTCCTTAACAATGTGAATCAAAATCAAAATATTCACCCAAAATACTTATAACTTTCACAGTTCAAATAACATGGGGGTAGAATTGGACTCCCAGGAATTAAATTACTGTAATAAAATATATCACTGTAGGTATCCCACTAACATGAGCAGGGAGAATCCTTACCTTGCTAAAGATATCCCAATGGATATTTTCAATGTATTTTTACAGGATATCTGCTGGTCCAAAGTCCCTTTGCAAAATTTTTCCTACTAACTGAGAACAAATGTGGGTCTTTTAAATTTTCTGTCTTCCTTTTTTGCCCTTGTTCATTGTATTTATTTTGTAAATTGCTTGGTTTTTACTGTCTCTTGATATCATATCACGTCCAGAACTGCAGCTTGATTCTAGAAGTGAAACAAATCAGGAGATTCTTAAATAAAATTATATAACAAAAGAACATGAGATATAACATATTTCATATAACAATGAGGCACATGAGACCATGGTATGTAGCTTTTGAAGGGCAAATTTTTTTCAGTGTAAGAATCAGCTGAGAATGTATGTATGAAGAATGCCTGACTTATTTGCTCCGTGAAACAAAGATTTCACCTATGGGAAAAAAGGCTGGAGGACCTGTGGTGCTGCAAATATTTAGTGTAGTTCAGATTAGAGTGTCCAATGAGATAACAATTAGGCGTCCCAAGGAAATTAAGCAGTGACAGGAAAGCTCCAGAGAAGGTTTAGATGGTGTCAGAACATTGTGTTACAGTATCATTCTAGTGTTCTGATCAAAAGAATAGGAAGAGTCATTTTGGTGACCAAATTTAGTGAGTAAATTCCTTCTTCTCTATCAGAAAAACTTTGTTCTGTCTGTCCCTTCTCTGTCTTCTTCACATCCCAAAACTCAGGTCTCTGAGATAATTTCAGCTCCACTTCCTCATGATGAAGGTTTTGAATTTTTTTTTAAATTCAGGATCTGATAGAATGCAGCACATTTATACATGAAAAGATAAACAGAGAAAAGCTATTACCATGAATAAAGAACTCTGCTTTAACTAATCACTTACTTGCTAATTATTAAGTTTCATTAGTTGCTATTCTACTACGTAGAGTTTTGAGGGAAAGAACTCAGACCTGACAAAGTGCTCTATAAACATTACTGAAGCCTTGGAACAAGCTGTGAGACAGGTAATTATTATTAGGTTATTTCTACAAGTGAGTAGCCTGAATCACAAGAATTAAATTCTGTGTCAAAGAAGTCTTCAATGGCAGAGCTTAGAAGCCATGTATTCCAGTTTCCACTCCTTTTACTAGACAATGTGCTGTCACTTAGCAGTTTTTGAGAAGTTGGGCTTTTAAAAAACCAACATATACATCATTCCTTTAAAAAAAATGAAATTATTAATATTTATATCAAGGCAGACAAGTCCTTGACCTAAAAGGAGGGAGTTACACAGTGATGTGATTGCAGGCAGCAGAAGTGACATGGGAAAGAAACAGGCAGGTGTTATTAGGAGAGGACAAGGAGAGAAAAGAAAAATTAACCCTCTGATGCCCTCTGGTAAATCTTCTATCCCACCTTCTGTACAGGGATCAAATGCTGCAAAGGTCTGATAAATCCTCAGAAGAAAAATAGTTATTTCAGCAGATGTCTCCAGGTATTTTCTCATTTTGTGTCTCTTCAAAAATGGCTGTGATATTACTAAAAAGTAAACTTGAGGGAAAATGTAATATTTGATTCCTAATATTTTCTATTTTTCTGTACTGAAAAAATATTATAGGATGTAACAGTAATGATATAGAAGTGTAGAAAGAGTAAGAAAAGTACAGGAACAGCAGAGAGGCACTTGCAGCAGACAGTCTTCTTGCAGCAGTGCATCAAGGTCAAACCTTACCAACTACCCCAATGGAATATGCAAAACTCATTCTCACTAAGCTATTGATCTTCTGAAATATTAGATACCTTTTTGGAAAATGTACTAGAGATTGTGGGAAACAGTGTTATAAAGCATGCACTGAGTTTCATGAGGGCATATGTGAAAATACAAGCAGTGTATAAGATATGCTCTCTGATTATAGTACATCAAACAATGATTTAATTATTTCCCAAAATCAAAAGAAGCCAGATCCAAGCATGTGACGGGCACAGTAATTCAAATGCAGGTCCATTCTTTTTATGTGAAGGCTACAATATTTGCTGACAGGTTGGGAAACAAACCAGGGAATCTAAGAAGCTGAATGTCTAAGTCTCAGCAATTTGATCCCAAGTTTTTCAGCTGAGACCATGAGAAGCGGATAGCCTCCAGGGATGTGGCTCACAGGAGAACCTGCAAGGCATACTAACAAGTGGGTTAGACCTGCATCATGTAGCTTTTTATAACTTTTTTTACCTAGATATCGCTTTGTATATGTGATCCATCAAGACAGCTTTGATCCTTTGGAGCGCAGCAACAAACAAACAAAATAAAAAGGGCTAGGAGAAAAGATAGACATATAAAGAGTTAGGGATTATAGGGGCTTGGCTATGATGGACAGACACAGACACTCACTGTCTAAAATATAACACTAGGCATAATACTTTTTTTTTTTTAAACACAAGCTTTCCCAATATCCTACAATGTTTCACACAGAAAGAGCCACACAAATACTCTGAACAATGACTATAAAGAGTAAGGGAACAAACAGAAAAAGACTTGGAAATTTGAAAGGGAAGATTCACTGATGAAATACCCAGGACAGAAACAGAGCCCGGTCAAACTTTCCTGTTTCAGACTTAGTTAGAAAGGACCTTGTAAAGGCTGACTCTAACCTTTGTGTGCATCACTTTAGCAGGGTAGCTGTGAGCACCACAGAAAAAGAACAATATAGTTATGTGGATGCACTCAAGGAGACATCTCTTGACTGTTTTTTTTAGTGCTGGATGGGGGAATTTATTTTTCAGTAGACTCTAAATTGTTGTTACTCCTGCTTACAAAAACCAAACCCACAGGCAAATGAACCATAAACCTGAAGCTTTGAAATAACAGGAAAATGACATATTTCAAGGTTCACTAGATTCAGCTACTCCACTCTTTTACCAGAGATTTCCTATAATCTTGACTTTAAATGCTAAGCTACATAATGCATGATTATATATTTAAATCCCTATTTGACCTCCTAAGTGAACACCACTTTAAGAAAAGACATTACTAATGGGATTGAAAACATACAGTGAAAAAAAAAAATACAATAAAAAATGCAGTCTTACTCTCACTAGAATATTTGTTCAAATTAGGCAATTTTGCATTAAAAATGGTTTTGAAAATGAAAAAAAATAGCATTCCTTCTTTTTAGTAATTTCAAGTATTTAGTATTATTATTGCATGTTCATGAAGATATGCATTTTTATTCTGATGCTAGGTTTTTTAAACATTTAAACTTTATTTCTTTCTGTGTTGTCATTTTTATAGCGTACTGGTGAACTTAATATATAAATATATTTTTTTTTATCAGATTGAAGGTGCAAAACTGTAAAATTTAAAATATTCATGCTTTCAATAGCAAAGCACCAATCAAAATACAGTTGTTCCACACTGTTATTATGGAAAATACAACATATTTTGCTATATTTCTTTTTCTTTATTGTCCATCAGTGCCTTTCTTTTTTCTCTGCTCTCTCACAAAGTGTCCATTTTTAGCTTTATTTCCAAGACTATGCTTGAGGTAGCTCAACTCTTAAAGGCTCCTTGCAGTAAATTCTGCTGCCCTCTGTTCCTGTTTCACCTCCAACCAATTTCATTACTCATGAAGCATGGCAATGTACAAGTAGGTGTCTGTCCTGTGTGCTCACACTTGAACCCTCTGTCCAGCCCTTCCTCACATTCTCCAGCCCTGTCTCTAGAAATGGTTATTAGTACTTTTGTTGCTCATCACTGAGTTTCTTACAGAAGTATTCATTTTTTCCCCTGGGATAATTTCATTACATAAGACTTCTTCTAGTACCTTTTTTTTGTTTGTTTGTTTTGTTTTGTTTTGTTTCTCACAATTTAGTGAGGTTGCTTCCTGCTACTCTTATTGGAGGGTTTTCACTCACCACTATTCAGATATAAATTTCTCTCCCCCTGTTTTAGAAATTGTTTTTGGGTTTACTGACTGCTCTTCAGAAAGACCTCTTCACTGTCTTCAGTAGGCAGCCTATAAACTCAGAAATGGATAAAAGAGTTGTTAAAAGTTGACTAAATTGTCAAAGATGTAAGACTTCTGTGCAGAATTCCCACAGAATTTTGGACTCTTTTGTAATTTTCTATGATATAAAGTGAAGCTTTATGCTGTACCTCATTCATTGCAACCACTTTCAATATACTTCTTATTTTATCCTGGTTTTACCTGTTTACCTGCTTCTGGATATATCCAGATCTACAAGAACATACAAAAAAGACTTTGGGTCACTCCTTCCTGTATTTTTATGCTGTTGCTAGTTACTTGGAAATCTTAGAACAGTGTAGTTCAGCTTTACCCTGGTAATCACCTTTAATACATGTAGAAAGTAGATGGAAACTGTTGCTAGCCTGGATATTTTGAAGGCAAACTTTGGAAACTGAACTTCTTTCCTGTTTTATCATTTGTACAAAAATGCGAAACTAATCGAGCCTATTGTGCTTTGAATAAAATTAATCTATTTTACTTAAAACACCAATCATTATGCATTAAATCTGAGGCCAATTTGAAATTTTTACTTTTTTTCTGTTTATTGCAATGAAAGCAATAGAGAGGTAAATATGCTATGAAGTCCCATTAATCATACTCTTCATAAAGTAGAAAAGTGGGTTTCCAAAATTTACTTAGAGAACTTAGGTGCCTAAGTCTCTTGAAGTTTATAGATACTTTAAAAGTTTCATTAAATAAATAAAACCCTATTTAAATTTATGATCCAAGTCCCCTTGATTTTCAGCAAAAGTATCGCCATCAACTTCCGTTTGTGTTTTAAGTCCTAAAAGCATGACTACACAAAAGACTAAGTAAAGAATTCAAAATTTGCCTGTTTTGGCACATGTTGAATTATGCTTTAGAAGGATGCTGAACTAATGTCCTTGCTGTTGTAAAATATTAAGCAAGAATATATAATATTGTTTGACACGTAGGAGTGCAAATTTAAACAAAAGCAGAGCTCATATATTGCTTTTACATTCTATCTGCCAGTCAAGCTGAGACTTTATAAAGAATGGCAAAGCAATTTTCAATCATGCATGTTATATCGTGTAGGTCAAATTCTTTTATGTAAATCTCTTTCACTTGGGTGTTTAAATTTCAATAAAAATGTAATGATAAAAAGTGTGGCTTTTATTTCTCCTTCTTTCTCCAATTCATTCTGAGTTTTGGAGAACAAGTGTTTTATTGAGCATGACACCTAAAAGAGGCATTGTTTTAAAAAAGGTGTTAAAACAAGAGTCACATATGTTTTGGATAATGGAAGTATTACAGGAGGCTTCCCCACACAACCTTTCTTTCCTGTAAGCTGGGGCTCATGAAGCTGTTTCTGTAGGTTAGTTTGAGTTCACTTGAACTCTTCAGATCACCACGTGAGAGTAGCTTACCTGATGACTTACAACAGCATGGTGCATTTCAGAGTTTCCGATTGTTATTTTGCTTTTCACTGCTGTTTTCATATGAGAGGTTCCCTGTTTAATGAAGATAAAATATTCTTAGTGCTAAATTGTGCCTAAAATTAGACAGTAACTTTCTTCTCTTGTCCCCCCCTCCAAAACAAAAGAAAAATAGAAATCACAGGTTTCAGAGCTTACCTAATAATACATGCTTTTCCAAGTCAGAATTCAGTTGTCACATCAGGCTTTCGCTTTGTAGTGAAAAACCTAAGGAAATGGATCCTAAGCTGATCTCCCTTCAATATGTAGATGACTGCATGGCCTCTGAAACACTCAGCCTTTTTACCTGCCTCATTATTTACTTTTGAAGTGAAGAAGAAAGATGACATGCACCTCTGAGAGCTAGAGTATTTCCTAGCAGCAAGTTTCACTTTCATGTGTGATGTGGGTTAGATCCCAAACATTGGATAATATGACACATACTATGCTATTGTACAAGCTGTGAATAATAAACATTAGAGAAATCCACACAGGGAATACCACGTACTTTTGGGGCAAATTCTGAATTCAGAAACATAACTGCAGCGCAGGGAAGATTTTAAACACCAGACAAATGGAATGCATTTGTGTGTATCTTCAGATGTAGAACTGTAGCTCCTTGCAAATACAAGGAGATGAGCTGGTTTACACCACTGGAGAGTAAATATTTGTGGGTTTTTTTTCTCTTTTGTCTGATATACAATTGCCCCAGGAATTTTTGGAACAAGTTAGTGCCAATGTTTGTACCAGAGAGCTAAAAAA
The DNA here is from genome assembly GCA_013398275.1 of Promerops cafer. Lineage (NCBI taxonomy): Eukaryota > Metazoa > Chordata > Aves > Passeriformes > Nectariniidae > Promerops > Promerops cafer. Next base: position 603,721 of record VZSE01007339.1, read on the forward strand.
AGTGTATGCTGGAGTAAGAGGAATGGGGCAAGAATTAATGCTTTTGATTTCATTAATTATCTGGAGGTTAACATTATTTCCTGTCCTTAACCAAATCTAAAAGTAGGAAAAAAAGGAGCAATGGAAGGAAATTGAACAGAAACAAATCTTTGTAGGGTTTAAGTCAACTTTTATTTTTTTTCAGAATGCCTTTGGATTTCAACATTAAAGAAATTGTTCTGATAATGAAAAAAAAAATTTCTAAGCAGCAACTTAGAATATTTTGTTCATTTTCCAAACAATTTGAGGCAACGTAATGAAATCCACTGTTTCTTTCCTGAATTCTTTTATGTTTGACAACTCAATCTTTTCAATTAAAATTTGTTTATTTTGCACAGAGTCCCGTATACCACCAGTATGAGTGACTAGCAGCAATGTGTAGGGAAGGGGAAGAAGTAACTTTCAGTTCATTTAATGTTTCAAAATCTGTGGAAAAGTTTGGTCAAATGAAAATTCAGACTGAAAACCAAATTATTTAAAGATTCCTCTTCTGTTTTCCTTAACCCTTTCTCCTATTAGAGATAATATAATGCAGCTCAGTTAAAAAAAAAAAATTCCACAACATGCTATTAACTTCCCAACACAAGATGTTGTCATACACCAATGTTGTCAATAGTATCACTATACTGATGACATTAATCTATCTTTCCTCTTCCTAGAAGCTCATGTGTAGTTTTGTCTTGGTCAAGAGAAAAGCTTAACAGCAAACAAAATTCAGTGACTGCTTTAAGTTCTGAAGAATAAGGACATCTATTCCCTCATGTTTTTTAGAAGCTTGTGAGGGATTGCACAAGGACACTTCCATGTGCAGTATATAGTTTTGTAAATATAAATTCATTTGCCAACATATTCTGTCCAGACAAATTCTCTGGATAATTCTTCCAGCATGTTACCTGATAGGGATCAATTCTTTCCACTTTCTCTTTCCTGGAAACCCTAGTTAGAAATTTTTTTTTTAGTACTGTTTGTTCCTAAGTAGTCCTACCAATAATTCAGACTCATCAACAGTTATCTCCTCTGTTATCAACTCAAAAAACCCATACCTTCTGCTTCCTGAAGTGTTAAGTACATATAGGTAACTCCCTGTAGGGAAATGTGAGCTGACAGGGAACATTGGCAGTAACCTTGCTGATGAGAGTAGATCCTTTTCTTTCTATCGTACAAGCCCTGCTTTGATTCATCTCTGCACTACCCTTATGTTCTTAAAGAGTATGAGTGACATACCATAAAATCAGAGTCAGCCAATGTTACAGAAAGTCTCTCTTTCTTCTCTTCGTGGAGAAAATCCTGCACAGAAAGGATATCACCTTGTCATGTCATCCAAAAATGGAATAACTTCTAAGAACCATGTTTTACAAATATTCACCCATCTGTTTATCTTTATGCTCTGAGAAAAACTTTGGTGATTTTTCCAGAGTTGCCTGCTGAGTCTTAGGGTCAACATGTGTGTGAGTTCATGTGGGACTGCAGACTAACGAGGCAGAAATCTTCCTGTCAGTTCAGGACTACATTATCTACTCTGAACGAGCTCAGGACTTATGGAATTTGTAATGGGAATACTATAAAGCACAGCCACATACATGACACAAAGCATAGGAAAACATATGTAGTTGATTGTTTTAGCTTTAAAAAATTAGTCTGTTCATATGGAATCTCAAAAACACTGACAAATCCCTCCATGTTAAAAATGCATAATTTCATCTAGAATTAACATGGAAAGATGGCAAGATATTTGTATCCTTCTACCCACTTGGCTTATGTCTGTGAAATAAATGTAATGTAAATAACATTATATTGTGGGAACCTGCTGTGATAGACAACCATATTCAGCATAATCAACAGTTTTTGTTAAAGACATATGTAAGACAAGCCTTAGTGAGCTTAGTGAGCAGACCACTGAACACCCACGCCACAGCTGATTACTTGTGTTTTAGGTGCAAAATATTAATAATAACCAAAGTGTAAAAGAAATTTAATTTCTTCCTTCCTTGGCTTTCTGGATTTTCTCTCTCTTTTATTTTTTTTTTCCTAAAGTTTAAAATGTCACTATTTAAAACACTCAACAGGTACAGCAAAAAATAAGTAATAGAATGGAATTTTCTAATGTCAGCTGGACTGCATTTGGATAATACTTTGGGATTTATCATTCCCTTGTAACCACAACTGCTATTAATGAGAGTGATCCAGAAATGTTAAGAGAAAAACCCTGGGCTGGTGATGGAGAGCTCTTTCAATACTTCTGTGTACATATCCATGCCTTCAACTATATTCAGATAAAAGCACCAGTGGAATACCAGAGACAGCTTCTTACAGATAGGAGAAACACAGAGCTAATAAATGACAGAAATGATTGAAATTAAATAGTTCCCTTTCATATACATAAAAGATAGCCTTTTTTTTTTTTAATTTTGCCTTTAAAATTTGATGTCAGTAGCTCACAATGAAGTGCAGAACTGGAACTTGGTAAATCTTTATCATTGCCTCAAAGTAGTATTGATTCCCATTAAAACTTACTGATAATTCTTGAATGATAGTTAGCAGATTCATAGTTCACAATCTTAACATACTTTGCATGGCCAACAAGTTCATTTGTATTTTTCCACAGAAAAGATAAGATATTTTGTGAATATAAACAAAACAAGATATTTTCTGTAATCTCTTATGCCAACTGAATAGGAAAGAGTTTTATTACCACAGGCATACACAATACTTGAAATTTAAATATGTAAAATTTAAAAGAAAGTAAGATGAAACAGTAGTCACACTTGAATTTGTATGGATCTATCTCTAAATGCCTGTTCCTTTGTCATATGATTATTCTGCCAAAGTATCTTCACTTTTCTAGTTTTTACACCTGCAAAGTTCAGTTAGCTCCCTTCCATTTTTTCTGGGACCTGACAATGCAGTAAGCAACCCTCACCATTGGTAAATCAAAGATGACTGGATAACTTGCATGCATATTCTGATGGAATACTCACCAGGCCAAGCAGATCAAATGGCTGCTTACATTAAACTATGATTTTCCTTTGAGGAGAACCCATAATTTGGCGTCTTCTCCCGACTGAGGTTCTAGTATCATAAGAACATATATACAGTCTACATGAAATAGAAGAATCAGACCTACTTCTCCTAAATTTGGCTAAAATAAATCAACTGAGGGAGAAAACAACAAGAACAACAAACAACCACCAAATAAACAAAACCCCATATCAAACCCAAAAAAACAAAAACTCAATCCAAACCAAAGAAAACAAAGAGGCAATCAGACAGGAAGCACAAACTATTTGGTACTGATTTTTCATAAGTTTCTATAACAGTAAGTGATAAAAAATGTAAACCAGGGTACCTAAACTGTGGTTGGTTTTGGTTGGTTGGTTTTGGTTTGCTTAGTTTGGGGTTTTCATCTTGTTTTTTTTTTCATGTAAAGAATTGCAGTTCCTAACCTGGGATTTTAAGTGTCTGATCTGGGGATTCACTGCCGTGAGCTATTGCATTAGCTATCAATTTACTTTGGGACATTCGGGTATGTGTGGGACCATGGTCATTTTCTCAAAAGAGCTGGGTTTGCAATGTAACTAGCTGAGAATGAGTCACCTTTTTCAAAGTATTCAGCAATACTACTGTGACCTTTTTTCAGGTGTATTTATTATTTAAAACAAAGCAAAACAACACCAAAAAAAAAGCAGGTCCCCAAAAGAAGAAAACAAAAGAAAGAAAACAAAAGAAGAAAACAAAAAAAATAGATGGCCCAGGGCCTATAAATTCAGTTTAAACCAAATATCGATTTTAAAAAAACAGATGTACAAAATCACTAATTCATTGAACAGCATTAAGCAAACATTTATTACAGTTTCAGAAAATAAGCACCTATATTCAGCTAAAGATGTTTAAAACTTATTTAATATGCTCAAAATGATCAATTTAAGATGTGTCACAACTTATGGGATGAAAGACAGGGGTGAGCCTTTCCCTCCACTCAGCGTTGGTGAGACCCCAAAGTAGAATAGAGAAGATCCCTCATGACCATCAGGAAGCACTTACAGTGACCAAGTACTGGCAGAGGTTGTTCAGAAAAGCAGATGAATCTTCCACTTTGGTGATATCCAAAAGCCATCTGGACATGGCCCAGGGCAACATGTTGAGCATGGAGGAGCAGCTGACAAGCAGAGGTCCCTTCCAGCCTCAATCCAGTCTTCCTTCTGAACTATTTATGTGTCTGTTCTCCTTTTAAGTTGATGCAGTGCAATATGCACATGTAGGGATTGGACTCTGCTATATTATTTTGCTTCCTGTAAAGAAATCTCTACCCCTCAGAAATATTTCTGAGAAGCAATAAATATTCTTTTCTTGCTCCCTGCTCTGGAGGACAACTAACAACAACTTTGCAACGCTTTAAGATCAGCTTCCAGGTTTTCTTAAATACATGGCCTTCATAGCTTATTTATACTTCTGACCCCTCTAAGTTTTGCTTTTTAAGCACTCCCTGAATAGTGTGACTTGCAATAATAACCATTCTTCAGTAATGAGTGATTCTTATGTAACTGTACACTTTACAGATATTGAAATTTTACATAGAAAACTTTCTTTTCTTGATTCTGTTTGAAACAGAAAGACAGCATTTTGTACTGTGAGTTGATTGTTGTCATTATTTTTCCCAGAGCCTCTCATTTTAATTAGTCTTTAATTACTGGTTAATTATTCTCTAAGTAATATCTTTTCATTCACATATTTAATAGACATAAGTATTTGAGCAACCTGAAGTGAGATCTTTGTATATGAATTTAAAAGAGACATATTAAAGCAACTTACACAGAGTAATGCTGAACTCAGCATCATTTGAAATTACTTTTTTTAAGATGCAAGATTTCCTTTAAAGAAGTTTTTCATTCTGATTATTCTGGAGCTGCTAAATAGCCTCTGTAAGCAATAATTTAAACATCATGGTTTACTTCTGACTTGTGTGATTTTTTTTTGGCCCCTGTGTTCATCTCCTCTCTTCATGCCAGCACTAACAGGGTTTCACAGGATGTGCAGATCTACAATGGGATAACAACATCAATCAGATGTCATGCCTCAGCATTTCAACCACCCAAATTCAGCAATACTTTCCCTAAAGCACTGGATGAACATATTCCAATTCTGTTTTGATTATCTGCTCCTTCCTGGACCCCTGCAAGTTCTTTCTTCTGAAATAATAAAGATGAGACAATGATTGGGGCAGATCTGGGACGTGATGGAAAACATCTTCTAAGTGCTTTGGTGGTAACTTACTCACAGCTCAGAGCCTGGCAGAGCTGCAAGATTTGAGGTTAGGAAAAGAAGTGTCCTCTCTGTCAGACTGCTATGGGAATAGTGAGTTTTTCAGTTCAGTAAATTGTTTTTCCTGGTGAGAGCATTTAGTCATACCCCCCAGGCAATTTCCGGCTGAAAGACTACCCTAGATTTGGCAACTAGCTTAAGGATTTCTGTGATCTGCCTGAAAACACACATTATTGCCTGAAAACATACTAGATAAGATGTGTTAGATCAGACTTTGAAGTAAATAAATGGACAATTTGTCAAAATTTATGTAGGAGACACTACCTTACACTGTGCAAGATATTTCAAATAAAGGATGTTTCCTTCATTCCTTCGCCCTTTCCTTCTCTTAAGTATTTTAGAATAATCTAAAGAAAGCTTTGTAGTAGCAAGGAAATTCCTATTGAGGATCTCTGCAGACATTGCCTCCTCATTCAAAGGAGAGGAAAATTTAGAAGTCATTAACCTTAGTCAGTAGGGCTTGTCTGTCAATCTTTCTTTTTTTGAAGAATATCCCAAAATTCTCTAGCAGAACGATTTCTAGACAAATCAATAGTAACTTTACATCGTGAGACAAAAAGGTAATAAACCATCCACACAGTAACTTAATAAGAAATAAACCTCAACTACAACTTGTAGACTTTATGAAAGTACAAAATAAATAAACTGCTCAGCAAAGAAGAGGCAAAGTTTCTAAATAAACCTGATGTCAGAAATACTGAAATCTTAGTGGCTGAGAAGGAAAGGAGAGAAAGACACACTTGACAGAACTGATTATCATAAAAAGATTATTTGCATCTTCTGACAGGACATAGAAAAAGTTGTGGTCATAGATATGCACTCACATATGAGGTGAGCAGTCCATGGGAATAAACATAGTCTGTCCAATGGGCACCCAATTTTATCTTATTTTCTTTGATCATTATCCTGCTGCAATGTGGAAGAAAAGAGAAAGAGTTTGCTTTCTATAGAAGAGACAAAGATGTGGAGAAGGTTCCTGAGAACAAATATTTGTAGGTATAGATAGGCATCTTACTTTTTCCTTCACATCCTCAATCACATAGGATGTAAGGATGTGTAGATATAAATTAATTTGGGTTTTCAATAAGAGGAACACAAGATGGTAATCTTATCAGTATATTAGATCGTGAATAAAGACAGGTATTTCTCACAGAAATAGAGTCAAAAAGACAATAAAAAGTATGAGATGTGAATTTGTATTTTCGGCTGCAGAGAAGGATTGCCGAAAACCAAAACAAACACCTGAATAAACACCACCACTTCTAGCAACAAGTGAGTCTGGAATCATGGACAGCTTGCATCCTCAACACAGAAGGAGGTGAGATATCTGATTCCGTCAGTGGCTTTTTCGGTCTGAGAAAGGAGAGAGGTTGACATGTAAGAACAGCATAACTGGTCCTTGGGAATACATCTTTAATACATCAAATATAAATTCTACGGCAATTATAAATTGAAGTCAATGAGGTTGCAGTGGTTGCAATTGAGGGAAGAAATGAGATAGTAGCTCAGAATTTCTATTTCTTAGGACAACGATGAAATATTTCTGTTGTAGCTCATTATTCAATAATGTTTAAAGATTCTGTGCATATATTTTCCTTGGCTAAACTTAACATACCAAAACAATTTTTTCTCTGTTTGTTATGAAAGTTGATTTAATATAGTGCATTTTCTTTGACACCAGATTTTCAATAAACTTCAATTCAACCTTGGGAATACTGAATGGATTGAAAGAATTAGCATATCTATTTGAAATAGTGTTATGGAGAAGGAAAAACCCAGGATATTTGATTTTCAATAAAACTTCTGGTAAAATTTGAACTTCTTTAAACTGATCCCTGGCTTTTTGAAAATAAGAGGAACCAATTTAAAAGTACGAAATTGGAGCTCGAACTGGGGGAGGGAGGGTGAACCAGCAGGAAAATACTGGTCATTATAATATATGTTATCAACAGATTTCCACAAATAGAATCCCAATATCTAAAATTAAATATATAGTATACATGGGATTAAAAAGAGTAATTGGTTTATTTATTCTGGGCATTGGTGTACACAAGTCAGAGACATGTACTTTGGATCTCTTATTCTCATTGGTGACTGCAGACTTAATGTAACTGTTATCCAGGGCCCAGTGTTTTCAAATGAGATTAAGTATTCCTTCTCCATTAGACTGCTATAGATGAGGAAAAAGATTGTAACAATAATTTTTTGTGTGTGAAAATGGAAAAAAAAAATACCTGTTACTGTTTAGAAAGCTCTGTTACAAGAGACTTACAGGAGTTCTATAACTGTAAAAGACAGACCTTGCCTATGGAGTTGCTGAACCTTGATCATCACTTCTGGGTCAGCTGCTTTTTTAAGCAAGCACACCAAATAAAGTAAACAAAAATACAATATTCTGTCAGTTCTCTGTATGGCAAAATAATCTTGTGGACTTAACTTTGAATCCAGGTATGGAAGGAAATATTGAATGACACAATATATGGGCTGGTTTGTTTGTTTTTTTTAATATAGTAGAGTAAGCATACATGGTAGATATTTGTATCTAAACAGAAGCAACCAAGAATATTCTATTTTGTGTTTTACCTGCTATGCCAAAATTCTCAGTTCTGAGGGTTTTTTTCAGGGAGACTATGATGTTTTTTTTGTCATGACTTGCCTGGCTGCAAGGCAGGATCAGATTATCTAGCCTGTGAAAAAACTCAAAAAACCAGAGTGGGCTAAAAGGCAGTTATTTGGCTTTGTTCACTGTCTTTATGTTGGACAGTGGAGATGAGTGATCATAATATTTGCAAAGTGCTACTCATGGTAAAAGATGTCAGCCAAGGCTACTAATCCTGCTGGGATGATAACTACAGTAAAAAAATGTCTCAGGTTTATTTGTCTGAGGCTGATTTAAAACACTGAAAAAATATTGTTTGTTCATTTGTTCTGTAGTATAGGTGCTTAAGTAATGCCTTAGATCAGGGCCTGGATGTTTATCACCTAGGGTGAGCCCATGAGAGTCAATAACTAGCTTTCAAAAGTGCCTGATTTTGAAAATTTGTTCTCCAAACATAGCCCTTCTTCTAAATGGAAATGTTGTTTTGCAGGGGGTGAATCAAGTGGGAGCCTTGATTGTAGCTGTTCCAGAACTGTAATCCTGACTTGGTTATTGGCATTGTGTTTGGCCTTGGATACCTCCCAGCTCTGTGCCTCAGTTTTCCTGCCTGTAAGATGTGGAGAACAATGACTGACTCTGAGACCAAATGAGCTGTTTGTATAGTACAGAGAAGATGTGAAGTGCAACAGTGTTACTCATTTGACTGCCTAAGAACTGTTTTAAAGAGAAGCTTAATGAAATCAAGAGTGCTTTTGTCCCATGTATTTATCTGTGCTTGTTCCTCTAGATGACCTAAAAGGGATTAACAGCTATTCCTAGGTTAATTGGCCTCCATGGCATCTCTTCTCTAGAGCCTGGAAGGGATATGCTGGCTGTAAATCCAAATCCCCAGATGCATTTTAGCAACTAATATGGTAAGTGAATCAGGTGGTTTTTATTAGTTTTTCAAGCAGTCGGGTGGATCTTTGTCGTCTAGAGGGGCGCAGATCAAATGACAGCTGCTTTTGCATGTTTTCTCTGCAGATGTCATTTTAATTACTAATGTCAGTGTTACATGCACCTCTACAAGCTAATACTGTAATGTTTCAGCTGCAGATTTTCAAGCATTTCAGATACTATCTGAGCTTAAGTACTTGTGTGGAAGATTAAAAATAATAATGAAGCACGTCCTATAAATCAGAATGTCATTCTTCAAACTTGTTAGAGGGTGGCAATACTTCTGTGTGTTGGGCAGATGAGAGCTGTTGTTATCAATTACTTTAACATGAGTTCACTTCAAAAACCATCCAAAACAGTCCAATATTCATTGATTGTATTATTTGAGCAATTATAATGTCCTTACAAAAGCTTTCAATAACAAAAAATATTTCATTGGAGAAAAAAGTTGGTTTCAAGGGAAGTTAGACTTCTAACTGCTTTTAAATAGCTGAACCCTGAATAATTTTTAGTGATTTAGCCAAAATTATCATGTCAGTATGCCATATTACTAAGAATTGTCAAATATCAGATGCACCGGGGCCTGAAATCACATTTTTTCCAAACCTGTGAAGCTGCCATTCAAACATTAGTCTGTAAAACTTCTGATGAAGAAAATGTGAGGCATAGATTGTCTATGAACAAATCTATAATATTTCAAAGGTTGAAATCTTGGAGGATGCAGTAGACTACTAAGACAAGATTTAATACTTACAGGATACAACAGTATTAATCATGCAAAATTCATTTTAAATAAAATATTTAATGACTGGAAACAGCTGTAACCTTGATGACACTAAGTGTTTTCAGACTGCTGAAGCATAATATAACTTGTTCAAAGAAGAGCCACAAAGCTGGTGAAGGGTATGAAGCCCTCTGAGGAGCAACTGAGGGAGCTGGGGGTGTTTAGCCTGGAGAAGAGGAGGCTCAAGGGTGACCTTATCACTCTCTACAACTCCCTGAAAGGTGGCTGTAGTCAGGTGGGGATTGGCCCCTTCTGCCAGGCAATCAGCAACCGGTTGAAAGAAAATAGTTTTAAACTGCATGAAGGGATTCTAGGTTAGACAATACAAAGAAATTCTACACAGAAACGGTGATTGTAATATGTTGACCAGGGAGGTCATGGAGCCACCATCCCTGGAGGTGTTTAAGGAAAGACTGGATGTGGCACTTGATGCCGTGGTCTGGTTGACATGATGGTGTTTGGTCATAGGCTGGACTTGATCTTAGAGATCTTCTTCAACTTAATTAACATAAAAAAAAGTACCCTACATCATAACTATTCATGTTAAGAAAAAAGACTGTCTTTATGTTTCTACTGAATTTATCAAGTAAGCTTTGTATAGATGGAAGTAAGTGATTTTACTACCTCATTTTGTATTACTGCTATACCCAAACAGCAAAGGTTTTATCAAGGAGTTTAACTCCTGTAGTTATTTTTGTTTTCACTTCATAATTAGGTCTTGTTTTATGTTATCCTTACCCCTAGGATTATTATTTATAACATTTAGGACAGATGGAACAGGGACTTCTGAAAACGTACCCAGATCCATGTATTCCTTTGAAAAACTGAATAAAGAAAACACACACACAGTTGAGAAATTCTGTGTATTCTTTAGTGTGTTAATACAACAAACTAACACATGAACTACCTGTGAAGAAAGCAAGCATTCAATATCACTCTATTGTCAGTGATGCTAATAATAATAATATTGATGCTGCCAGTGTTAGAGTTCTCCTGAGCTGGTGTGGGGAAGAGGGGTAAGGAAAAGGCATGCCGCATGGCTGTTTAAGATGATAGTTTGTCTTTTACTGTAGTTAAACAGATTTGTTTTCTTTTTCACTAACATTACTTCAAGTTTCAGGTAAGGCCTGTATAGAAAATAGATGGAGTACACAGGTACTATAAGATCCGGTGGTGTTATTACTGGAAGGACAGAATACAAGCAGAATTACATTATAGCAAGAAGCAGAGAGAGCATCTGCAAAGAGAACAGCATAATACATATCGATGAAAATAAATATTAAAAATACAGAGGTGCATACAGATACATAGAAAATATTTTGATAGATATAATCCTGGGCTTAGTAACTGGGAAAGTTTTCTTCTATGTGCAGGGTTGGCTATAGGAAAGCACTGTTGTTTTTTTTTTTTTTAATAATTATAGAGAACAGTAAGAAAATGATGGAGAAAAAAGTCATATTGCTTTTTGAAATTGATTCATGCTTTTGTGATTCTTCAGGTGCATTCTTCTTCTTTACACTTTACAATATAAACAGAGAGTGAGAATTAACTTTCTATCTGTATACACCTGATCAGTTTTCATTGGGAGGTATATGCACCATGATCTTAGTTGATGAACAAGCTTCTAAGTCCTAAAAGATAAGTCCTAACAAGGTTTATGAGACCTAAAATATATGAGACATTCGGTGTGAGAGGACAGGACTCTACCAGATGGATATATGCACTTAGAAACTTTTTCCTTTCATTTTCTGAGAGAGAGAAGGAAGATTGTCCATATAATATCTGAAACAACACCAGCTTGAAAATCTGAGAGCAATATGATGAACTCATATGGCAAAACATTAAATACAGAGAATCCCCCAACTGATATTTCCAGTCTGGTTGATCATAAATTATTTTATTATGTTGCTTGGCATGTGACTTATCACAACATCCCAACACGATCCACTGGAAATAGCTCACTGCAGTGTAATATATCAAAAATGTAGAAGCACAGGAGGAAACTGATACATCTCACCCTAATGAAATACAGATTTTGTCTATCCATTTTGTTAATTAGCAAAGTACCTCAGATCTAATTATGAATCTCTCTTTAATATGCTTGCTTCACCCTGCACATCATGGGCATAGCATGGTAATTATGCTACATAAAACTAAATAGAAGTTATGTCCTCTGGTGTTTGACTGCAGAATCTTTAACTTTGTGTTTGGGGATATTTTAATTTCTGGAGTAATTTTATAAAAATATTACTTAAATCAATCCTCCTCTCTCACCTTTACTTTAGCTTTTGAAACTACATTATGAGTGCTTGATGATAGAGTATATTTTATCTAATGTATCTTTGAAACGTCTTCTAAACCTATATTTAACCACAGTTAAATAAGACAGTGTTTTGTTCTCATCTGAACTGCCCCACTGCACAAAGAAACAACCCTCATTAGCAATCTCCTTAATTAAGGAAACATGGGGGACAACTATTATGCTTCTTCAATACTTAGAACCTGCAGACTGGAGGTCAGTTCTGGAAGACATCTGTGGTCTGGTAGCACTGTCTGCAGGGAGTGCCGTGTCCTGGGGTACGCAGAGACCTTGTGATGAATGAATGGGCTTGGGGTAGAATAAGATGCAAAAAATGCAAAATACTTAAAAGAAACCTAGATAGATATTTGCTTTATCCTTGATAGTGCTGTATCTGTATGTAGGGAGAAGAAAAGCTCTTTCAGTCCTGTTTCTGGAAGGGAAACTGAGCACGCAGGCAGGGATGTAGCTGTGATGCAGCAGGACAGACAGCTGGATACCAAAGAAAGGGTCATTTGGGGTACGTAGCCAATATGACCTCCTGTGCTACGTCCATTTGATCCCAGATTTCTCCCAGCATTGAACAACACACTGCAAAGAGGGGGTAATGAAGAGACAATTGTCACTTGAAGAACTAGAAATAGAAGTCTTTTTTTTTTGCCTAGTATGTGAAACACTAGAAGCTACATTGCATTTTAAAACTCAGTACAAATGAGGTAGACCTGGCATGATACCTGGCAGGGAAGACTGGGGTGTGGCAGGACAGAGAAGTGGAAAAGTGCAATACTAAAATTTCTCTGAAAACTCACTGTAGGGAAATGACAAACTGATTCAAAGTTTAAATGCCTCAGGAACATTTGACTGAAAAAACTTTTTAAAAGTACGATAATAGCACTATTATATCTGAGAACTTGAAAGCAGAGGCAACAGCGGAAGTCAAATCTCATGTTCAGAGCAGTAGTGAAATGTAGAATTCCCATTGTCTCACACTGAAGAATGAGAACCTAATTTCTACTTCTACTCATTTCTTATAGTAGAAGGAGCAAAATGTATTTACAAAAGTGTCTCTTGACTCCATAAGCTCTCTTGCCTATTTATACTTCAGTTATAAATAAAGAAAAGACAGTGTGTCCTAATTTAAAAGGATATTTTTCCTGCCAGAACAGTAAGATGATGAGCTATTAAATGGAGAACAAAGAAATAGCAATACAGTATGTTAAATACAAGTGAGACAGTTATCACATTTCTATTCAATACTTGAAAATATGCCCACCTTTTCTTACACTCATCCTTAAATAGCAATTCTGGCATAATTGTTCTACTACTACATGTAGATTGCTAGTGTCTGAAAAATTTTAATCTATGTCTTCATGCATTTATGATAACAGCTATTAGACAAAATTAATAAGAAGTCGGTTGCTAGTACCCACAGGATTTAATTGTTATTTTCAAGGAAGAAGCTGCAAATTTAGTTTCCGGCATTGTTCCTTGATCAATTAATTCTGTTTCAATTCAGTTCAGTATTTTCATATGTAAGTGCCCATATCTCATTTTAAGAGTTGTCTTTCAAAGCTAATGAATGCATGCATAGAAGCGGAGTTAGTAAAAGAGAGAATAATGTGCATATACCTCTAGATACTGTACTTTGACTGAAAATACTCTTTGAATTGAAGCGTCAGGTGTAATACAGGGTTTGTATGAGATTATTGCAGTTCATGCCTGCCCTTATCTAGACAACAGATACTTCATCTCTTGATTTCTAAATGGACTTTTGATAGGATAGGGAATGTCCTTGTGTCCTTTTTTCCTCAGAACTGAGCTTTACAGTAGAGGGTAAATCTGTCTTGGACCAGAGAAAGGGCGCAGTGATGTCAGTGAGAAGTCAAGACAGAATCTGTTGCTGGATGGTGGAGTGGGAAGAGAGTTCCTGAACTGAGCAGTCTAATCCTTGATCACTCTGAGGAAATACATCAGAGTCCTTTTTTACATAATTGTTAAATTTTGGTTTAGAAGAAAGTATTTTTGCCTTGGCATTGTACCTTCTCTTTATCCTTACTATCCCCCTGGATGACTGCTTTTTAATTTCACTGCCCAGTATTAAGAAAGACTTTACGAGTAGATGAACAGTTTATACTGCAGCCAAAGCAAAGGTCTATTGCACCCATAAAACCAGAACTACACTAAGCAGGATTAAAGAAATATTAGGTTTCTTTTAAACTTAGACATAAGAACAGTAAGTAACAATATGTGTAAAAACATTTTTGCACCCTGTAGCCCTGTAAAAACTGTAATGCTTTAGGGAATAATCTCCAGGTCTTCAGCTAAATGTGCCTAGGCAAACTCTGCAAGGCCCTAGCTGTCATCTGTTAGGAGCATTAAAAATTTTCTGTGAGAACTTGCCATGTGAACTAGAATTTGTTATGTGGCATTTCTTGCCAGGATGTAGAGTTTTGAAAGCAAGGAGTATTTAAATGTTTGAAAAATGGATATATCTTCAAAGCAGAGGCTCCAGAACTATAAGCAACCTGCTCATGGACAATTACTGCTCTCTGAAAATACGCTCTCTGAAAATTACTGCTCTCTGAAAATTTCTCTTTAAGAAAATGAGGAGCCACTGGGCAGGGAAGAAAGAGCCAGGCAGCAGGACAGGGAACTTGCCATAGCAACCTCCCTGAGCACTATACAGAACCTCTGCCACTGACAGAGGCCCAGGACTCATACATGTCAAGAAACTCAAACATTTTACAAAAGGGGAAGATCCCAGACACTTTGCCCACATCAGTGTACCACATGCAAGAGCTCTGGAGCCTGCTCCCTATGCTGGGGTGAAGGTGACTGCTGAGGGGATGAGCACTGCAGTACCGAGGGCTCACACCAGGTGCTGAATACGGCTGCTAAAGACTCTCTACTTACAGTGTCTACTGAGAGCAACTAAAAATGAGTAATGACTAAGCATTAGTATGAAGGGCATCAATGAATGTCAATCTAGTTAAATTTTCCTTTAGAGTTCAAACTGACCAGGCTTATCAGTCTTATAAACATCACAGTGATATTTAGGTGTCTGACACGTCCTTGTACATATATTCAGTTGCTGCTATATCTGTTTATTAAAATTATTCTTTTCAGTGGTTGTAGCCCTACATGCTGTACTTTTAAAACTGATATCTGCAAGATTTTACTTCCTATCTGACCACAGTCTTCATATTGCAAAGATAAAGAGGCCAAGTCTCATTTCCTTTTTATGTTAGAGCTACAGGGACATATCAAGGAATCTGAATAAGCTCTGGTCTGGGGCTAAGCACACTGAACAGGACAAGAGAAACTATGACATGAGAAATCACTGGACATAACAGATAACTATGTGAGAAGATGCCAAAAGTTAGAGTTAGCACTGTGAAGACTGTCAGGGATGCCTGGATTTCAGAGCTAGTTAATGAGGAGCTAAGTGAGACCTGAAGCTGAACAGACACCTGGAGGGTAACACTGTAGACCTTTTGGGGAGAACAGCTTTACAGGATAAACAACACCTAGGCTGCCTTTTAAGTTGATAATGTAATTCTGAGATTACCTAGTTAGCAGAAAAGGACATATAAAATTTAACTATGGGTGTCGCAAGACTGAGCTCAGTGGAGAAAATAATTATCAGTAACTATTTGGGACAGTGCTGGAGTGCAGAAATGATGGTGAAGAGGAAGGTAAAGTATTGGAAAAAGGGCAATAAAGTACATAAATTATATGTTTGGGTATGTCCAGGGATATCTCCTGTGCTTCACTGCAGCTGGAGGAGGACAATAAAGCCAAGTTGTTCCAACCATAACACATGCTAATTCTGCTGCCACGATCAGGAGGAGCTGGGCTCAATGGAGTGAGGTGCTTTCCCTTTATAGCAAGGAAAAACCCAGGACAGATGGATTGAGCAACCTGATAGCACATTGTCAGTGCCTGGTGCAGGCCTGAAAACACCAGCATCCTCCTAAAGATGTTTTGACTGTTTTGGCCTTGTCTGCCTTGATAGATGTCTAAAGCACAATTTTGCTAGGTATTCCTCACTGAAATTCATGTTTCCTGGATATGGTAATCTGACTGACACATGGCATTCAAGACATGTTTTACAATGATAATTCATACTTTTCCTTTCCCATTGTACCTACTTGAATTTGTTTTAAGTACAGACATGTTTGACTTTTCAACCAGCATCTCAGCAAACGCTTATAAACTCAAGGGTATATTAAAATATAACATATGGTGATCTTCTGACATCCATTACCAAGTTAACACTTAAGATCCTGTTTCTGCCATAGCACAATAGTTCTTTCAGATATGGATTATTCAAGAGTTTAGAAATTCTAAAATTTCGCATGTCAAAAATCAAGGTGGACTCATCTAGGCTTTTCTCACAAAAAAAAAAAAAAAAAAGAGTAAACTGTGTAGTGAAGGGGAAATGCCTAAATTCTCCACTACCTATGTTTCAATTAAAGATAATAAAGAGATTTTAAGAGAATAACACTCCTCCTTTGAAGGACAGTAAGTGTTAGTGTACATCTCCCTTGAGAAGGTCTTTATTTACAATCTGGTCATATCGATCTTTCAGCAGAACCCTGGAACAGTAATTACACTAAAAGACAAAGAAAGTGAACACATATTTACAGCTAGTGAACAGTATGATAGACTTATTCCAATCTCCAGGACATTTTGTAGAAAGGTTTATGTTGAACCCTAAATAGTTGTTCATACTATGTCACGAGCAAAAAGCGTATATGCTACCTCCTCAGAGCACTCACTATATCACTTGATTTATCATGAAAACACCAGCTGGTGAATTTGGGACTCAGATACAAAATTCAAAATTTGTTTACTCTTATTCCAAACTTGAACTTTTGACTGTATTGCTTGTTTGTTATTAACACAATATAACCCCCCACAGCCCCGACATTTGCTGAATAGGTCAGATTCTCTCTGGTTAATTTGTCATACTTCAATGAAACATACTGAAGTTTTTCAGTGCTAGCACGAAAAACTAAGTTGCTTTTGTAAATGTACATCAGCTTGCTCCAGATTTGGTGTAAAGACAAAGTAGAATCCTTTGCCATATGGGGAACATTTTTTTCAGCCAAATAATTAATATTTTATATCCTCTTGGGTTAAGAGAGATTGGTATGAAATGGAATATAAAATGTTTGCAAAGGTCTGTGAAGATCAAGGCATAGAACCAGTAAAATGAGATTTTTATTAGTTGTTTTATAAAATATATGTTTTCTCATGTACCTAAGACAGATATTTATTTTGTATGCTATGACCTGACCCTTTCAAAGCATAAGAATCAGACTCTGAACTTGA
Organism: Promerops cafer; assembly: GCA_013398275.1. Taxonomy (NCBI): domain Eukaryota; kingdom Metazoa; phylum Chordata; class Aves; order Passeriformes; family Nectariniidae; genus Promerops; species Promerops cafer. The sequence goes on from VZSE01007339.1 coordinate 621,034, forward strand.
GTTTTTGCATAATGCCTTAGATATACATACATACTACCTCTTCCCAAGTCCCTTTCCTCAATCTTACCCACTACCTTTGCTTAAATAAATAAATTTTTTTGTCTTTTTCAAAGTCTTTAGTTAGAAAAGTATAGTAGTTGTTCTGTGCTTTAATCATTATACCTGCACATCTCCTCAAGAGTTCACCCCACATATACAGATTAAACTTCTGCTGCCTTTTAAAATCAATGAAGCAAAATATTTCCCACCTCTGTATCTTTCTTTCTTTCCCCCAACTCAGAAATGGATCAAGGCCATGGGCTAAATAATGTAAATAAAAGAGAAAGCAAATAATAACTTGTTTTCCAGTACATACCCCTGCAGATTCCGTGAGTACTTGGAAAAACATCTGTAATAGCAATATTTTTTTTTTCTTAAATGTCTAACATATCTGATTGCTCTTCCATTGAGACAAGATGTAGGAGGACTGGTCTTCCAGCTGAAGCACCCTCTGACCCTTCCTTCCCTTGCTTAAAAAAATTGCTCTTTCTTTTCCATGTGCCCTTCTGTCCCATGTAGTTTGATGCTGACTTCCTACTGCAGAAAATGGAACAGAGCTCAGTGTGGTAAGCATTGTTCTGGTTTCTAGAAAGCTTTATCTCCTCCATTATGCGACATAACAAAAGAATTCTGAAAATTTCTACTTCTACAGTAGCTGTAATGTTTCCTTTAATTAATACAGATTTTGAGGTGGTGATTGTTAGTTTAAGTGGCTTTGGCCTCATTAGAATATAATGAATTTTCAAGGTTAGTACTGTATCATGTAGGTAGTAATAATAAATAATTTCCTTGTCAGCAGGGAGTCAATGAATATTTTGGGACTCCATCTGCAGACTATTTGGCTAGCAGGAATGCACTCTACATATACTTTGCTATTGATGTGCCTGTAAAACTCCTGTTAATTATAATGGGGATTTATAAATGGACATCAAAGGCCAGTTTGTGAGCTCTCTGAAGCCCTGATCCTGCAAAGCCTTATAAATGTGTTTAATTTTCACACTGTTAGTAGTACAGTTGAAATCAATGTGACTTAATATTAGCTACATGCTGAGTGTTTGTAGGATTGGGGATCGGCAGTGATTTTATACAGAATTTACTTTACTGGCTCCACTAAGTTTGCTTGTTGTGATTTGCATTAAAGTTATAGTCAGAAAACTATCATCTGAAGGGGGCACACAATCCTAATTCTAAATAGATTTGAGATCACTGCAAAGCTTTACACTGAAAAAAAAGGACCTTTGGACAGCAGAGCTTTTTTAGAGGGGTAATTGGGCCATGTATAACACAAACAAGTTATGCAAAAATAGAACAATGTTTGCATAATTTTTTTAATAAATACAAAACTTAGTTATGGTTTTACAAAAAAGGTCACAAAAATATTAATTTAAAACATCTCGGTTCTTTTCACAGATGTTACCCAAAGTTCTTTTTTTTTTTTTTTTTTTATTGAAATGTAGTCCTAGATTTGGTACATCTCATCCATCTCATCCTGTGAAATGCATTCTGTGTTACAGTTTTTTTACACAACACAATTTCAACATAAATTATTTAGTCAGGTAAGTCAATAAAAAGATCAGATCCGACCATTTTGATATGACCACTGCTTGCTACCATGCTTCTCTAATAAGCAGAAGCTAGTAAATAAATACCTGTATCAGAGACAATTGGGGGCAAAAAACAGGGGAATTTTATTACTTAAGAGTCCCCACCAATCTACCTATATGAAAAAGATTAAGTTCCAGACAATTAAACAAAGAAAAAAAGGAAGGCAAAAGAAAAATTAATGAAAGAAAAATTGGTGGGATTGAGCAGAAGTATTCCTCTGCATCTTACATTTTAAAATCAGGGACTTCAAAAAACTAAACCTCTTCTCACATCATAAAATGCATGGAGGAGAAATCTAAGTAGGCTTCAATTTCTCAAACAGTGGAGGCAAGGCGTCCCTTTGTCCTTGCTCGGTTAGTGCATCCCTGTGCTATTTGTCTTTGTCAGACCTATGCATTTGAGTACCTGCACTCCCAAGTCCCTGTTTGGGCTGTGCTCCTGTGCTAAATGGATGCGCTGTAGGATATTGACTACTGAGAGTTTGACAAGGCTGCCCTTTTGACAAGGTGAAAGAGGTCATTATAGTCACCTCTGGGATGTGGCCAATATAAATCTCCTTCTTAAGGAGACACAATGTGTTCAGAAGCTGAGCCACAAGTCCAACAGCCTCCGGGATACTGCCTAGGCAACACAGACTTTAAAAATTATTAAAATGTAGTCAGGGTCACCCAAGTATGATAGTAAACAATCAATACTGTTTATTGTTCTCTGTGGTATAATGTCTGTATCTAGAACAAATATGGGAGATGCATCTTGGGGCTTTCTGTGACAAACAAGTGTTGCTGTCTGAGGGGAAAAGCATAAGTGCGAGAATGTCAGCCCATTCACGGGGGAGATTAAAACATATGCAAATGAGCAAACCTCCACAAACCAGTGCATTTCTTAATCTTCTTCATCTGTCCCACCCCTTTTTATGGTTAAGTGAGTTATTGCAGCCCTAAAGCTGTAGAAATCCTAGCACAGTTGCCACTAGAGACTGGGGCTGAATCCCAATGAGTGGAAAGCACTGATTAAATGACAGAACAGTCTTTTCCATTCCAGTAACTCCAGTGGTCAGGCATTGTGAGAGCAAGGACTTTGAATGTCATTGAGCTAAAGGAGCTTTCATACTCATTACCATTCTTTGCATATTCAGCCACAAGGTGTGCCCTGGGCTTCGTGGCCTCCTTAATGCTCTCTTCAGGCTGCACAAAATTCAGAGAATCTCACTAAAGAATCCCATATGGCGCCAAGGAACCTGGCCCACTTTTACAGACCGCTGGCAACTGAAGATCTGCTAGAAGGAAATAATTTTGGTGCCCAAAGGACAAAGCTGACTCAAACATAGCAAACCATATATTATCACTGCCAAAGCTTTATGTTGCAAAAAGCTCAAAAACACAGATAAATAACTACTTACAGAACCACAGAACCTCTGAAATATTTGCCAAATGAATACTAAATTTTAAGAAGCTTCTTTACCTACCTGTTATTTACTATTTAATAAATTTCTGCATTAGAAAAAAACATAATCCAAACCAACTATGAAAGTCCATAAATTGTTATTTATATCATGCATCTCTTGTAAGCCCTCAGAAAAACAGACTGTTTTTGAGAGAGGCTGTATATCTGTGATTCAGATGCCTAAAATCTTCAATACGTATTTATTATCAGAGATGCCTATTGCCTTGCCTTTGTAGTTATCTTGCCTACGTGGCTATTTTTGGCAAATTGTGGCACATAATCTATTTGTAATATCTCTACATTAAGTCTAAATAATCACTACAAAAAAGTTGGATGAATTATATTCAGAAGTACATGTAGGTCTGCCAAAGAACTGATCTTTTTGAGACCTAATATAGTCTACACCACAAAATAAGATGCAGTCTCCAATGAACCAAAAGCCCTTGAGTTTGGCCCCACTGAAAGAAAATGTCAGATAAATTCCAAAGCTTCTTTTTAACCCAAATTATCCTTTCTTAAAAAAATTGATGGCAAATTTTTCTGCTAGCAGTTTCTCACATATCTCTTCCTTGTTTTAAAGGCACATCTGAAGTGGAAGCCTGCTGTTGGCACTCTGCATAGCAATGAATTGATGGTTGTCTCTGCAGGATGCTGACTAGCTGTACATTTGTCATATGTAGGAAGGTATACTCTTACCTTTCAATCAATCCCTAATAATTTTATTTTCCAGATCCTTTCCTTTTTATTTCCCTCATATTTCATGTTAGCATCTGTCTTAACCTAAATCTCTAATCTTTTCGTATGCATAGGCATTGATAATCATTTGTAAGAAACACATATATTTAAAATGTCCTCTATCTTTCTGCCTGTTTTGCAACTGCCTTCCTGAAAGGCTCTATGCAGGCTGCTGTCAGAACATCTTTCCTCAGATTGTTTAGTATTCAATTCACCACCCGCTGGCTTAATCCTCTTCACTCTCTTCTATTAAAAAGGGGATTAAGCATTTCTAAAAATAAAAATAAATGTTCAAAAGTTTGAAAAGGTGATGCAAGTAACTGTGAGTGACTAGCAATTGAAAGAGTTCAAACATTCTCTAATTAAACACCAGTGCCAAGGAATGTTAAACGATCCTAGGACTTGAGCTCTTCTGGGGCTTGCAAGTACTCATTGATACGGCCAACCTGCACACTGGCACTGGAAGAGCAGCTATGTCCCTACATTCTGACAGAAAGAAGGTTGGAAAGTTAGACAATATTTGAAGAGTGACTCAATGGAAGATGGACAGAGTATGGAGCTGAAAGTTTGAGCCCATTCTCCTTCCTTTAACTTGTCAAAATAAACTCTGTAACATATTGCTCAAAGCTTATTCACTTCTGATCCAAATGGAAACCAAGCTGCTCAGCAGAAAATTCTGGTAAAATTCGAACTTTATCTGCCCACTATAAATTAACTTTTTTCAGACCCTAATCCTTATTTCTGCCCCCAACTTTGTTTGAGACATATTTACTTTCAATCCCCAGAGAAAGTGGAAGCTTAGGGTGTTTACTTGGGCTGTTAAAGAAACTTTTGGGGATATTGGTAGACATCTCTTCTTCCCAGCAGATATTGGAGACTAATGCTGTTAACACAACTGTAATTGCTCTTACTGCACTCCCAAGTTCTTGGGTTACACATCCTCTTCTAACACAGAAACCCTTGTTTCACAGGGGGGAAACTGAGGCAAGATAGGTGATGAGCCAATATAGGAGGGATTTCAGCCAGTTGCAGCTGTTTGTGCTTCAGTTACACTCCTGCATTTTTCTGCAATTTACCCTCATTGGTGTGGAGATGAAACAAGTTTTCATAACCTCTAGTAAATCGTGTATGTTTTTATTTAGTTAAGTTTTTCACGAATAGAAAAATAAGTAACAAACAAAAATAGTTAAACTGAAAATTAGTAATATGAAAAAACCCCACCCACTTCTCAGCATTGGAGGGCACTTTTCTGATCTTTCATCAGAAGAATACAGAATTTAATATGTACATTTTTTAGAGATGGAGAACACTCTTTAATGCATAAATATAATACAGAATAAGGATTACTAAAGATTATGAGAAGATATACAATGAGAAGACGAAGGCTTAAAATTTTATGCTAGTGAAGTGTAAAAGGAGTGGAGGCAATTTTAAACTATATTTCTAAAAACAAATGATTTAAAGCTGACTGGCTTCAGAGAAACATCAGTTAGAGAGAAGCTATAAAGGCCTAACTAATAACAATGATGGTCTAAAAAATGAGAATGTGGAAAAGAAGCAGCATGTAGATAAGGCCAGTCAAAATGTTACATGAGATCATCCTAATGACTGTAAGGTTACTGAAAAAGCCATGATCTGTTTGATTGAGTTTCTAGAGAAACAGACAGACTCTGAAAGGTACTGTATTTAAGTTAACTGACTTGAGCTGGCCAAACTGAATCTCTGCTCTGGACAAAATACTTGTGATAAGATTTTGCTTAGCTGTGATTTACCTCTGTCTTTTAGACATCTCAGAACAATTATAGTCACCTCTGTTTTGTCATTAAAAATTACAAAAATCACAAAAAAATCAGAGGCAGAAGATTAGAGTTATAAAAAAGATGCAAATTTATTTTAAAAGGAAAGACTGAAAAGATTTTGATTGCTGTGCTCACAGGCTTGATGAAAAGTTTTGTCCAAAATTTTACTGCTTTGATTAACATCTTATCCCTCTTTTTCATTAGCTCAGTGTATGAAATTTCTACATTCCTTAAGGTATATTTGAATGGCATAGGGAAAATAAAATGATCAATATTCAAATCATTCTGTAGATTTGTATCTCCACGCACAGGGACATGGAGATCTTTTGTAAATGTATATATTTAGGCACAAATATATTTATATATATTTAGACTGAATTCAGTACTTAGGTGAAGGCATAAGTAATGTGGCATGATTTTAGAAGGTGAGGCTATTTTAGCTGAGCTGGAACAAAACATTATATTTTATTAAGTCTCCTATGCTAGTATGTCCCAAAATTGTTGATTGTATTGATAAATTTATCTGAGAAGTATAACATTATAATTATTATGTAACAAAAATGAGAGGAGAGGAGAGGAGTGGAGAGGAGAGGAGAGGAGAGGACATAGCCACAAGCTTTTCTTGAAACAAAAATCTTAATTTAGAAGTTTTAAAAATACCATAATGTTGTGTACTTCTAAAATCCAGTGTGCTTTATGCAAACATTATATTTAAAAGAACTGTAAAATAATTGACTTCCCCCTCCCTCCCAAAAAACTCACTTTATTGATGACATAGAACCAAAATACGGAATGAAATTCTAAAACACATTTCTGTGTTTAAGAACAAAATTTATGTTTAGGAGAAGAGAGAGGAGTGAAGCTGGTGGAGTACAGCAAGGAGTGCAGGACTGATAATAAAGATCAGAAAGGAGGAAAAAATCAGTCCTTAATGGAAGAAGTAACTGTTGGAAACTTCTAGGTTTTCTTGTAATGATGTGACAATAAGTTTTATTTACTGAGGACAATGGGGTAATTCTGAGTGCTACTTCAAGTTGAAGCAAAGAAACCAATAGTAGTACCTCCTTAACTGTAAACAAGCACAATAAACTGCCATTTTCCTTGAATTCATTAACTGGTACGACTGGCTAAATAAACAGAGAAATCAGATGAAAAATAAGCAAAATAAGGGTGATTTAATTATTTGTCCTTTCAAATGCTGAACTCTTCCTATTGGAAAATTTCTGTATATCTATCTAGAAAGAAGGAAAAGACCAAAACATTTTGAAATTTTGAACCATTTTGAAAACTCAATCATACATTTCACAAGAATCTTAGGTAGTTTTTGTGAAACTAAACACAAAATTTATCAATATAATCAACAATTTTTGGAGCATATTAGCATAACAGACAAAGTCTCTATGCTGTATCTGAAAGCCTTGTGGTTAAGCTATCATACTAACCTGTGTATCCTACATTGCACAAGATTGACCAACAGCCTGATTTTTAACAGTGTGATAGAAGTTATGATGAGAATTTCCAATGGCATTTGAGAAACTTTTCATAATCTGTACCTTAATTTTTCTACAAAACATATTACTGTTTGATGAAAATTGTCAGAAAATGCACTAGTAACTCAATTAACCCCATTTCCTTTGTTAACTCCAGCCTAATTTTGAAATTCCCAGTTTTGTTGTGAGAATCTATACTTTTTGCCTAACCTTATCCCATCACCCTAGGAGAAACAAATTCATCTGTTAAATTGAGTCTTTTCCTGTGATAATTTCAAAACAAGAGATTTTATCCAGTGTCCTACTTGATGCCCATATTTAAGCTAAATCATGAGAACATAAATCAGAAACCCAAGTAACAGCCGTTCAGCTGACAGATCAGGTAGGAGGGAACCCTTAGTCACAGTGATTAATAGGTCTCTTCAGGAAGCACTTAGATACCATGGTGATGGGTGTTACAGCAAATCCTCAGATAGTCCTTGATGACTTCATATGGTCTAATTCCTTTTTGACAGTAAAGGGAGGGTAAAAATTAGACTTCTAAATTGCCTGTTTGATATTCACATGGAAATAGACTGAACAAACTACCATGACTACAGGGGTCTAGGTTGAGATTGTCATTTTCAAGGGCACTTGAAAGGACAGCTTCTAATTTCCTTATGATTTTGGAAGTCTTGCTGAAGGTGTCATCTTGCAAGCTGTTATGCACAACTACACGTAGGTAAATCCCTTCAAATTTTTTAGTAGTTTATTGTGCAGGCATTAATCTTTTATGGATTGAGGCTTAAAACAATAATAAGTAAAATGCCCTGATTATAATCCTTAGGCAACGACTATAAGAGGGAAATGTGCAGGGTTTTTGGATCCAAAAGATGCCTATGCTTACAAGGAGTCCTATGCCTGTCTGCAGTCTGATAAAATCAGAGGTTGGTCCCTGCAACCTCCTTTGCCCATGCCACAACTTCAGCAAACCACTCTTGTTATTCTTATTGAAAGAATAATCAAAGACTGTGGGAAAGCAGTCATTACCTTAAGATACAGTTACAGCTGCTAGTCCTCCTGTCCCTCAGCAACAGGGAATGCTTCTCATTTTCAGCACTGGTGAATATGTTCAGTGTCCCAGAGATCTCCTTCCACTTTTCACTTTCCAATGAAAAGAGCAACTAATTCTAGCCCTTCCAGAATAATTGTTTCCTATACAGCACTCCTAATCCTTAAAACTTTCTGGATCACCACACTGGCTAAAGCAATACCTGCCATTTCCACTTTGAAATGATACTGTTGTAGCATTTTTAGTAAAAATTTGCCTAAAAAGAAACCCTATTAAGAAGAGAACTATTTTTAATAGGTTATCTTGAAAAGAATATCATATTAATAAGACTATTAATTAGAGTAATACATAAATAAACTGATTCTTTAAAAAAAGTTTTCTAAACAAATTAGAAAACTAAAAACCTTTTGGCATTTTGCTTCTCAATCTTAAAAATGGATTCATTTCTTTGGACACATGGCATTGTTGACCTGATAGTGAGAGATAATAAATTGGAAGATTTCCTCTGACGTGAATGTAATTGTTGATTATCACCAACAGTGGGTCTAACTTTTATATCTCAGCTGCTCTATAATAATTACTCTAGCAACACTTGGAGAGAGAACCAACAGAACCCTCCACTTTTATCAGAAAGAAATGGGAGTTACTAAGATTTTTCTTATGTTTACAAAAGCTTTATGTGAAAGAGACTGCAAACTCTAAGTAACTTATAGTGTACATTATAATATTCCTGTCTCCTGACAGACCCATCCATTTTCAAGGGTATTTAAATGCTGGCATGTGATTCTAGAGTTTGCACTAAAGGGTCAGATTGCATAGTGAAACACCAGTGAAGAAGGGATTAGGTGAGAACTTCCAAAGCTTCTGAACACCAGAAGTTTTATTGGGGGGCCATATCCTTTGTGGTAGTGACTCACATTCTTCTCCAAATGGAAATTATTATCTCAATCTTAGTGGTCTTTCCTAGCCTAAACAATTCTGTGAAATAAGCAGTTATTTATTCAACAAAAAAGACTCATAGGCTTTCGGAGATCACATATTTTGAATATATCTGGTCATTCATTCATTTGTTAAATACATTCCCTTCAAACTTCTAGCTTTCAATCCATTCTATTTTAATTTGTGCTCAGCAGGAACAGCTTTTCAAAAGAGTGGAATTCTTGAACCTAGTCTTATCCTTAGGGCTCCTCACCTTAAAAAGAATGGAACTGCTTATCACCACTGGAAAGCACAACTGTATGAGAAAAATTATTTTTTTCATAGGGGCCAAACTTTTCAATTTCTGTGAAATTATGCTTTCCTTTAGGATGAGAAAGTTCATGTTTGACTCTTACCATGATTTTATGCCTCTGGTTAGAAAAATTCTCTGGAGGTCATCTGTTCCAACTCTCCATCCCCAGGCTGAAACAATTATACCTTTAGCATCCCTGACAGGGGTCTGTCTAGCTTGTTCCCTAGTCCACAGTTTATGCAGACTCTTACCACTTTCATTATCAGTCTGTTTCAGTGATTTGTTATTTTTAAAGTCAGAAAGTTTTCCTAATGTCACACAAGGTTCTTATGCTGCAATTTCAGTTCATGTCTTCTTGACCTGTCCTCCACACAGATAGAAAGCAGATTGTTTTTTTTCACTTTGCAGGAGCCTTTTACATATTTCAGAAGTGGTATCATGTTTCTTTTTTGTCTCCCTGTCTAGACTAAAAAATCACAGTTCTTTCAAACCTTCTTCACAGGTCATGTGAGTAGTGTTCGATATTATTTCTGATAATTTATGACATGAGGTCTTTCTACCCACATCTTTCTTGTAGTTTGATGTCTGTGAAGGACCCAGCAGAAGCTGTACTAGCTGTAGAAGAAGGAAAATATTGCTTCCTATATTTCAGGTTTGGTTAATGCATTTCATTGCGCTGTTCTATACTCTTAAAGCTACAAAACACGTTTGATGCATGTTCTGCTAATGTTTCTCAGCCCCATTTTTACAGTTGTGTAGTCAGCTGGATTAAGAAATATTCTAATCAAAATGCAGAGTCTTGAGTCTTGCATTTATGTTTATTGATTTTTTTCTCCTTCCCAAATAATTATTCAATTTGACAAAATTGGTTTGATTTTGGAATCTGTCCTACAATTTATGTTTACAACTTCAAAAATTATATGCTATATTAATTTAATAAATCTCATTTCTGCTTCCATTGTCTAATTTGTTGCATATTGGAAAGTATTAGATCTCTGCTGAAGCACATCCTTCCATTTTACACTCTTAACTGTCTCTGCTTTCTATAAAAGGTTTCCTATCACAATCTATAGCAGGCTTATTTAAATACCACCATCTGCTATAAATTCAGCTATGAGCTATTTATTTCTGACAAATCACTTGGGTCTTAGAAACATGTGAACGCAAGATCACCACATTATTGAGGTTGAAAGGGACATTGGGAGGTCATTTAGCCCATCCTCTGATCAAAGCAAGGTCGGCAGTGAATTCAGACCTAATTGCCTGGTTTCCACTGTCCATTTGGGTCTGGAAAACTTCCAAACACAGGAATCCCATAGCCTCTCGGGGGATCCTATTCCAGTGCTTAGTTACCCTCATAGAGTATATCCCTTTCCTTATATCCTCTCAAATTGTCTTGTTTCAATTTATTACAACTGTATATTCTTTTCCCTCTGTTTATGCTGTCAAGGAACTTGGGTCTGTCTTATTGGTAGCCTCTTCTTATGTAATAGAAAGCTGCCACTTTCTCTCTCCAGGCTGAACATACCTCATCTCCTCTCAGTTTAAGTGCTCTGCCTTCAACCATTTTGATCACCTTCTGATGGACTCTGGGCCTTGGACTCTGCTGCACTCTTTCTACTTTACTATAGGATCATAGAATCATAGAATATGCAGCATTAGAAAGGACCCACAAGGACCATAGAAATCCAGCCCTGGCCCTGCACAGGACCATTCCAAGAATCACAAGTACCTGAAAGTGTTGTCCAAGTGCTTCTTGAACTCTGTCAGGCTTGGTGCTCTGACTACTTCTCTGGGGAGCCTGTTCCAGTGCCCAGTCACCTTCTGTGTGAAGAACCTTTCTCTAATATCCAACCTAAACCTCTCTTGACACAATTTCATGCCATGCTGTCACTGGTCTTATCACTGGTCATTGGAGAGAGGAGATCAGTGCCTGCTCCTGTGCTTTCCCTTGTGAGGAAGATGTAGACCATGACGAGATCTCCTCTCTGTCTCCTCTTCTCCAGGCTGCACAAACCAAACAGCCTCAGCCACGTCTCGTAGATGCTTTACCATCTTCTTTATAAACACTGCTTGTACCAAGGTCCTGAAAAACTATTGCAACCTTCCTGGTGGAGTCTCTTAATTGCTGAATAAAGGGCAATAATCTCTTCCCTTGATCTACTGGCTATGCTCTTTTTGGTACAGCTCAGTATGCAGTAAGCTTTTCTGCCAGGGCACAGAGATGACGCATATTTGGCCTACTGCCCACCATGTCCTTCCAGCAGAACTGTTTTCTGGCAGTCAGTCCCTGGGTGATCCCTGGCAGCAGGGGGTGAGTGTGCCTCAAGCACAGGACTTTGCAGCTGTCATAGTTGGATTTCATAAGGATCTTGTTATCCCACTTCTCTAGCCTTTTTAGATGCCTCTCAACTGCAGCCCTGTACTTGAACATATCAACTGCACGTCCCATCTCAAGGTTATCTACAACCTTGATGAAGACACACTTCATCTAGTTCTACAGGTCATTGATAAAGATAGTAAACATGATAAATTCCCTGTTTAGTCTCTGAGGAACTCTACCTATAACCAGTCTCCACACAGATTATGAACCACTACCTTTTGAGCATTATCATGCATCCAATTGTTTACTTACCTGGTAGTCCATTCATCTGGACCATAATGCCCCAACAATGACACTGTGGCAGATGAGATTCAAAACCCTGCTAAATTCAAAATAAGCATTTTCCATCACATCCACAAAGATCTAGGAAACTCATCACAGAAGTAAATTGGGTTTATAAAGAATAGGTTACCTTTGGCAAATACATACGGGTTATTCCAAGTCACGAGAAATATTTCTAAGGGAACCTTCTCCTTGGAGAGCTCTCCCAGGGATCAGAGAGAGATTGACTGACCTGTAGATCCCTTCTTCCTTTTTAGAAAGTGACTTTAACATTTGCCTTTCTCCAGTCCTATTATATTATTTCTGAAATCAAAAAATCAAAGCAATTGGTGAAAAATCAACATATTATTCAAGATCTGGGATCTGGGGAGAAGTTGAGTTGATACATAAAAAATTTCTTGTTGGCACAGGAAAATTCTGGCTTCCTCTAGATTCCTTTCCTAATGTTCTATTTACTTTTCTTGACTGTCACTGAATTTAAGTATTCATATAACTAACTGTGGAGTTCCAAGGATGCAATCTGCTGCTTTAACAGGCTGCTTTGATTCTATCTATGAAAATCTGATTGGTTTTGATACTGTGCTTCAATTTACGTTTATCTTCACTGACTTCTGTTTGTCATTGGTGTCTCAGGTATTTGATTGCATGAGACTTCTTCAGTCCTCACAGGTGGTTTTCATTTACACCAGATAACTTTGTTTCATTGCAGACATTGACAACTCACTATCAATCTCTCTTTCTGGACCTTTTGTTAAGTTTTCTTTGGTCCAAACAAAGATTTCACTAAGATTCCATTCATAAATGTCATATACTTCAACATCTGATCTTTAGTTTTTCTTTTTTCTTTTTTACTACGTTCTAAACAGTTCTTCATTTGTATAGGAACATTTCCTGGTCTCCCTCTTACAGAGTAGAACTGATCGAAATATACTAAAAAATACACTAATTTTGAATGGAAAGCAGAGAATATTGTGCATATGGAAAAAGAAAAAATCCACAGAATTTACTTATATAATAGATTAACCTACATAGAATTAGAATTATAGGCTTTATAGAAACCCTTCTGTAAGAAATGCTTTTGGAAATACTTTGGATTACAGGTGTAAATGTACAGGCTACTACATTTAAATTTTATTTAGACAGAGGACAAGTTTGTGTTTCTGAAAGGTTATCTGATTATACCATTTCAGATTTTAAAAGCTAATGCAACTCCACTGATGCCTTGAGATACTTGCCCTAAATACTAAATTCAGAGTCAAAAATATGATATTGGATGAATTCTGATTTAGAGGGAAAACATTATCTACTGAGTCAATAACATCATCCTTTTAATATAAGTTCATGGTGAAGTAAATAGAATTTTTTTATTGACTTTAATTGGATTTCACCTCTTAGAAGCTTCTTAGCTGTGTAACAAAAGCAGTTGCTGACCTTGTTTACCATGCTAGATGTCATGAGATTTCAGTGCAAGGTGATATAGCTTCAAATTTAAATTCAGTCACTGGATGTAGAAGGAACAAAGTGTTGCATTGACAAATGTGAGTAAGAAAAAATGGGTGAATAAAATTGTAATACGGAGCATAATGATGTTTTTTATTTCTCTCCTTGCCTTTCACTGTTGAAATCATACCTTAATCTTGAGATATTTATTACTATAATTTGATAATAAATCACAGAGAATCTATAGTGGTGAATTTTCTGACATTTTCTTAATGTTGGTGGTTCATAACTATGGCTATTACAATTTCATTTTGAGCGCTAGCTCTGAGGATTTTAACAGGAGTGTCTTTCAACTTGAGTGGTACACAATAAAACACACCGACTTGCTTTTGTGATGAAGATTTTGAGTCAATGAGTGAGGACGAATCACTGAAACCAAAATCATAGAATGATTTTGGCTGGAAGAGACCTTAAAGATTATGTAATTTCAACCCCCCACCATGGGCAGGGACACTTCCACTAGACCAGGTTGCTGAGGCCCATCCAGCCTGGCCTTGAACACTTACAGGGATGGGGCACCCACAGCTTCCCAAGGCAACCTGTTCCTGTGCCTCACCACCCTCGCAGCAAAGAATTTCTTCCTAATATCTAATCTAAATCTGGTCTCTTTCAGTTTGAAGCCATCCCCCCTTGTCCTGCCACTACATACTCTTGTAGGTTGCCTGTCTCCATGTTTCTGGTAGGAATCCCAGTTCTCTTAGTCTTTCCTCATAGAAGAGGTGCTCCATCCCTCTAATCATCTTGGTGGCCCTCCTTTGGACTCCAACAGGTTGATGTCTTTCCTGTGCTGAGGACCCCAGAGCTGAATGCGGAGTTCCTGGTGGGGTCTCACCAGAGCAGAGCAGAGGGGCAGAATCCCCTCCCTGTCCCTGCTGGCCACGCTGCTTTGGATGCAACCCGGGATACTTTTGGCTTTCTGGGCTGCAGGTGCACATTGCTGGGTCAAGTCCAGCCTCTCATCCCCTGGCACCCACAAGTCCTTCTCAGCAGGGCTGCTATCGATCCATTCTCCACTCAACCTGTATTTGTGCTTGGGATTGCCTCAACCGACTTGCAGAACTTGCACCTGGCCTTGTTGAGCTTTATGCATAATAAATCATTTGTCATCAGTCTGAATCTCAGATAATGGAGTCATGGCTGATGATGATCATTCTTGGACAGGGGCTTTGAGCACCTCTGTGTTGCTTGTGAATATGACAGCTGTTGATTATTTTTATGAGAGATATATTGCATACATCAAGAACTAAAGATGCTTTCTATATATCTGAGTATTTTGGTAAGCAATTAATCTGAAATTCTCATATCTCATTCTAGAGTACAAAAGTGCTATGGAAGATATTATTGTTTTCTCTAAGCTTTAAACAATTAGTGCATATTTATACTGAGATACTTTCCATGACCTTAGAGAAATCTACTCTGGATCATTTAGTACATAGATTTCCTGGCTTTTATTTGGATTCTTCGTTCAGAGGGTCCTGGAACAGGCTTCTCAGGGAAGTTGTCAGAGCACCAAGCCAGGCAGAATTCAAGAAGCATTTGGAAGATGTTCTTAGGCACATGGCATGACTCTTGGGGATGGTCTTGTGTGGGGCCAGGAGCTGGACATAATGATCCTTGTGGATGCCTTCCAACTCAGAATATTCTGATTCTGTGAAAAACTGTAAGAATGAAAGTAATAAATACAGCCTTTTTGTGGATTGCATCGAAACAATTTGTTTTTCTATTTTTAAAAATACTCATATTTTGATTAAGAACCTGTTGAATCCCTTACTTTTACAGATATAATTCTCAACTGCTAAATACATCCCTCTTGTTGTATTATATGATATTAAATAGACATTTAAACACTCTGGAATGATTCCTTGGTTTGTCTATAAAGAAACACATTGGGTATGAGATGCTGGTGTTTATAAGTACTTTAAGCTATCATATTCTAGTGCTGCCAGAAACAATGCTTACCTCTCACACCTGCTCTCACTTCATCTCTGTGCAGTGAACCACACTGGAGAACTGATGGAGCTGAAAAATAACTGTTTCCTTCTGCTGCGGATGTTTTCATTTGAATCACTCTTGGTTCTGCCACTGTGAAGTTATGCCTGCTCAAGGGAGGATATGACTTTGACAGGACTAGGTAACTTAGGGTGGTACTAGCAGTTTACAGAGGTAGAGCTTCAAATGAATGTTCTCTTTTTTACTGAGTGGCTTTCATTTTCTCCATTCATTTTCTGCTTTATTTTGCAGGATTAATTAGCTAACATGGTGCAGTAAAGTCTCCTTGGTTTTCCACTCTAAATTACTCTTAATATTTTGTATTTGCTTTAAATTAATCATATTTGAATGGAAAGTTATTGGGTGAGGAATTTTTCTTGAATCTCAGAAAATCAAGGACATGTTTCCAACCCTGATATGGATGGAGGTGAGGGAGGAGGAAAAGGGTGATGGTGGGGGAAAGAGCCTTTGCAGCTGTGTAATCACAGCTGCATCACAGGATGCAGGAGAGAGCACAGCTATTGAGTGTGAATGGCGAACCTGAGTGCCCTAAGCACACCTGCATCTCAGTATGATTAGTACAGCACTCTTAGTTTTAGAGAAAAATTACATGTTTTTAACTGCCTAAAAGGTAGCTGGTGTATATCATGCTGTGGAGGTGACACTGCTTCCCCTGGTTTTAGACAAGGCCACTAGCTTTCTGATGATTATGTTGCAAAGACACTCACAGATGGACCATTTGCGAAAACCTTATTCACTAGGATCTCAGCACAGGGCAAGTCTTATGTGAGGAATCAGATCCCTTGAACAAAAAAGGTGGCTCTCCAGACAGAGATGGGTACCGCTGTTGCACGGGTCCTTGCAGCAATGTCTTCAGCTGGATTGCCTGAGACTCCTCAACCCACTGCTCTGCTCAGTTCTTGCAGTTCATCTGGACTGCTTCTGTGTGACAATCCCACCGTAAGCAAGCTCCACTGCAACAGATTATTTCAAGCTACAGAAAAAACATCTCCTAATTCTCTTAACGGTCTACAAAAGACTGCTCCATTGGACTTTTCTACATACAATTTGATCAATTTTGTGGTGGGAACCTCCTGAGGGTCTCTGAGATAGCACATTTTTCCACCCAGGTTGTTAATCAACATATTTAAGCACAGAAATTGGTCTAGGCACTGCAGGGTTTCCTGGGGGAAATATTCAGGGCAGTCTCAAATTTCCACTAGGAGAGCTTCTGCACCAATTAGTCAAATCCTTAATTGAAAGGGTGGCTAGAAGTTCGGTCAATCTCTGTCTCAAGTCAGTCTATTGTCTAAATTACTCCATTATCTCCTCTATGCAGATGTATACATGGGGAGTTTCTGGATCACCCAAGGAGTTAATGACTTGAGTGCATCAGGTGTGCTCACAGGCACAGCCCTGTTTCTCAGCTACACTGCAATTATAACTATAGGACAAACTTGAATTTCATACTTATTTTTATACTTAATATAAGTATACCTCTTATACCTCTTGATGCAATTAAAAGCCAGGCAACCTGAAACTCAGTACCTCAGTAACTGTAGCATTCCCTGAGGAGAAAGACTCTAAATTATAACCATTTTTTAACAGAAATTATTTTAAACAAGCCTTTTTCTAATAATATTTTTATGCTTTTAACAGATTCTAATTGCCTTCATAGATAATGCAAATTGATTATAAATAAATAAATATCCTCTATCTAATGTAAGGCATGACCTATCTTCCTTGTGTAGTAAGGGCCTAACTGAACATTGAAGTAAAAGGCTTACACATGTGCTTTTCCTTCTCTTTAGAACACTTAGTATTATATCTACAACCTACCAAGCCGAAGAATAACAAAACCTCATCAGAATATTTACTTAAGTAATAGTTCTTACACACACAGTATTAATGTACACTGAGGTCATTAACTCACAGTAATGTCTAACCTTACTAAATGTCTACTCAGGGACTCACTGAGTTTGAAATGCAAGTCTAATGAACTAATTGTGGCCCTTCCTTTATTTGCTTTATTTAGCTTTTCGTAGGTCATGGTAAATGAAAGCCAAATGACTACACACAGCTTATGCTGAAGGTAACTTGGGCACCATTTATACCTCCATTCTCCTGTCAGAACAACTGAGCTCATCAAGGGTCACAGCTCTACAGTACTACTGAAGCAAACCACCAGCTGATTACAGCAAGGAGCATCTGAGAAGGGAGAAGGGAGGAGTAGTCAAGACATATATCTTGGGAAGGTAATTCCCTTGGACATCATTTTGGGTCATTGTATCTGGTAATCTCAGTTAATGGGAGGTTATGTTCAATTTGTAACTGAACGTTAGAAATTCGTATCTATTTTAGTTCCATATCCTGTCCTTTGTCTTATCAGTACCGATGTTAAGTTAAAAAGTAGTAAGAAAGTGAAAACAAAACGAGTCTCCCCGCTGTTAAATCTTAGCTGTTGGACTGCTTTACCTACATCTTAAGAGTTACTACAAATACAGGGTCTGGCACTTGGTGCTCCTAAATCACTTTGGAAGCTGTTTTTAACAGGTATTTCTGAAAGAAAAGCATCTTAACTGAAGTGTTGTTAATGCAGGCTTCTTAATCTCAAGACCTTATTCCTCCCTGCAGAATATCAGCAATTTCTACTGACTTTAAATGGAGGCCGTTTGCGTCCTGCAGGGAAGAAAAAGACCTAGGGAGCATTAACTAAAAAAGCTTTAACACAGAAAACTGTAACTGAGGTCATCTTAATTCAAATACTTTACACTGTGCTGGCCTTAAATGAACTAATTTGAGACCTATGACCTTAACGGAGGGATTTCTCAATTGACATACTTTTAGCTGATGCAAAGTCTACCTGAAATAGCCTTAGGAACTCTGTATAAGCATATTACTAAGCATATAATACAGTAAATGTGAAATTCTTCTGGATTTAATAAAATCAGATATTCATACAGAACTTCTATGAGGAAAGCTTCAGATTTTTGAGTATTAGTAAGTTTTTGAGTGGAAGTAAGAAAGTAATAATGAATTCTGATGCAAGCAGATTAAAATATAAAATTATAAACCTTTTCTGTGCCATAAATAAAGTTATGTAAAATTAGTGGCTTTGTTTCTCCTGTTAACTAGAAGTGATCCTGAGACTGACCCTTGTAGGCAAGGCCCCAAAATAGCAGCTATTATATATCTGAAAAATTTGGAGCTAGCACCATCTTTACCAAAGATTAGGTTTGCAAATATTTTTTTTTAAATCCAAATCAAAGCCAGGGATCCAGTTAATAATAATATAAATTATCAGAGCTTATGTTCAGGATTCAAGCTTCTCCATATGATTTTCTCTTATCAAATATAAGAGGTAGCCATTTGCATGATGAAGAATTCTGTTTCTAAATTATCAATGTCCCACCCCTCATGCCCCCCACTCCCCAAAAATAAAAATCCAAATAGAGAATTCCAGGAAATAAAACTTGGTAAAACAAAATAAATCCTTTGTAATTGTCCCAGTCATTACATCTCAGAGGGCAATGAGTACAGAGTGGTTGCAGGTATCTATTGTGGCTTTCCAGCCAAAGTCTACCAGCCTGATTCCTCACAGCTACGCGCTGTGGTCAACATTGGACAGACAAGTGTGTTTCAGCTCACTCCTGACATAGGCTGTACTACCTCAGAGTGGGTGGCTGAGCTAGAGGAGTCCCAGGGCATGAGAAGATAATATGGGGGGGGGGAGCTGTCACTGGCAAAAGGAAGGAATTGTGGCTCTATTGCGTCTCTGCTTCCTAGGAGAGTTGCCAAAGCATTTTCCCTTCTCTCAAAGGCAGATGAGTATAAAACTTTATCTAGCCACAATAATTAATTACAAATTTTTTAAGAGTTATAAAAGTGAAGGGGACAGGAAAATCAAAAAAAACAACCACTATAGCAAATGTTTTAAAAAACTCATTCAAAATACATTTTTCCTATATGTGTACCTGAAATACTAAGCAGACCTACACAGCTTGCGAATCTGTGCACATGTAATTTTGACTTCTACCTTCACATCAGGCATTTGGCACGTAAGTGCATGGACAGTTAACAATATTTGGACTTTATTGCAGTTACAGATGCTAAAACAATATAATTCTTGGCAATATCTAAACAGAGCATCAGTGCACGACTCCTGCATCAGAACCCTTGTAATGGAATGCTATTATATATACAGGTTTAGGACAGAAACAAACCAGAAGTGATATAGTTCTGACTTCTCTTCCCACACAAAAATCCAAGATTTTTTTTTTTTTTAATTTGATTAAGATCGCTACTCTCAAAATTTTGTGTTAGGTTTAGCTCCAGAGATTATATTTTTGTTCTCATGATGGTGTTTTTTGGGTTTAATGCAGTCTGTTGATTTTGGACTGCTGAGACTGACTACATATGTCAGACAAAAGGATTGGATGTGTGCCTTCAACGTCCCCTTCACTCACAAAATTTCCTTTGCAGAAATGACATCTTTGGTGTTACAGATCTGAAGGTATTCCTTTGCTGCTACATTATGTCCTCTCAGAAGGATATATTTATATTTTTCTGTGTAATTTTCTACTGGGATGTATTAGTTGATTTCTATTTCTAGTTTAAAATTATACTTGCTTTATGAAAATTTTCTTCTTATGAAGTTTCATACACTTCCACCACACATGAATACAGTGATTTTACAATAACAATTAATTGCTCTTAAGAAAAATACAGAATTATGCATGTGGATATTGCACAAAACTTCACCTACATTTAAGAAATGATTGGTTAACCTGTTTTTCTCACTTTGTCTCTGAGATCACATTATTTTCCACCTTAAGGTCTTAACATGTTTATATTAATGACTAGTATTGTATAGAGCTGCTCATATCTCTGTTAATTTATTTTTTTCATGTAACTTCTTTATGTACTTACCTATTTGGCAGTATAAGGGAAAATTATATTCCATTGTTTGATGGTATATTTATGCTGCAGACTTCTGTCAGAACATCCATGACAGTTGGGATAGATGTGGTTTCATTTGAGACTGATTTAGCTGTAGGAGCAAAAACCTGTCATGTAGACTACAATGGCAGAACCATATTTTTCTCAGCTCTTTGTGAGAAAATATGCTTTGCCAGACATCATAAAGACACGTAACCACAGTAAGAGAGCCTTACTGACCTGATGTAACAGTTTAACTGTACTTCGAAAGTAGTTGTAGTTTGGATTTGTTTGATTTAGTTTGGGTTTCAGTTTTTTGAGTTGTTTTGTTTTGTTTGTTCGTTTTTTGGTTTGGGATTTTTTTTCATAGCAACTTTAGGCAGCTTTTCAATGACACAAAAATCTATGAAAACTCCCTAATGCTTCCGCATCTGGACTCTTCCCTGAAACATCAGATGAAAAAAAACTATGTAAAGCCTCAGAGATTTAGTACATTTTTCAGTTCTGGACTATTTGTCTACTGGATCCAGTTACTTTAGTATATTATTTGTCAGGAGTTTGGTTCTCATAAGAAAAAGAGTAGAACACACGTTGCCCAAACAAAAGGAAATGCTTGCGAAAAGCTCCTAAAGAAGATAACTTGTTTGGTCACCTGTGCAGTATGTGTTCTTTATTAAGCTCATTCTAAATAAGATGACATAAATCCCACAGTATGATGCTGTTTCCAAGAGTATGATTTTCACTATCATTTATGGTTTTACAGAGATCTTGATCAAATACAATTTTCTTGAATTTGTGTCTGTATTTGAGAATCCAACACCAAGCAAATGGGTATTCATCCTACCTCAAAAATAAAAATATAGATGTTACAGCTCTCAATTTATTAAGTTTTTTATCAAACTCCTGGTCTGTCATTGTGACAGCTGTACTTGGCAAGGGAGGGAAATGTCATAGCTAATACTCCAACAAGGCGCTCTTGCTCTGGGATACTGCCCTAGCTGAAGTCTTGGTCTCAGACAACTCAAATTTTTCCCCTCATAAAAAGATACTGGGGTTTTTATACATGGATGAGATTTTGGTAATGAGTAAACTGTACAACATAAGGACCCAGATGAAAACTTGCTTCTTCAACAGACCTTTAGAAACATTAAAAATATCCCAAAAACTGGTGGGGAAATAGACCTAAAGCTGCTGTTCAAGAAATAAACTCAGTATCTTGTATTTTGGAGACAGAGTACACAAAAAATAAATACTAGAGCTGAATACAAAAAGTAAATTAAGCAGTGTTATTTTAGTAATGCTAGGAATATTTTTTTTAATATTTTTATTTAAAAACTCAAACCCAGTACTTTTGTAGAAAATTGCTTTTTCACTATCAGATTTTTAACAAACCTTATAGCAGATGTCTTTACACTTTTATTAGTTTATATATTTTCCATGGGGACTCATGATAATACATTCCTGATGAGATATTGTAGTTCAGACTTCCAAGTGCATTCTCTTATCTTATTGTGTTGGGTTTTTTCCTTTTCTTTCCTCATTTTTAATAACTTAGTTATGCACATATTTTGCCATTATGTCATACTCTTCTCCTGTATCTGAGATAAAACTTTCAAGAACAACTTGTTATTATTAGTCTAGCTATTCTGGCTCTTCTTTACTGTTATTAAACTGATTAATGATTATTCTCCATTTTTGCCTTGAGATTTTTGAAAAAGTAGACATTATATCAGGTTGCTGAATTACAGGAAATACATCCTCTAGTATTATGAGGTGCCTAAGCATTTACCAATCACAACTTTCATCTAACTATTTTAATCTTCACCTGTATTAGTCTTATTTTGCTCTGAATTACCTTAGGTGCATTGTCCTTTACATTTGTTATCACCAAGGACTTTTTTCTCTCTCTTCTTTTTGGTAATCCTTTAGGAAAAGAATGATAATTATGCATTTATTGCCTTTGGATATTTAAACATCACATTTTACCTTGCAAAATTACAGCAAATATAGAAGTACAAGTCAACTGTAGATTTTCTCTGTGAGTGCTGAGGTGGAAAATTTGTGTAACTTTTTTGACTTGGTTATACAAGTGAGATGAAGATTGCTTTACAGTAACTTTTGTGTGTCAGCTAATTTATGCTTCCTGAAAGACAACTGGATTCCTCATATGCATAGAGAAGGATCCTTAATGTTTCCTTTGTTTGCAGAGCAGCACCCTATATAATTTAAATTGACAAAACCTTAGAAAGGTTCACCCAGCTGTTTGCACTGCCAACAAAAACTTAAAGCAAAGGAAATTTCAGGAAATTTGTTCTGCAGAAAAATTTTCTTATCTTTGACTCATTACCTCTCACAAGGCTCATTTTAATCTTCATTATTGTCTGAGGTGATGTCCTTCAAAACAGGAGGTGTTGAAGTCTATCATATAGCCAAATTCTTCCTCATATGCATACGGTGGAGTTAGTAGACATTTATTATAGAGGTACTTGAAATGAAGCCTAACCCACATGAACCATGCAGCTGGAAAATTGATTATAAGATACCGTATCAAGGCAGCTACTTTAATCACTTCCATGGAAGAATGAGTTAGAAGATGGAAGATTAGGTTGAGCATTTATATTTCAACTACGCAAACTATTCCACATTTTGAAACTGAGCATCTCTGTGGTTTTAGGTGCTGTAGGTCCCTTCTGTCAGTCAGAAAAGTTACACCATCGCTAGTAGAGTAACGAATGTTTTTATTGCATGACATTCAAGGAAGTAAAGTAGGGTGTGTTTTTCCTTGCACAAATCAGTGGCAGAGTCGAGTCAGCCAGAAGGGAAGGTCTTGTGGGAAGACCTGCTGGACTGCTGCCAGAAGGCTTTAGTGGCATACTGTCCCTGATAACCTGAAAGGGGGAAATTCTGAGTTCCCTTACTTTGTCAAGAACATTGGCAGAAATAAATGGTAATTTTATAATTGTAGCTCAGGACAAAATGCCAGTCAGGATTAGGATAAAAATAGGAACAGAGTATGCAAG
The DNA here is from genome assembly GCA_013398275.1 of Promerops cafer. Lineage (NCBI taxonomy): Eukaryota > Metazoa > Chordata > Aves > Passeriformes > Nectariniidae > Promerops > Promerops cafer. Next base: position 644,539 of record VZSE01007339.1, read on the forward strand.
AGTCAAGGGATATATGGCCTTTTCCTTTCCACTTGCTAACTTGCTAACAAAATTTTTGGCAAATCTCGTTTAGATATTAGATATTGTATATTTAATTGATCCCTTCTCATGGTGGATAAGATACTTTTGCTTCTGTTGTTGTAGTATTTGGAAGCTTTCAGTCTGTTTGTGCTTGCACTTTTAATCATAGTGAGCAAATACTATTTAGAATCACAGGTTCTTCTCCAGAAAAAATGAATACTAAAGGAATTTTGTCTGATATTAAAGCAGGTACAAACTTCACCTAAATGTCCATTAAAGATCCCCAGTTATTACCACTAAATACTGATCATAGAAATAATCTAGCAATGCAAATACATTGTACAAATACATAGTATATGGCCAATACAAATATGTAGCACCATATAAGAGATCTGACACATATAAGAATTTAAAAAATGTGGGACCCCTAATTTGCTTCCTTGATGTATAAGTATTATACAGCTTTTGATTATTTTGCTGCATCTTATTATTTTGTCTGGATTTGGGCTCATTCAGTTTACAGGTACACGCTGAAAAAGAATTGGCAGTTATACAATATGATTTTTCACATCTAAAAATTATTTTAATGTGGTATATATGTGTTTATGGTTTCTTTACCTTCAAAAACTCCTTTTCATCAGTAATTGAAAAATATAAATTGAGAGTCTATAAGTCTGCCTACAATATTCCCCTTATGCAGCACTGAAAATTAGATGAAAAAATTAACTTCTTGATTTTGCTTATCTAACTAACCAGTAAACCAAAATCAGCATCTTGTGTTAAACTAAGTACAGCTGATCAAAACTGATGTACTTGTATAAATATCTTATTTTTTCCCCCTTTCTTTTCACTAAGTCAGCATGAAAAAAAATAAAATGGACGAATTTGATCAAAATGTTATGAAATTAAAATACAGGGCATGATTTTATTTGTATGGAGAAGCATTCAAGACACTAATGTATCTCCAGGGCCATGAGCAAATCCACAAGTGATGTAATCCAGCGATGGGTTGGCAGGGACAATGTCACCTGAAGAACAGGCTCAGAAAGCCATACATGGACCATGAGCAATAGACCAGGCAAGTGCAACTAGTGTCCAATCTGATTTTTAACACCACAAGGCGTTATCACCACACAGTTGATCTGGCACAGAGTGTGTCAAGCCAGCTCTGTGCCTCCAAGAAAGTAGCCCTGTGCACATCCAGCAAGTCTGAGGCGCTGAAAGATATGAAGCAAGAATACAAGAATAATTCCTGGGACCTTTTGGCTTCTTGAGAAAGATCTGAACATGAGAAGACTGGGGAAATAACTCTCCTAAAGTACTCAGATGAAAAAATTTAAAGCTCCTATATTAGTGGGATGCATGACTAACACTGGGACAGAAAACACCGGTGAAATTTATCTTAGCAGGAAATTTTCTCCCTTTTCTAAAATGGTTATAATCCTGCCTTGCTGCAGTACTGCTGAAAACAAACACAGTCTCATTCTTTAGCCTTGTAATTTCTATTTGGTTAAGAAATTTAAATAAAATTTGATGTTTGTTGAATCAATTTGGATAATAGTTCCATAAAACCACATTTCTTTCAGGGAAAAAAATCCAGAGAATTACATCAATTTTAGTTTTAAGAATCTCATATATCATCCACTGTTGGAACAGATGAAGTAAACAGCATGAGAGCATCTTGAAGCATCTGAAATGTGTGGTAAAGGGAGTAATGATCACATAAAAATAGCATATAATTATTTCTAATTATAAAGGGACAATATTTCAATAGTATTTTTAAAGGTCATATATTTTGTGATGGAATATTCACTTGAAAAGAACTTGAGCATTTGAGCCACAGTTTATCTGTGCATCTTTGAGCAAATTAACAGCAACTTGGCTTCAACTCATCGAGGTTTTCTTTCTTTCCTGCCCACAGCAGGAATCCCTCTGAGAGCAAGTAGGCTGTTTTACAACTAAAACCTTAATTTGAAACAAACAGATGTACTCTAAAATTAGCAAGTTGTTTTGTTTGTTTCGCTACTGGAAAAGGAAAAAAAACCCCACAGATTATCATGCTGGCTACTTTAACCACAATCAATAATTTGAAATTCACCAGTAATTCACCTGTAAACACTTGTAAATCCTTACAAGTTTTTAGAAGCAATATCACCACAACTGTCCAGAGAATGGATTATCCTACTCTAAGAAAAAATTATAGAATGAGGATTCACTCTTCAACCATGCTACATCTGGAGTCTTATGACTGAGTAAATGTTTAAATTGTTTGTGCTTCATGGCAGAGGAAATACCTCAGAAAGGCAATCTGTGCTGCAAGAACCATATAGCACCACATAGCACCAGATAATACACATAGCACACATAACAGTGTGGAGTACTAGCAGGAGAAATATTAAAAATGCCTTTTCTCCAGAACTTAAGTGTAGGATGAAGAAATAAGTGTTAGGTAACATTGACATCCTCAAATGTCATTTAAAAATCAGATATGTTGATAGAACTGCTGCTTCTCACCTTCTGTCAGCTGTGTACTTAAACCATTAATTCAAAAAGTGAATTTTTATTTTAACTCTTTTTTTTTCTGTCTCAAGAGAATGTTCTATTCATAGAATGCAAGAAATTAAGAAGAAAAATGTATTCAGCTTTTTCTGACACTGGACACTTTGAAGATGTCTTGGACCAATATGAAAGCATGAATTAATGAATTACCGGGAAAGCATTATGATCCTTACCTTTGAAAACTCCAGTTTTGTTTTCCTTTCTTGAGACTATTCCTGTATTTTTTTCCATTGACTCTTGAGTATAAAGGTAAAACAATTCCTACAAGCAGATTTTACTCTAAAGGAAATGGGGAAAAATGAAGATTTATCAATTAACTCTGTGCTGAAGAAGCTATTTCACATTTTCACAGCATTTCCTAAAGGAAATTTCTATTTTCAATCTACTGCTTAGTTTTTCTCTGAATGTGTTATAACGAAGTTGACATACTGAAACATCACTCTATTTCTATGTACCAGTTATATGTCATAGATCAGAATAATACGTAAATATTTATTTGTCTGCAACTATGCATTTAACAGTTTCTAATATTGCTTAACAGATTAGACCCTAAACTAACTGACCAGAATTATCATGTCAGCTGAGACTGACCATTAGTAAAATGTGATGTGAACACTTCACTCTTATGTTCAGTTAACATTTTTCTTTTGCAATCACAGTCCATTCTCACATTTTCAACAGAATTATGGAATATCCCCCACAAGCATTTTTTTGGTATTTAGCAATGTTCTGATCAATTTCCCAAGTGTGATGAAAAGCCAGTTCAGGCACTGGCAAACCAGTATACGAAAGGCTTGAAGGACTTGTACAAATCTTAAATAGCTGATCTGTACAAACCAGATTATTTTCACAGTGATCCATGGAAGTCATGGTCCTTTTTTAACAAACTATAATATAATACTTGCTCCATTATTTATATAGCTTCTTTAATGTATGGTACTCATCGTGAAAGAAATACAGAATGTCTGTTAATGCTTCTTGTAGACAGATGCAGGTAAGTAACGATACCCATTATCTTTCTGAAGTGAATAATAGTGAAAAATATTGCCCATGGGTGGAATCTGTCACCCTCTAGAGGTACCTATTTATTTCTAATGGTTACTGAGAAAAATAAAGGCTCATTGAGTGTGAAGGTGCCTAATCTATGAAACATGAACTCCATCCTCGTGGGAAGATAAAGCATTTGAAAAAATTAACTTCACCAGGGTAAGGACCTTGGTAAAGGTTGAGATTACACCAAGACTTAAAATTAAGGAAGAAAACATAAAAAAAGACTGGAAGATCACTAAGGACTAAAAAAGTAAACTGGTTTTGATCACCTTTTTGCAGTCATGTTATCTGAACTAGGCAAAAGGGTAATCAGCATACAAGACGAAATGAATGAATTTTGAAAAAGGAAGAAAATATAGGAGATGGATTTAGAGACTGACAGTATTCTTTGTCATCTGCTCATCCTTCACTGAGATAGGCTAAATAAAAGATCTCTATTTTACAAGGACAAATAAGAACACAAATAAATTTCCTGTTACATTATAGTAAACCTTCAACTAAGCTATTTTTTTCCATTCTGGTAAGCAATTTTGCATAAAAGATCTTCTACCCTAAAATGTAGTCCCTAGTGACTTTTGTACAAGCTAATTATGGATTGGTGAAAAGTAAGATAAGGGAAGTGCTGACACAATCTTAAACAACAGCATGCTAGACTAAAATGCCGAAGTTGGATAACAACTTATGAAATTTTGCTCATCGGTGTGTGCAGCATTGGCTTTTAAGCAAACGTAGCTGTTTGCAGCTCAGTAACATAGCTAAAGAAATTTTATAGTACATGAAATGATACAAATGTGATTAGTATGTCTCACTCAGGTCAGTATGCTATGCATCGTGCATCCACACAGTATGAGGGGTTTCTGCACCATGAAGATTAAGGCTTAAGTAATGGAGTAAATGGGAGTGTTTTCTATTTTGTATAGTTCAGGACTGCAAATGGGAGATTATTGACAATATCCAAGAAAGTTTATTGGGAAGTTGAGGAGTGAACTAAGAGCTTCTCATAGCCTGATTAGTGTCTTGAACTTCTGTCATATTCTTCTGGTTTTGTTTCTTAGTTTAATTTTTGAGAAGTTTTTTGTATTTTTGTTTTATTTCGAGACTATCACATTGTTTTTACTTATTTGCTGTTTTTTGTCTAAATAAATTCAAATAGCTTTTTCAGACTAAGGTGAGTGGGTCCTGAATCTCTAAACTTCAAGCTTAGCAGTGCTTATGTGTACAGAGAAAAAACCTGAAGCTAAATTTATGAAAGGAGTATTTACTAAATTTAATTTTGCATATATCACTGGGAACGATGAAACACAAAAGAGAACAAATGTCTCCTTACTTATCCATTATGATCACTTTTTAATTCAGTTGGAAACAATAAACACACTTTCTTGGGCATCTTGGCAGGGAAATTAAATTCTGTCTGTGCAGCTGGACATAGTTTTAGTTTGTCAAGGGAAAAGAACCATAGTTTTCTCAGCGCTGAAAGCAAGAAGTAAAATGTGAAGGTAAAATCTAAGCATACCACCGAGGTATTGGATTACTTGGATAAGATGTTCACTGCCTTTGTTTGTTTGTTTGTTTGTTTTCTCAGGTATCTAGCCTCTGACACGACTTCTCCTCTGGAAGAGCAGAACTTGCTACCATGCAAAATTTGTATGTCCTTCTCTTGAAACCTTATGTTACTTGGGAGGAGAGCCAGCAACCATGCTGATGTGGTTATCATCCACTGCTGTAATACAGTCACCATTAGACCACCATTAGGGGTCTGTGTTTCTTGAGTTAAAAGATGAAGACTACATCCTTAGTAAAACAGCTGCACAAAGGGCAGGAGCGTTGTTGCATGAATATGCCATGGTTTAAGAGCACCAAGGGCTCTCTCACACTTCTCTGTGTAGAGAATAGCAGTTCTTTCATACAAAGAAATAACATTTAGATGAACATATCAATCATTGAACTAAGGAAGTTTTATCTCTCTAATCCTAGGGGCAGAGAGGAGATGCTTTCATTTTTTTTTCCTACACGCAAAGATGAGATCTAGGAGAGTTGTAGTTAGGAAAAAAGTGCCAGCTGAGCTTCCCACTCTTCATTTATTTCCCCTCCTCTTAGTAAATGCTTGTGGCCTTAAGCTTAGCAATAATTGATGCAAAGTTAAATATTTATAAAAAATATTTAAAATATCATCTGCACTTTTATCTTGCATGTTTATGCTAGATAAGAGGAAATGTTTTCAGTCAAATGGAGAAACATCAACATTCTATTTCCTGTAAAGAGAATACATTTCCTTCCATTAAATATAACATGCAGAAAGTTTCCAAAAGCTTCAAGATCACTTGAACAATCACCTTTCTGACACAGCTGTTAACCCTATTTTTACTTTAAAAGAATAAGCTCCACTCTTTGCTGGAGCATCTAATCTCTGCTAGATTAATTCCATGAAGACACATTCCAGTAGTTTAATCTGTGCTTCACTGAATTTCTTGAAAAAATAAATGAGCGACTTTTGAGCACTGAGGTTTTAGATTCCAACCTCTTTATTTCAAATTAAAACAAAATATAATAACACTAGACCTAGAATCTAGGTCCTTAAATATACTTTCAACACCTGCAGAAGTATTTTGTTTTGGAAAAAGACATTGCAAATTTCAGGAATTATTACATGGTATATACTGTACTGATCCTAGTATTACAGACATGTACAAGACCAAAGTTGAAGATTTGACTGATTGAGCGTTCGTAGCAATGGTTTCTGTGGAGCCAATTATAAGGTTAATCATGCATATAATCATACATATAAGTGTTTGCATGCCCATGTATATTAATAAAAATTCATTTCTATAAATGCCTTTATCCTGTCTCCATCAAGATTCTACTTCTGGATCCTATATGTGAGAAAAACTGAAAAGGAATTTGAACCTTTCAGAGTTTCCATTTTGTGAACACTAGAGTAGAGGGATCAAAGAAAATGTGAAACAGAAAAGTGTACTCACCTTTATAAAAAGAAATCATAACAGACAATTAAAATGGACTGACAAATGGACTCTGCACTGCACCATTTTCATACAGGTCCTTAGATGAAATTCTGATTATAAATTATAGTCTCTTATTAATAATAGTTATGTCTCATTTTACATAAACACCTGAAAACTCATTGGGAACAGACATTTTTTAGTTGTTCCTCTACAGAGTTGTGTATATTCTTTCATTTAAGTAATCTACACAAAAAAATAAAAAGGAAATGCTTCCAAAAACTATGTTAAAAATGAAAACAAAACACAAAAGCAAAATTCATTTATATCTCACCTTGTTATTACTCAAAAAGTGTAGGATAAATCATACTATCTCTCACTGTTCATATGATCTGCATACTGCTAATATTTTAAGCAGAGAAATACTGAAATGTGAGAGTACATGAAATTACTGCACATTAACCCAGAAAAAATAATTATTAGTTCTTTTTAAGATAGTCTTGGGATAATAGCCATGATCTTACTTCTATTAAATAAAAGTAGGATATCTGTTTACAGAAGAGGACCAAGAGGGGATATAAGGATCCACAAAATCCTGTTTGACTTATATAGTTCTATGACTTAGAATACCAGCCTGGGATTCTCATGACAATTTCACAGTCAGAATAATAAACAATTTTCTTCTAGATCAACTGACGAATTCCAAGTAATAACTTGTTCATCTCAAGCAAGCATTCACTTGACTTCCAGTGCCAGTTTAACAGTTATCCTGTGAATAAAGCAAATTATAATTTTTTGCTACATCATTTGTATTACTAGCAAAATACTTAACATATATTTGTAATCTTTCCCATAGGAAAATTTCCAAATGTATTCATGTGATTTTCCAGGGGTTTTGGTCTCGACAAAGATGATAGTGATATCTTGTAAATTCTCTGAAATAGTGATCACCTGCTCACATACAGATGCAGACATTGTTGCAGCCTTTGTAGTACTAAAAGCTTTTATTTAAAATCCTCTAATGAGCCATTGAGGGAAGGATATGAGTAATACTTGAAATTCAGTTCATATGACCTTGACAGACAGCCAATACAAAGCATGAGAGAGGAGGACAAAATGAAACCAGTATGAGAAATTAAAAAAAAGGATCCTCTTAAACATATCCTATTGTGACAGAGTTTTTCTCTTCATCCCTCATTCACAATGAAAATAGTTGAGGTAAAATGAGTTTCCATATCCTCACATATGGACCAGTGTATTCACCAAACTCCCTTTTCATTTAATATAGCATCATAAGGGGATCAAGATGGATTCACTGGAAAGTTTATGGTAAATAAGCATCCACAAGTCCAAAAAGTTAAAGAAATGAACATCGCAAAAGGGTATACATGTTTCAATATCCCCTTGAGTGAAACTCTCTTTTTTCCAGCTAAACATCCTATAATAGGTCACTGGAATCCTTCTGACACCAGGTTAAAATGGCCAGGGGTCCCTTCTCTAACTTTCCACAATTGTCTCACATGGAACCTAAATTGTCTCACATGGAACCTAAATTACCTAACACTTTCTTGAATGGAGTCCACCGTAACTCAATAAAATGTGCTAAGGGGAACTGAGGAGCAATACTGGAGCAAATTTGATTTCAGCTACCACCCACCCTTTAATTGCTTCAGTGTCTGAAGTCTCTGACCATTTAATCTTTGAGGCACTAATAATGTGCCCAAATGATCAGTTACAAGTTTTTAAAAATTGCCTTGTGTACATGCATTAGGAGCTCTTGGTAGGCTGTGGCAGGAAGAAGTTGCTATAGAAACACCACCTTAACACACTCTGTTCACTGATGGCTATGAAGACATACAGTGGTCCCTGCATAACTACTATTAATCCACATGATATTCGAAAATTGCCAGGTTTTTGCTCCTAAAATTCTTACTTGCAGTGCCAGGGGAACTCCCCCTCCTTCCCTGCACCCTAGCCTCCCACCCTTCCATTCAAACTTTCCCAGATGGAACTTTGCTTGAATATCTACTTGCCTGTGTTATTTTGTTCTGTTTCGTGCAGACAGCTGAATTCAGCTGTGATCTACACAATACGAAGAACTCAGCAAGATTAAATAAAATCAGCTGCTTTGTCAGAAATACCTATGCAACCAACTGGCAAAATATGTTGAGACCATCAGGTCGGAGTAATGCTTGGAAGAAATGAACCTCTTTTTATTTCCTGTAACTTTTCCTATCTGATTCAGACTGCTTAAAAACTGCTGTCTCATCCATTGATCCATTTTACCTTCCTTCCAGAATTTTTCTCCTTAATCTGCTAGGTAATTAAATGTGTCCTTTCAGATATTCCTTATTCATCTTTTAACATTCCCAACATTTAATCACCTGTAGGGGATAGAAGTACATGCACAGTACTATTAATCTTTCTCAATTATAATTGTGATTCAATTTGAGATGACAATCTCTGAAGAAAACTCAAAAATTAAATCTACCCAGGACTAAAACTAAATCCAAGACATCTTGTAGAGTTTACCACAAACCTTAAACCATTAATTCAGGAGGTAGAAGACCTGACTTCTGGACTATCCTTAGCTTGGAGAGAGGTATAAACCTAAGAGAACATAATGGCCTTTTTTCCCATTCAGATTGTTTCCTGTTCTGTTAAGGTAAACAAAAAAAGAAAAAGACAAACAAAAAATAAGAGCATATATTTGAAGCAGAATAATTAGAGAACTTATCTAGAATAAATGATCACATCTGGATTGTCTTCCAAGGGCATTGAAGCAAAGGAGAGACTTTAAACAGTATTTTTCTCTGCAGATGTTAGATATCTGCTTTCCTCTGCTTACTAAGATTGTAGATGGTTCTTTTTGATTACTTTGGTTCGTAACCTTCTCCTTTCTAGATGTGAGCCTCTACAGTGCCATTTGGGTAATATCTGGGCTAGATATCTAAAGTGTTAAGAATTCCAAATTTCAAATTAATTTCGTCCTTTATAAAGTTCCCAAATATTGTAACTAAAAGGAATGTATTAATTTTTTGGTCTTTAAACACTTGTGAAATTATTCTCCCTGTCAGAATTTTCCATTTAACTGATTGCCCTGTTTTGGGCTGGGATAAAGTTAGTTTTCTTTCTAATAACTGTTGCAGGGTTGTGTTTTTTATTTAAGATAAAAGCTTATATTTAAGTTTAAAAACTTAAAACTTATATTTAAATTTAAAAACTTTTACTTAAGCGAAAACCTTTAGTAACATGCTAGTGTTTTAGCTGTTGCTAAGCAGTGTTTACACTAAGTCAAGGACTTTTCAGCTTCTCACAGCACCCCACCAGTGAGCAGACTTGGGGGCACAAGAAGCTGGGAGGACACACAGCCAGAACAGCTGACCAAAACTGGCCAAAGAGATATTCCATATGGTATGATGTCATGCTCATTTTATAAACTGGAGGGAAAGCTGCCTGGTTGCTGCTTGGGAACTGCCTGGGCACCAATGGGTGGGTTGTGAGTAATTGCACTGTGCATCACTTGTTTTTTTAATTTGTGTATCATTAATATTATTAGTCCTTCCTTTTCTGTACATATAGCATGCCATAGTATATACAGGGGATAATATAGTGTGTACTACATATATATATGTATATATAGTATCCTTTTTTGGGTTTTATATGTATATAGTATGCTGTAAAAAAACCCAAAAACTGTCAAACATCTGTGATTGTGTACTGTTTCCAGCCAGGACAGAGTTAAGTTTTGTGGTAAGCAGAAGGAGGCAGAGATTATTCTATACAATTAATATCATTGCCAGGTGTGGGGAAGGAAATTTCTTCTGAGAAGAAGGGATTCCTTCCAGTCAAGCAAGCGTGGCAGATGGAGCACTGGGGTAATGCTGGTCACAAGAGGGAGCAAAGAGTGGATTGGCACTGGTCCTGAGCTGGCAGGAACTGTCGGAGTGGTGTGGCTGTGGTTGGCTGAGCTCCGCGGTGATCACTTTTGCATGTGAATCACTCTCTCTTTTGTGCATTTTTGTTATTAATATTGCTGCTGTTACTGTTTTTTCTTCTTATCTCAGTGCTGTTTCCAGTAAATTATTCTTATTTCAACTTGTGATCTTTACCTCTTTTCCCTCCAATCCTCCTCTCCATCCTGACAAAGGGAGTAGAAGGATAGGAAGTGAAAGCGAGCATGCAGCACGTGATTTGGAGAGTCTAGTTTTTTTGATTTGGGAGCACTAAATTGGAAAGTACCATTCCTAAATAGCAACAGGTAGGTAAAAGTTATTTTGACAAAATAATTTTTTCTTTAACAAAGCTGTAATGTAATATGTTTTCAATGTGAGAAAAATACAAAGTGTTTTTGTTTGGTTTTTTTTTTAATTTCAACTGTCAAAACAGTGAAATTGCTTTGATTTTAATGGTACATTATCCTATTTTTTAGCATGGCTACAATTTTAGAAAAAATCAACTTCTTTTTAAGATTTAACAATAATTTTTTTTTAACGGTTGTTCAGTGTCTTATTTTCTGGAGGTAAAATTTATTTATATATAAATGTAATAACTTATCTCTTGACAGTACCAAAATTTTGCTATCACAAGAAAAGGAAAAGAATAGAAAAGAAGAAGAAAAAAATTCTGATTTAATAAGCTAAAATCATTAAATCCATCTGGTTTGTGACTTTTAGAAGCAATGAGAATAGATTGCAAGAAACCAAAGAGTTCCATGAACTTAGTTTCATTCACATATGAAGAAGGACCACCTTACCTGATGTGATAAATCTGAAAAGAAGTGTTTAATGTCAGGTTCTTTAATGTCATCTCACCTTATTAAAATGAGTCACATAAAACGTTGTGTTAAAAAATGCCAACAGTTTTTACATGAACCCTGCATAGGCTGATTTATACAATATTAAGAGCAGCTGAGGAATTCTTTTTCTTCAAAACTTAGATAAGTGATATCTCACCATCATATACAATTAGGAAGCAGTCTCTGGTCTGGTGTAATGAGAATTATCTCCTGTTGTATCACTTCTCCTTTACTTTTGTGCTATATTTCCAATTTCAGCGATGCTTTGGTTGTTCAAAGACTACTCATATAATGTGAGTGCACAGTTCCCACTTCTCTCTCACATTGAATCATTGCTTATTTATTCACCTCAAGAAGTGCTTGACACCATACTTGAAAATAAAAACTCTTTTAGACATTCTCACAGTAAAGTTGCTCGCTTTCTGATGCGCTCTGTATTTCCTTGAGGGGAACTAGTGAACTACTAGCAGGTTACCAATTCCTATGGAAAATATAAATTTCTGTCTTCTCTTTTTCTTTTATTTTTATGCTTATAACAATTTAAAGACATAACATGAAAACATGTTATGCACTCTGGACACCAAATTAATAATAATAATAAAAACAAGAAACAAACAACAAATAACCAAACAAAAAAAATCTAACCAAAACCCTCAACCATCTGAAAAACTAATTTCTTCTCAGTTTGGCTTTGCCACTGCTTAGACCTGAAACACTGAACATGTCTTTTCCAACTGTTTGTAGGATGGGAAACATAAATTTAAGACAGTCATTATTTCACCTCTGGTGTACCATGGACACAGGCTTTTGAAGTAATTTTGAAGTTAATTGTTATCCTGAATGTGCAATGGTAGCTGGTTGTGTATGATCACTAAATTAGTAATCTTGCTAAGTAACCAGACAGCTTTTGAGTTTGATCAGAAATCAAAAGTAATTTTTTGAAGCTATATTTCTTAATATTGGACCATTAAAATATACTGTACAATATACTCAATGAAAAAATAAAAGTCAGTTATTATGTCTGTAATCATTACGTGATTTTGAAGGTTAATTGGTAATAAAATCTGAAATGTCCAAGCTGCTACAATCAAAACTATTATATCATTTTTAGAACAAAGATCACATAACTAGTGAACTGTAACAGACCTCCCAGTTTTTATGAAAAATGTCTCAGGAGGTCTGTTAATCTCTTCTGGGCCATCTGTCCTATTTGAATCAGAGAAGATAAAGACTTTAGGGATCAGGGAGAAAGTAGGGCAATGCATACTGGGACATATCTAACTTAGGTAGAAATATCCAGGAGGGGCTGTTAAACAAGGATCATTGAACAGGACACATGAATGACCAGGAGTCTGGCTAGAAGACTCCTAAACGTGCAATTCTTTACACAGAATTTTACCACCACTTGCTGAAGTTAGCAACAGAAAGAAAAATTACAGTGACTGAAGTTTGGATTCCCCAGACTTGATCAGAAATTACTTCCCTCATCTTCATGATCTTTGTCTCCTACCCATTGTGCTTTTTGTCCTATTAAGAAAAAAACCCAGTCCTTTTTATGTAAGTATGTACTGAAAAATAGCAATATAATTTAATGAGTCTATTGGTCTCAATTATTAAGCCTCTGGAAAAGAAAGAGATTTTTGCTGTTCTTTTTCTTTTTTTTTCTCCACTAAAAAGTGTATTCACGGTATAAAAATTCAAACAACCGCTAAATAAAGCAGCAATATTTAACAAACCACAGAATTATGATAATGAAATTTACAAAAGTTTAGCAATTATGGGCAGTTTGAATTGCCCTGGTAGAAAAATGCAGCCACCTGTAGAAGCAGGTGCCAGAAAGGCTGTGGCAAGTTCAGCTCCTCAGCAGTGCTGCCCCTTGGTGCTCTGCTGTATCCGTGCTCCCTTAAGGGCTAATCCTCCCACTTGTTCTGTCTCCACTACTAGAATGGCTTGCTGTTGGCTTATCAGTCTAGCCCTGGGAAGAAATACACAGAGACTTCTCTTTAATTGGGACTATGCATTTCAGAACAGCTCGAGATATTTTAATGGCCTCCTAGATATCAGTAGGGAACCATACGTTTTATCAGGTTCAGCTATACAACAATGAACAACTTTTTCAGAGCCTGTCAGTGACAGGGAGTTTAGACTGCTGTATGTGCATTTGTTTCTCTTTGAATGCTCCATCTCTCTGCAAGTAATATTGTCCAACAAGGGGAAAAGGACTTTTTTATTATTTCAACTGTAAACATCAAAGCCTGGCTCTCATCTTTTCCCCTTCAACTTAGTACAAATAACCAACTAGTCAAAGAGCAAGAACTGCCTCAAACAAACTACAAAAGAATCAGAATAGCCAAAGTTGTAAAAAAATCTGAGCTTCAGATGTGGCTCCCTGATAATAACATTGTTATGTTAAGCCACTGGGTTGACTAGACTAAAATCACACACTGAACCTTGCTTTTAAGCGCATCATTTCAGAGGCTGAATTTCGGACTTCAGCTTTCCTAAACTGTGAAACCTCTATGTACAACATAGTTAAAATATTATTTTTAATTTAATTTGTTAAAAGCTCTACTGCTTTTAGCTTGCACCCTGGAATTTAATGCGATGCCATAAACAATATTTGATTATATTTGTGTAAGAATAATTCACACAGGAAACAGTCTTTTAAACTACCAGATATACTGACAGCAGAGCTCTCAGTGTTCCCAAATATTCCCAAAGCAGCATGCTTCACACAATTCCAGTAGTATAAATATACAAGCAAACAAGAAAGACATGGTGTTTTATGCAAACCTAGGTATATTTAGTTCTTGCTCTTGCAACTGAGCACTGTTGAACTAGTAAGTAAGTGCAGTGGGAAGATTCTCACTGATGAGAGGCCCCTTTATTACAAGAAAAGAAATCAAAACACTGAAAAGCCCCAGATATTTCATTAAGATGCTTTGGCTTGTTGACATGCCATGAATAAGCTAAACCATTGTAACAGGACCATATCATACTCTCATCTGACAGCAAATGTTAAGTAAATCTTTCCCCAAAAACCCAAATGTTGGGTTGTTTTTTAAAACTTTTTTCCTTTGAAATTACATGTTTTATTTCTTGTCTTTTTTATTTCTTGTTTGAGTTAGGATCCACATGAACTCAGTTAAAGCACCTGCCTAAGGTGTGATAAGTCAATTATATGTCTTAATCTGTATATCCTGAGCTGCTATGCATTTAAGAATTATTCACATTCCTGTCTTTTAACTTGCTTTACAGATGTACACTTGCCATTCCTTACTTTATTCCTATAATATTTATTTTCTTTTGCATTATTTTTTAATTATGACTGTGACCTTGCCTTGTCTATGACCTTACCACCTGGAAAGCTGATAAGTTTACCACCAGATCAGGGACCAGCCATGCCTCTGGCACCAAGAATGTAACTAAAAGCAGGAAGGAAAATAGAAGGGAGGTATTTTATCTAATGCAATAATTCAATGTCAGATAGGAGCTGAGGACCCCTCATGGTACAGATTTCTCACTGGGGTAAGGATTCCCTTCTACTACACTACAGCCCTCTACCCTGCATGAAGTCACTACCTCTAATCTACAGGTACCTCTAATCTACAGTGTCCAAGGCAATCTCCTGAGATACCAGCCAAGGATCTAGAGCCAACACCAGGTGATTCTGTTTCTGTCTGTCCTTGCTCTAATAAATTTGTTAATTAGCTTAGAGATGAAAGGAGGCTATAGTATATTCTAAGGTCAAAAGAGACTGGATGACAATATTGATGGCGGAGCTTTCAGATCTCCTCCTGAAAGCAGTCAGTTCACCTTACTTCACCTAAGGCTTATTTAAAGATGATCTGGCAGCAGTTGAGGACTAAAATGAATTTTCCATGGGTGTCAGCCTGTTTGGAATACATCCACACTCCTCAGGTCACCAGTTGCACTGTCACCAGCAGCTGTCAGTTCTCGTGCTCCTGGACTTCCTGTCACCAGGCAGGAAAGAAAGTGTCACCCTTATAAAAGGTAAGGATGACCAGATTCCTAAACACAAGTGTCATGGAACAATGCTTTCATATGTTAAAGTTGCATGATCTTAGCATATCCTTGGCATCTCTGGAGCAATTGGACAAGAATGCATTTTGTCAAGGGCTACTGCACTGCATGCTATTCTAGTTGGAGGCTGTAATGTCTTGTGGAGGATTGCAGTTTGTAGGAGGAGGACGAAAGCAGGAGGAAAAGGGAAGGTGTTCCCAAAGACATGAGATTATCCCAGGGAGTGCAGCTTCTAAATGATGCTAACCTACACACGGATTAGATATTTGGATGTGATATGCTGTCATGCCTTGCTTTGGTCAGCTCATTATGGAGAAGATGAACATTCTCTTCCCTGGAGGAAATCTGACTAACCTCTGCTGCTTCTACCTACAGGGCTTCACTCTGCCAGAGTGTGCAGACTGTACCCAGAAACAGAGGGAGGCTGGTATGTGAAGGCCAGATTTTCAGTGTGTCTCCAGCCATTACAAAGAACTTACACTGGCTTCAGCAAAGCTCCCAACCCTACATAAGCACCCTACAGCCAGCCACCTGTAGTGTGATGCCAGTAATTCTGCTGCTCTGTCTGTGCTGAGAGGGGTTGGATATTCTCACAAGCAAGAACCTGCAGGAATATGACATTGTGTGTGAGAAAAATCAAGTGTAAAATTTAGGCCCAAATACCGTAAGACATTCTTACAAATGTTTCTATATTGTAGTGCAATTATGACTAAAAAGACATTTTTTTTAGTGGCATTTATATACCTTGCATTTCCATTGCATTCAGAATAAGGATACTTTAAGCACTTTACCACTTTCATGGATTCTGCCTATATATAGCTACTTAAGAGCCTTAAAACTAAGGATTATTTTAAATAATATTTTAAGGATTAGGTAGAAAAGAACTTGTGTTTCTACCTTCCTTTGTCTCAGAAGTCTGTCCTAGCATGAAAAATAGGTTGCGTTTGTTCCTATGGAAAACAACCTCAATCCTTGCTTAGTGGAATAAAGTAATGCAGCTAAAAAGGTCATTATTTCCCCAGCGTGTGTGGAAAATGATACATAGAACACAGCTATTTTGCATTTGTATGCAAAAATTATGAAAACGGTAGCAAAGACAGCAAAGTACCCATCCTTATAAAAAGAGATCTGGAGAGCAACCTAAAGCTCTGAGCTTCCCCAGCACTTCAGCTTGGCTCTTTTCCTACTCTCCCTTAAAGTGTGACAATTATAAAATTATTTCAGTGGATCTCTGTCTGCCATTAGCCCTTGTGATTCCTCTGCAGCGATGAGGAGTGATTAAAATCATCCCAGGAGAGTTAAAGCTGCAGTGAAAGAATTGTGCGATTACTGTGTACTCCAAAGCATTCTAAACTGGATGCATAACAGATAAAATAACTTGTCCATAAGGGCAAATCAAGAGAACGTACATTTCAATTGTGTTACAAAAGGGAAGCTAAACTATGTACAGTACAAATTCTTAAGAGTTCTTTTCCAGGAATAAAAATCAGCCAAAGTTTTCAGAGTGTTTTAGACATTAGTCTCATTCTTTTTTTTAATGTCAGTTTATCTTGCTTCCTTAACACAGTTCCTGGATGTACTGCCTTAAATACAATAAAGTATCACATGCATATGATTCCCTCTATGTACAATCTTCTCCAACAATGAAAGATCTAATTTCACCATTTCTGCTGTCTCCAGTGAATTTTTTTCACACAGCTCTAGATGGCAGTGCTGATAAACAACTAGTACATTCAGCAGAGATAGATTTTACTTGGTGAACTGCTACAATTGATTTGGAGTCTTAACCTTTCCTCCACTTACCCTGTTTCCCACTCTACCACCTGCAGCCCTATAAACAGAAAAGACTTGCATGATGGAAGCCATCTGTACAGTAACTCATCTCATCAGAGTGCTGAAGAGCTGTTCTGCTCAAGTGTTATCAATGTCTTCCAACTCACTGTGTATTTTTCTTATTGCTAAAAACAATCCCAAGCATTCTCTTTGGCAGATTAGTAAGGAATTCAAGTAGCAGATGTTCAAATCACTTTTTATTTTTTGCATATTGAATCTCCATAAGGATACCAAGATCTGTTTCTTGGTCTTTGTGCTAAGTGTAGCAGTTCAATCATCCCTGCTTTATAGACAGAAACTACTGAAGTGACTGTGAATATATTATATGAAAACCTATGTACATTTTTAAAAAATTATATTTAGCTTCCCTGGGAAATACCAAGAACAACATAAGCTGATTTTTATTCCTGTGCCCCCATGAAAAATAAATATTATGTCATAGGCAATACCTGAATACATGTTTACAAGCTACTGCTGCACAAATTTCCTTCAATCAAATCTCTCCCTAATGTACAACAAATAGAAATGTCTACCTGACATTCCTCAGTATAAATTCAGCATACAAAGCTGTCCCCTGAAGATATGACTGAAGTTGTCTGATGGGATAAAATCTACTGGATTAGTTGGACTGCAAATCTTTTTGATAGCATATGTGTTCTCTGTCTTGCATAGAAATAGAATTCTCGTTATAATTTATAGAATCATAGAATATGCTGAGTTGGAAGAATCATCATGCAACAGGATCATAGAGTCCAACTCCTGGCCCTATACAGGACACCCCAAGAGTCACATCATGTTTCTGAGAGCATTCCAAACACTTCTTGATCTTAGACAGGCTTGGTGCTCTGGCCACTTCCCTGGGGAGCCATCACCTTCATGCTATTTCCTTGAGTCTTGTCACTGGTCACACAAGTGAAGGAATCAGTGTCTACCCCTCCTCTTCCTTTTGAGGATGTTGAAGACCAAAATGAGCTCTCCCCTCAGCCTTCTCTTCTCCAGGCTGAACAAAGCAAGCAACCCCAGCTGCTTTTCAAACGGCTTCCTCTCCAGACCCTTCACCATCTTTGTTGCCCTCCTTTGGACACTGTTTAATAACTTAAAGTCCTTTTTATATTTTGGCACCCAAAACTGCACACAGAACTCAAGGTGAGGCCGCCCTAGTGCAGAGCAGGACAATCCCCTCCCTTGCCTGGCTGGTGATGCTGTGCCTGATGTCCCCCAGGACATGGTTGTCCCTCCTGGCTGCAAGGGCACTGCTCATATTCAACTCACATTCAACTTGCCACTGACCAGGACCCCCAGGCCCCTTTCCACAGTGGTGCTCTCCTGTTGTTTGTTCCTTGGTTGATACACACAACCAGTATTACCCCATCCAGGTGAAGAATCTGGCACTTGCCTTTGTTAAAGTTCATACACTTGGTGATTGTCCATCTCTCTGATTTGTTGAGGTCTTTCTGCAGAGGTCCCCTCTGCCCTCAAGTGGGTCGACAGCTCCTCCCAAACTAATGTCATCTGCAAACTTACTTAATGTTTCTTCAAGTCCTGTGTCTAAATTGTTAAGATGTTGAAGAGAGCGGGGCCAAGGATGCAGCCGTGCAGAACCCCACTAGTGACTGGTTGCCAGTCTGATGTCACTCCATAACCCCCTGTCATTCACCATAACCCTCTGTGCTTGATCTGTGAGCCTGTTGCTCACCCACCATGTAACTTGGTTATCCAGTTGTGAGCTGGACATTTTGTCCAGAAGGAACCTGTGAGAGACAGAATCAAAAGCTTTGATGAAGTCCAAAAAGATTTTATCTACTGGCTTTCCTAAATTAACTTGTGGGGCTTCATTATCATAGAAGGAAATCAGGTTCAACAAGCAGGACTCTTTCCTCATGAGGCCATGCTGTTTGTGACCGACTGCAGTGTCCTCCAGGTCTTTTTCAATACCTCCTAGAATAATCTTTTCCATGACTTTACCAGGCACTGAAGTGACCAGAACAAGTAATTTGAGGTACATAGGCATTATGTAGGGTTCTCTTAGTAAAATATATAGTGCCCTGCAAGGGTCTAAAGCATTTTAATGGGATCTTCTACACTGGTATATTTTAGAACACACTCAAGCATGATTTTGGCACATGTTGGCTAGGACTTGCCCAGCAATTTCCATAGCTTAGGGTTAAGAACCTTCCAGGAATCATTACCAATGGACAGTTTGCATTTAGAAAACTTATTTTGGAGCCAGTTAAATTATAATAGCATGCCCACATATTTTTCTGTGCCAGTAACTTCAGTGCTCCAATATATTCTTGGACAGGTTTAATTTTCTCCTACAGAAATAACCTAAATTTTCAATGCTTTCCTTCTTTAAAGAAATAACATCATTGCTTTCAGACCATAAGTTTATGAACAGATATAGGTACTGCAATTATAGAATCCAGACCAAAAACAGAATAAAGAAAGTTGTTGAAACCACATGGGTGTGAAGCTGATGACTAGTCTGGAGCAGGAATCTTATGAGGATTGGCTGAGGGAGCTGGGGTTGTTTATCCTGGAGAAAATGAGGCTCAGGGAGAACCTTATCACTGTCCACAACTGTCAAAGAAGATTCAATCCTGGTGACAGTCTGTCTCTTCTCCCCAGAGTGACAGGACAAGAGGAAGTGTCCTCAAGTTGCGTTAGGGGAAGTGTAGATTAAATACTAGGGAAAATGACATCACTGGAAGAGTGGTCAGGCACTGTAATAGTCTTCCTGTGGCAGTGGAGAAATTGCCATCCCTGGAACTGTTTAAAAAGGTGGGAATGTGGCTCTTGGAGATATGGTTTAATGGTGACTGTGCTGGTACTCATGTGAAGTGGTACTTGTGGTGGAGTTTACAGTTGGACTTGGTGACCTAAGAGGTCTTTTCCAAATTTAATGATTTGATGATTCTGTGGTATATACCTATCATTCTAAGGAATTCTTACTGAAGCATGAGGAATATTTGAGATTTTTTGAGAGGTTTTTTTTTTTGAGAAGGTTTCATATTTATTAAACGCATCAAGATAATATCAATCAAATCAATTTTTTTTAAGCATGATACAGAAGAACATTGGTGTTTGGTCAGAGAAGGTTTTTAACTTGGAAATCTTGGATGTCTACCACATGGTGAAAAATGAAACATATAATTCTTGTGAATCTTGTTTTACTGACATTAAAATTATCATAAAATGAACATTTTAAAAAACTATAGAAATAATTTTATTCTTCACAATCTTTTAGATCCTTCGGGAAATTTCCCAGCATAACTGAAAATTATTATATTTGTTTTCAGTTGCCCTGTAGGGTTAACCTATAGCCTCAACACAATATCAAGGTGTAGAGGATCATAATTTGGCAAATGCACTTCAAACCCTACTGGATCCATGTGTTTCAGAGCCTTCTTAGTTGAATGCTACTTAGCTGAGTTTCTTGAAAGGAAATTATAGCTCACATACAAAGGTGTCTGATAACCACTTGTAATGATGTCTACAAAATGACAGAAGTACAGGTACTATTTTAACTTAATCTACCCAAGAACAGAGCATAGAGGCATATCTTGATAATACAAGAATAGACCTTATTGCAACAAGAAATCTGCATATTCAACTCATAAATAGTGCAATGAAACCAGTATATAATACAAGATTGCAAGGTGTAGCTATATTCAGGCCTGCTGGAGGTATTATCAGTAGATAAAAGTCACCATTTCTTCTGTCATGTTCAACTCATAAACGAGATCTTACATTGGTTTTATCATTATTGACTAGAAAGCTAATACATTTTTTTATAACTATTCAAGGCTATTTCTGACTAAAGAATAAACATTTCCTCTCTGAAGAAAAGAAGGATATTGCTTTCTCTCTTTCAGGATATTCTTGCAGTCAGTTCCTGCAGTTAGGCAAATTGTGACGTTTTTGAAGCTCCAAACATTGTAGATATCCATCTTTTTTGACGAAGATTCTGACGGGAACTCTCCTAAGAGTCAATAGGAACTGAAAGGAAGCTATTACTGTTTTGGAAATGTCATGCCTAAAATACTGTTTTGAAGTAAAATATATATAATACACTTTCTGTAAGATTGCACACTCATCTAAGATTATTCATCTGCTCATAAAACTAGTTTGGAAAAGCTTGACTTTCAATAATAAGGTAAAAGACCCACAGCAGAGTGCTGCAAATATCCACACATACACAAGAGGATGCCTTGACAAGATTTTTAATTTTTGTTTCAGTCACTGTACAAATGAATTTTCCTGGTTAATATTTATTCTTTGGGAATGGGAACAAAGAGCTGTTCTGGTCAACCACAGTAAGATCATTCTCAAGCTTATTTTATTAATAAGACACATAATTTCTCTCAGACACATATAAATCTAAATAAATATACTATGCCCTTTGTTTGCTTGTCTGAAAAAGGTGTAGCAGATAGCCACATTAAATATCTTAAATGATGACAATTCTTTTGGCAGTTTTGCTTTACAATTTCTTAATCTTATCAGCTAAAGATTTTCCTAAATCAAGCTAAACTTTTCTGCTTAGAGAGAATGCTCATTCCTTCTTATTCTGCCCTTGTTGGCTAATGAGAATAATTGGTCCCTGTCCTCTTTTAAAATTCCTTTATGTATTTGTAGGCTGTTATCATGGCTCCCCAGTGGTCATTATGTTTAGGTATTGAACATCTGCTCAAGAGTTTATTGATGCTGTAGATAGTACCATATCTGCTGGGAGTAATAGTACATCTCACTATGTGGCCATTCAGGGAGCCCTACCTGCAGGAAGGTCACTCAGTAGTAAATCTGAAACACCTACAAAATGCAAAGTCCTTACCATGAACACAAAGAAGGTATATATTTCTTCACATATCAGTGAATTAGGCTGTTGCAAACCAAGAGGCAAGATTTGTTAAAACCACATACAATTGTGACAATTATTTAAAAAAAAAAAAAAAAAAGAGGCAAGGATTTTATCTGTATTTGTTCATGATGTTTCCATGGTGCCTCAAAACATTGGATAAAGACTTTACTTATTCCCAGACATTTTGTACTGAATTCCTTTGAGGTCTTGAAATTTCTATAGTACATTCCATGCTTGAGAAGAAAATATTGCAAGCCTGACAGGTGTTGACAAGCAAAACATTCATTAGTGAAGCATAGAATGAATTATAAAGTTTGTGTCCTTTGTTTTAATCCCTACTTTGTCTCAGAGTAACTTTTAGGTAAGCAACAGCTGATTTTAAGGTCTACATTAGAAAAGAGAAGAAGTTTTGGGCAAGTTTATAAAAAATAGAAGGTGACTTCGAGCTTAGAGTACATCCTGATCTACAGATCATTTCTCTTTTTTATATTAAATAATGCCAGCTACAAAAGCATGTTTAAATCCTCCACTGACAGGAAATAATTAGGTTAACACCAATAAAAATTATATGTAATAATTGAATCAGTGGGAATTTTTAAGTGGGATAACAGGGAATGAAACCAAAAGGATATAGACCTATGGGTTTCCTGAAGTTTAAGTGAAAGACACATTCACACAGACACAAATAATATTACACTTACAGTGTTTTGTATCATCTGTTATAGTAATCACTGTATCTACCAACATGTTTCAGACACTCTGCACTTTGTTTTTTAGCTCATATTCCTTAGTCCCTAACAACATTCTGTGAGCAACTCCAGAAAGGAAGGAAGGAAGGAAGGAAGGAAGGAAGGAAGGAAGGAAGGAAGGAAGGAAGGAAGGAATTTGAATATCTAAATGAGTAGTATCTGCTATTTTTAACCAGGAATATATTTTTAAATTAATTATCTGTTTTACTGTGTTGTACAACCCCAAAAATGTGAGGCCATGTACCATGATAAAGATGTGACACCTAAGCTGAATATTGCTGTACCGTGTTTATGTACAGATAGAGCAGTGGGGTCTCTCTCTCTCTCTCTTTTACAGTCTTACTCTGTGTAAAAACTGCTGGCAGATTAGCAGCCAAAATGCTGAGAGCCTTCCAATTTGAAGGCATGGGGTGGGCCAACTGGCACACTGTTTATGAAAGGGACATTCAAACTATGCACATAGCTGAGCTGCCACTGTGAATGAGAAAAAGAAAGACAAGCAAAGTGTTATTGAAGCAAAGCCTAGAAAAAGAGCATCAAAGAG
Organism: Promerops cafer; assembly: GCA_013398275.1. Classification (NCBI taxonomy): domain Eukaryota; kingdom Metazoa; phylum Chordata; class Aves; order Passeriformes; family Nectariniidae; genus Promerops; species Promerops cafer. The sequence goes on from VZSE01007339.1 coordinate 667,955, forward strand.
ATTGGAACAATGAAGGGCTGCTTTCAGAATGGGATCATGAAAGCCTGAAGCCCTGTGGCAAGGCTGGCAGGTGGACACATGCTGCTGCAGATCACAGCAGCAGGACAAGCCATCAGGATACTATGCAGAGTTGGCAAGGTTGTTAGAATCCAGTTGGGGTAGATTAGAAGCCCTGCAGAGAAAGGATTAGCAGCTATGGGCATAGTTTAGACAGCAGGAAGGTGAAATGAAAATCCACAGTCAACTTATACCTACCTTTGTGCTTTCTTCTTCCTTGCTGTCAGTGAAAAATACCATCATGAACTGAAAAACTAAAGTTTTGTTTGGATACATTAGTCTAGAATATAGTTCCTACTCTATTCTATACCTGGCCCAAGGGACTGAGAGCACTGTGTCTCTAGTGGGTAAGGAGAGAAAAGCCTAGGTATCTGTCTTCCACTACCTCTGGTATCTTGTTTTCATTCAAGACAAATCTTGGAGTCATCAAGATCATTTAAGTTTCTTTAGGAATACTATAAACAGAAAACTACAAGCATGTAGAAGTGAGTGCTCTACATGTTGTTTTTGACTAGTTTCTCACAGATACACTAGAAATCCAGCATGTATGAATAGAGATCTGGGGTGTGATGAAAATTCACAATGAATTGCATCAAAGTCCAATGGCCATGTTTTGGTGTGGACTCTCTAACACTCCAAGCTTAACTCTGCTTGATGACTTAAGGTACAGGAAATTTCCAGTTTTCTGCAGTTTGGCTAACCTTCTGGTGAGGTTTCAAATTCGAGGGACAGGCAGGTCTATTACTACCTCACCAAAGAATCTGACCTCTTTTGGAATGAAGCTGAAGTTTGCAGAATAATCCTTCTCCCTTCTTGTTTGGTCTTTATTGTTCTTATATGGCAACGGATATAATAACTGGAAGAAAATACCTCTAATGATAAAGCTCTCTTCTGGTGCTTTGGGGCAGAAAGTGGGAATGTGAGAAAACAGGACCTCCCATCTTGTACACAGTGATCCTGTTTAAATTCTAAGGCAAAGAACTTACTTCAGTGCATATATCAAATCAAAATACAACCGATATAAATCAGCTGTATTTATTTTTTTATTTAACTAACAGGTCTTACCCAGATGAACTAGCACAGCCAGTTACATGATAGATTGTATCAAGCCAATAACAATAACATTTTTACTGATTTTATTTCTTGAGGCATATGGACTGGCTTTCAGTTATGACTCAGTTAATATAGTAACAGGTCAGCTCTGAAATAAATGAATAAAAGTCCATGTGTATTCAGAAAAGTATTCATTTTACTGCTTGCCTTTTCATTTGCTCTCAATAGTGATTGAGGACTTTTATAACTATATATAAATGTTGCTGATATGGACTTTTAGGTTGAATCTTTTCATTAGAGTTATGTTACTAAACTCTCACATCTGGCAAACTCAAACTTACCTAGGCATACTTTCCCACATTTTTCTACTTGCAAGTAAAACAAAAGTTATTCTAAAGGATTCAGGTGAGTTCTTGCAAATATTACTGTCTATGTATTCTGATATATTTAAACCTTTTTTTATGACTGAATCTTGTCCTTCCATAAAATTACTGATTACATAGTCTGATGTGAAGTGTAGGTGATTACTGAAAATTATTTTTTGTTTGTATATAGTTGTCGCTCTGAGTGGCATATTTCAGCCTCACTAAACTAGAACTTGTTCAAATCTTTCTTTAGCCTCACTAAACTAGAACTTGTCCAATCTTGTGTTACTATGAACAATATAATCATTTTACTTGGAATCTTAAAGGCAGCTTCAAGATGGGTATCCTTATGCTCATGCCATCATATTAGGATTATTTTCTACATATTTTTTGTAACTGCAAATACTTTTCTTCTGTAATTTTCCAATTAAGTAATATTGCTAAAGCTCTCTGATTTTGTATTGGATAACCTTTATACCCTCTTTATCCTTAGCAACTCAATTTCCTCATTCACATGTTCAAAATAATGCTGCAAATCTATTTTCCCACTCCCTCTTATTTATATTCTTTACAACCTCCTTCTTTTTTTGCATCATACTCCATAAAACCCTTGTTAGCTTTGTTTTTAAGAATGTCCTGCCTCTACCTTTCATTTGTTATTTGCCACTAAGAAATTGAAATTTACCTTGAATCCACAAGGCTATGCCCAGCCTCAGCTATTACACATCCAAAGCAAACACAATGACACTTGCTTCCTGGTTTTCAGTCCCATCAGGGAAGGGATAGTCACTAAACTTCTGCTAAACTACATCACTATCATTTTTTTCCCTTCTAAGAATTTTTGCTTGATTGGATACCAAAAGGTCTTAGCAGTGATAAGCCACTGACAAGAATTGTGGTGACAAGTATTGTCCCTTTTATTTTGTTGTAATTCTCCTCTGTTTGAATCTGCTCTTTTTTGTCTTATGGTTAAATAATAACTTGTTATTTTGGGATTTTTTTGTTTTAGTACCTTTCACAAGAGTGCATAGGAAATCATTAGGGTTCCTAATTGCTAAATATAATTCTGATAATTAGAATCAGTAAGTATTTGCAAGAATATTATGGTATCCTGTTTTTTTAATCAAGCCGTACCATCATTTGATGAGAATTTATAGAGATTTAACATCTTTATCATATTTCACTTTCTTACACCAAAGAAGAATGAACTATAAATGGGAGGTGTGTGATGAACTCAGTTTATATTTAATTAGAAACTGAAGTTAAATGCCAGAAGCCAGGCAGGAGTAAGCTGCCAGTGAAGGTTGAGGCTGCTATAAACCTGATAAAGAAGAAAGTGTGGGGTTTTAAATTGAGATTGCTGGTAGGGTGGCTGTGGGTTTCTGTAGTGACAAACTGTACTTACAGATTCTAGGAGCCGCTGATGAAAAGCTGTTCTCATTCCCTAATGCTTTATGGGAACACTACAGCCTCTTGGAATATTTTTCAAGCAAAAAGACATCATCATGACAACACTGGAAAAAGAAGGGCAAAAAAATTTCTTTCTGGTAGGGAAATAAAGACATCTTAAGCTCGACTTCAAAAGCTCTCTACAGCAAACAGTAGCTGTGGAGATACCGTTTCATCTTTGCCTCTGGGATATTATTAAGCCTTTCTAGTAGCTTTAACTGCAGGAGAAGGGATTACAGAAGTTGCTGCTGTGTAGCTGCCTGACATACAAATATCTGGAAAAGCACAGATCACTTTTTTTGTACAAGGGCCACTTATTAGACAGCACTGAAAGCTTAACCTAGAATGAATAGCACACCACACTCCTAGCTGCACACAAACAAAAAACATGCAAGACCCTCATGATTCATGCTGGCCTTTTAAGTGCTTTGGGTGAATATTCAGGCTCCCGGCTTCCCTTTTGTCATGGCTGTGTGTACAGAGATCGGTGCTAATTGAGGCTGTGCTGTTTTGGTACAGAGACCCATGCCATGCCATTCACCCTGCTTCAGTTCAGGCTGTGTCAGCATTTCCATGACAAATCCTTACTTTCAAGGGTTTACAGCTTAATCGGAGCAAAACCCGCAATTGGCTGAAATGACACACACTGCTCCCGTGTTAAATGCTTTGTGCACAGGAGCCAGAAACACAAAGAAATTATTTCAGGTGCTTCTATTTGCTTCGAGCTGCTGCTTTGGCCTGGTAATGGCTTTGTATTCCAAAATGGAATGTGTAGGGTCAAAGTTCTTATTGAGAGTTACTTGTTACATTTGAAATAGGGGAAAAAAAGTCAAAAGAGCCGGATGGTTTTTTCAGTGCTTTTCAGCAAATCACCGAGTATTTTGCAAGGTTAGCCTGGTGAATCAGGGATTGGAAAATAAGTTGCAAAGTGGCAGAAGTCAGTATGGAAACAAATGTGCTCAAAACAAGTCCAGTTACACTTTGTTACTCCTAAGAGCCTGTATTAGACTGAACAGCCATGTTTTCTAGGCACCCATAGAAATACATCTCTGGCAGTGAGTAGCACACGATGTCCTTAACATCTGCTACACCCTGTCAAATCTCAGGAACCTGCACTGAAAGGCAGATTTTATTTTTTAAAGATTAGCATGAAAAAGGAAAGTCACCTCCTCTAAATACCAATAAGAAAGAGTTTGATGTTATAAAGCAAGAAAGCTGTCATGGTCAGAGGACAGTCACTGCAATAAATAGTCCTTAGGGCAGCAGTAGAACATGGTTCCTGGCCACAGGTGATGAAGAACTGGATGTTTCAACACGACCTGTGTAAAATCAGGCAGGTGAACAATTGTTTGTAGGTTTGGATATAAGCTTGATATTTTTCCATATCTGTAAGTCAAGTGCTGATGGTGTCGTTTTTATTCTTAGGGAGCTGGTCTCTGCCACTTGCATAAACATAAACTTATAAACAGAACTATTGTTATGAACTTGAGGGAATCCAACTTTTCTTTCATCCCACATGCAGTCTACATGTTCAGGGATTATATAGCCACTGAATCTCAGCTATTTAATTCTATGATTAAAGTAAGAACATTGTTTAGTCTGCACTTAGATTGTTGCAGTATTCACAAAATACCTTTCTCACTTTTCATTTGCAAAAATTGTATGAGTCCAGACACACTGGGAGTCAGTTCATAAGAGACTTGAATACCTCATGTAAATATAAATCTTGTAATTGTAATTCAAGTTATTTTTATTATTTCAAATAATGGTATATAACAATGAATTCTGTGAATCCATTTCTTCTCGGTGACTATAAAATCTACTTCATACTTCACATTTTTTCCATGTGTGAACCATACAAAATTATGCATTTTAGAAGAAATAATTGGTGAAAATATAGCTAATATTTAGATTTTGAAAAGGAAATCAGATTAGGTGGGAAAGATTGTAACTTAATTAATTGAAAAATGCATAAGTAACTTGGAAATTGAATTCCTGAATGAACTAGTGGTTAGAAATGAATCAACTTCTATAAATAGCTATTTGCAAAACAGGTCCAAACTTCCACTTTGAAGAATTTATTATTGCCTTTAGTATGTTCCCTCAAATACAACTTTAAATGACAGAGCACTTTGATGAATAATATATATGAACTAGAAATTAATAAACAATCTTAGATGAAGTGAAGAACTAGAAAAAAATATTCTTCAGTTCATTAGCTGTTTCCTTCATGTGACAATGAAATAAATGTGAAGTTAAATAAAAGACATAAGGAAGAGAGTATTGATGTTGTAATATTGCTCTTGCAGTACTGTCCTTTTGCTTTGTCTTAACTTGCTCATGCTGTGTAAAAATTAAATGACTGACATGATATCTCCAGACCAAGTGGAAATTAAAATGTTCACATGCTATGACACTGCTGTTTTTCCACATATTTGTCATTGAATTCTCTGTTTTTTGTTTGGTAGATACAACAGTGAATATTCCTGGGGTTTACTACTATCAGATTACTGCAAGCTAAAAAAATCTTTGGTAGTTGTAAAATTGAGAAATTGTCAACGAACTTTTAAAATAAACAAAACAAAAAATTAGTTTAAACAATTTAAAATAGAACTAGAGCACTGAAGAGACACAGGGAAGGAATGGCACAAGTGGTAGCACAGTTCTTTGGCATAACATCCCTTCTCCATTGGCTCTTGAAAGGCAAGACCATCTCATTTGTGTAAAATGTCTGTATATGGGTTGTCATTAAAGGAAATTGCATGATCTATCAATTTCAGGAATCTGAAATTCTGGGGGTTTCTGGGCCAGGACCTGCTTGATATTGTTGTACATTTTAGAGAACCAACAAGGGTCATTTTGACTATTGATGGTCCAGAGATATCATAAAGAGAAATCTGGAAATTATCTTGTGAAACTTACTTTTACACCCCAAATTTCCCTTTCTCTTCTGCTCTCCTTCCTTCTTCCCTTTTTATATTCATCCATATATTTAATACTGTAACTATGGGATCAAATGTTTACACTTGTTCTTTCCAGGCTGGAATGCCTTCAAAGTAGACAGCTCTTAGTTGCTGACTTCATATCAGAGATATCTGAGTAAATCTGAATACTATTGTTACACAGGATGTCAATCTAGAAGCTTAATGGTCCCCTCTGACTTTACAATCCATGAATCTGTAAATAATTGCAATAGTAACTTGAAGATCTTAGAACACTTCCAGGAAAAATGGGGTATTTAATATACAAAATATACTTGCAAAGACAAGGAAAAGTTGTTTAGGCCTACAGCCAAGCTAGCACATTGTAGAAAATTAATTTTCGTGCTTGTGCTTTCAACAAGAAATATGTCACTATGTAGGAATTATATGAAAAGGATAATCATTTCCTTTACAACAATGTGTGCTGAAAAGGAAAACTTGTATAAACACTTTAGGCGCAAATATAGCCTTTATTTTTCCTCTTTGAAAAACTGAAATACATTTTAAATTACCTGGTGTAAATGATGTAGCATGTTATGATAAAAAATCCAGCATTTTTAAATCAATGTGGTATTAGATTTTGTGATAGGGTTAAAATGCTGCTTAAATGAATTTAAGTTGCTGAATTAAATTTAGTACATTTCAGAAAATATTTATTATTTATATCAGATTCATATCTTAGGTTGAGCATAAAAACCAACCACTTGTAATTTTTCTCTTATATGAATATGAGAGTTTCCATTTTTCTTTTTCAAACTGGGTAAGCAAGTGGATCAATAAAATACAAAATAATATATTCTAGGAGTTTAAATTCCTTCATACATGTATTATTTTACAAAATCTCATATTCTTTAATTATATTTTACTTAGGGTTACCTAATCAGTCAAAGAAAATAAAATCTAGAATAAAACTGACAGTTATATACTATATTTATGATATTAGCCAAGCTAAGAATATAAATAGACATACTAAATATGTAAATTTCTTCATACCAAATATGTAAATTTCTTGATAATTTGCAGTACAGTGTATATTAAGTAAATTACCAGTATTTTCTTCAAAATAACTTTATATGTAAAATTTTTATCTGATTTTTCTTGTTTTAAAGTAATAGTTTCCTTTCCTAATAGAAGTAGTAACTACTTTATCTAGTAAGACATTTCATGTTTTAGAAATGGAATGAAATAGCTCAGGTTTTTTTTCTAATATAATATGATTTGTGGTTACTTGAATTAAAGTTTTGTGTCTATTTTAAAAGTAGGAAACCAATTTCTACAAGTTATATTGCTTATTCTGTAAAATTAATGAATTGTAATTCTGTAAAATTATCAGATTAATTATTTATAATTCTTAGTTTTTACATATATATTTTAGTTTTCTGATAAGGAAATTTATATGTGGTTTTAATATTATCTTTTAAATTTTAAAGACTAATAAGGGTTAAAATGCATAAATAAAAAATAAAGAACAAATAAACCAATAAGACAGTACTTACGGTGTTGAGATATTCAGTGGAAAATAATATTTATTGTTCAGAATTTGTAACAGAAGAAATCAATATGGAGACTGACATACACGTATTTTATGTATAGTTGAAATACATAAAGACAGTGCCTGTTTAGTATGCTGCACATCAGTCTTTGAATGCTGGCCTGCCTGTATACTTTTAAAGAATAATTACTTACTTCTTAATACCCTAAGAGGAAACATCAGAATAACAAAGCCTCTATGAAAAGATCCACAAAAAGCCAGCTGTCTATAGAAAGGAAAGAGTGCGAATGATGTCAGAAAAACTCCTAGTACACTGATGAATTTTTCATAATCAATTTTAATTTTAGGAGCAAATACAGGGGGACAAAAGAAAGTAAAGATTAAATACAAAGAGAAATCATTCAGTGAAATGATCTGGCACCAAAATGTAGCAAAGCACCAAAAATGCAAAAGGAAACAAATTTTATGAAAGTCACTCTCATAAACTGTAATATATAACCTTCAGTTTTCTCCTGTAACCATAATATGAAGGGTTTTTTATACCATATATTTAAAATTATGCTCTCTCTGTCATTGGTGTACTCAAGTAAGAGCAGCTGATATGCCAACAGCCCTAGCCATATTACTCCAAGCCAGAGGAACAGACACAGGATCTTTTTGGGGCACAAGTGAAAACAAGACTATCAGCAACATTTCTTATATGTATTTTAAAAAGGTGGAGCATGTAGTTCTAGCACAGCTCTGCAGCAATGAATGGCCTTTTAAGTGCGCCAAGTGGTACCATGTTATGATATTCAAAGCCTTAAACATGAGGTGGAAGCAGTGGGAAGGAGATGCAGCAAAGCTTTAAGCAACCCGTAGTGATATGCTCTGCCCCCAAGTATCTTCTGTAGCATCTATCAGAAGCTAAAAAGTTGTTCAGCACTCTCAAACTCTCTGAGTGCCTCAGTAGTGAGGGTGGAACCAGAAAAGAAATGGAAGCACTTTAAAAACCTGCTTCAGAAGGAAAATAAGAATGTGGCAGAAGTATAAAATATTTAGGTAAGTGAATTAGTGCTAAACATAAATGTCCATTTTTGAAGATAAGAAAAGCACTGGAGGCATAACTTTGCATAATGAGAAATAGAGAGGGGAAGAGGGAGATGAATTTGCCCCCTAGAACTGAGGAAGTGCCTCTGGCACAAATTCTCAAGCGTGTCATATCTCTAAGTTGGTGCACACAGCTCAGAGATCATACCAAAGAAAAAACTGGACATAGAACTGCCCAGACTGGAATAGCCCTGTGGGCACACTGTGGTCACCAGCACTGCTAACAGCTTCTTTCTGTGCTGAGGAAGTTAGCTTGCAGGCATGGGACATACAAACAGTGCTTTTCAGCAGGGTCTCTGAATCATCTGTGAAAGAATTTGAATCTGAATATAATCTAGTATTATGATTATGTTTAATTTTTCATAACTTTTCCATCCTTCAATCATCTACTCAAGGCGGGTCTTTGTGAACCTGGCAGGTATTCCTGAGTTATCTGTGGAAGCAGTGGATTAAATGGTAGGTAAAATGATGGTACAGGTAAAATGTGCACAGACCTTCTCTTGGAAGAGCTCTAGCTCAAAAAGTTAGGGGACCCAGGGCAGAAAGGAGCTGTAGCTGCTCTTGGGAGAAACACTGTAATACCTGGAGCAGGGTCTTGGAAGTCCTGTCTGACAAGCATCAGTCACTTCAGCACCTACAGGGAGAGTAGCATGATGCTGGACAAGACTTGAAGCTTCTCCTGATTTCCTCTGACAGGTCATACCAGCTTTATCAACCAGAGTATTTCAGATGGTAGAGTGAAACACGTATTTTCCCAAGGATCATGTCTTGCATTGTACAGCACTGGTGAGCACAAGTGTCTCTTCACAGGCTGCAATAGTGACTCATGGGTACCTTAGGAGTGGATGGCTTTGTACCAGTGTTGTTACATGAGAACACCTTTTGTACCACAGAAAAGCTGTGAATAATTTCTTGCAAAGGAGATATATTGTCTTTTCTTGTGCGGTAGTATCATGTAAGGGAGCCATGACAGTATGGAGACTGAGGGCTGGTTTATCACAGCAATATAACATTTTAAACTCAAATAATGCAGCAATACAGGAAAACAGGGTGAATTAGTAAACAAGGAGCTTTATCAACAGTAGTAGTACAGTATCTGTACAGTGCAGTGCAGTGCAATACATGCCGTGTGCCATTCAAAAAAAGTCAATAAAAAGAAGGGCTTTTAATATTATTTTTGCATAAGTGGAATTCATGCACAAGAATATTATAGTTGTTAATAAACTGACAATTTTCTCATACCTGAAGTAACGATCCCTTGCTGTGCTGACAGAGACCTTCATTTGGAAAAGGCAGTGAGAAGGATTCTGAGAAATCTCCAATGAGGAATCAAAGGTTCTTAAGAGTATAAACTCTGACACAAAATATGTTCTTTGCAAGTGCCAAAATAAGAAAAGATTCATGAAAATTTGCACGTTTAAAAATGATGTGAAAATGGGGTGTATGCATCATTTGAGGAGGCAGATCTTTTCTTTATGTAAAGTTTATATAAGGTTTCATGTTAAACATAAGCATCTTACTAAATTCTCTATCATTCATATTTCTGAATTACTTTTCTTGTGAAGAGGGCATTTCATGGTAAATTCTTAAGCAATAGTATGGACTACAATTGAGTTCCTGAAGACTGGTATGAAAAGAGCTGAAATTCATTAAAATCATGAGACTATTAGCTCCATTAAAACTCTCAGTAACATTTTCACATCTTTATTAAAAAAGAAATGCCAGATGAGTTAGCCCATAAGAAAGGATATAACTTTGAACAGAGCTATTTATAAAGATGCAGTTGTATGATCTGCAATAACATTTCAAATGCCTTTTGTCTCCACCTCAGAAATAAGCACTCTGTTTATCTTCCATTTGTCTTTTCTTGTTATTTGCAAATTTACTTCCATCAAAAGTTACAAATTGTTCATTTCTTCTTCTTTTTTGTTTCTCCCCTTTTCCTTCAGTAGTGACATACATACAGCTGTTCAATCCCTCTGAGTCATTTTGAAACCTGTGAGAGACTGCTGCAAGCAATATCTTCGCTGATCATAACAATTTGATGTAGAGCCATTTCCTGTGCAGATCTAAAGAGAAAAGTAAATTGGAATTTTATTTCAGCTGGGAAGAAAGCAGCAGTGCCAAATACCTGAAGTCATTGAAGACCTGATTTCAAAGATGATCTTAGGATTTAGGACCCAGGACACCTGTCTCAGTTAGGATGCTACTGGTAATTGGCTACCAGATGTGGTTGCCTCCCTTTTGAGCTGGTAGAAAGGTAGCAGAGCATTAGGAAAGGCTAAAGTTGCAGAGTTAGCTTTGAAATGGTAAAAGCAGTGCTAAAGAATATTTGAAAGTATATGCCCTTAGCCCAGAGATGTTTTAATGTAGCAATGACATTTTTTAACCAATTTTGGTAACAGGCTTATGCTCTAATTAATGTACTATTCTCTATTTAATCCCATGGTATAAAGTTTAGCAATTTAAAAATAGTGCCATAAAGGTAACCCTTTTTTTTTTAGGTAAATAGCTAATTCAAATATATTAATCTGTTTCTGTTACCCTGTATTTTGATAGTAGATACCTGCCCCCCTAAGTTATTGTATCTTTCTGTGTTGGGCAATATATTGAGTACATTCAGAAGAAAGAAACAGAAAAATCTTGTTCTACACAGCACACTGCAAAAAATGACAACATAAATGTACAACAAACGGAGCACTAAACAGTACAACTGAAGTATTGTGTTGTGTATTGGAATACATTCAGACATTCAGAATGAATTTCAACTGCCTTATGACATTTGGCATGTTTTTAACATCCTCTTAAGCACTGGAAAATACTGATAAAAATGTGCTAAGAGTTTTCTGGTACAGATAGAAAGCCACAGCTCCTGCCCTAACATCAAAACTCAGGAAACCTGCCCAGCTTCGATTTATCTGCTTAGCAATTTGGGAAAAAAAGGAGTAAAAGATGTCAGCTAGAGATCACAACCAAGCATGAGTCAACTGTATCAACCCACTAAAAAAAAAAAAAAGAAAGAAAATAAACCCTGACCTTCCATCTTGGTGGAGATATAACAGTTATATCTGGAAAGAGCATGGAAAAACTTTATTTTTCTACTTAATAACAGGAAGTCACACCAGGAAATAAAATGTGCAGCTACTTATGGCTAATAGGTAGGGCAGAAAATTTGACCAAAGAGAAAAATAAACAAAAAAACCAAATGTAAGACATGAAGCAGCTTAGCAAAAGAGAAGGTTGAGGAACTTTTGTAATAATCTTCAAATGCCTCCAAGGAAGATGCAGAAAAGGAGTACACTGCTCTCCACGTCTAATGTGAACAAGCTGAGAAAAGGGTTTAAATCATAGGATCAACAGTCCAACTGTTGAGTTGCCAAGTCCACTACTAAATCATGTCCCTAAGTGCCACATCTACAGTCTTTTAAATACTTCCAAGGTATGGTGACTCAACCATTTCCCTGGGCAGCCTGTTCTAATGCCTGACCACCATTCCTGTGAAGAATTTTTTCTGGAGCATGGAAAATACAAGTTCAGTGTTAAGGGGAAAAATGATGCATGATATGTCTAACTTTTCATTAATTAAAGTTATTAGGAAGATGGTTAAGCAAACAGCTTCCAGGATTGATGTAATTGTATTTAATTCTGATTTGGGTAGGATCAGATGACCTCCAGAGTATTTTTATGTATGTTTCTTTAAATTTTCTTGAAAAACAATATTTTCTCAATATTAAGGCATATAACAGCTTATATCCAACAACAACTTTTTTTGGACAACTGTATATAGGTAGTCAGTGGACAACTTTTGATTATCTGGTAACACTTCAAAAACCTGATTGCCATATTTTGCTGCCTACAGATCTATAAAATATGGCAGTGTTGAAAAACTCCTATAACTTGAGGTTTTCCCTGTTTCCCAATGTGCTTTTGCACAATCCTTTTAATATTAGACTTTATGAACCCTTTAATACATGGTACCAAGAGACATAAGTTTAACTCCCAAAATTATTTACTATTCTGCATAAATAGATAAACGATCTTAAAAAAGCAAGTATTAACCACTTTGTGAATAAATGTCCTTCACAGAAAGACTAATAAACATGGTTCCACATGCTCAGCATCATTACAGACACAGCCTGTTCATTTCTGTCTGTTGTGCCTTTTATGAATTCAAATCTCAGGCATCAATATGTATTCTATGACATGTATTTTTAACCGCTCTGAAGATGGAGGGAAGAAAGGCAAAATGGGAAAAAAGACAATTTAATTTTTCATCAGTGTTTTTCAATATAAGAAATGTCAAAGGGTTTTGTAGCAAGAGGAAGTTCTATTACTATGAATGGTTTTTCACTATTTTAATTTCTTTCATTGTTTTTAAATCACATCCAAACCTTGCCTTTTTAACAAATTTGTTCATTGGTTGAAAATGTTGAACAAATGTTATGTATACTCAAGCTCAAAAGCAGATAATGAGCTGATATGGATACTGCTTCAAATAATCAATATGTGCAATTTTGAATAGCAGCTGTTGGATAGGCTGTGAAAAGCATGTGACATCCATCTATCTCCTATATGAATTATTCCCTCTTTTACTTTACAGTTTCCAGTTTTCACCATTACCACTTTCAATCTGTTGCAGCTATTGCAAAATCTGCTGTTTTGGCAGCTGCTCCAGTCAGCAAGATGGTTCAATGTTCAGTGCTCTTAGGAAAAAAATAAAAGGGGTTATGTGCACAAATCTGTATCTAAAATAGGAAATAACTGTGAAATAGGAAATAACTGTGAATATACGTGTGACTATATAACAGTGAGTAAGTCTGGAGAGTCACCTGAGCATAGGCACCAAACTGGCATTCTTGAGCTGCTTCTCCACATGTGACAATGTGGAAGGTCCTTAAACAAGTCACTTCCTCTCTTTGCTGCTGTCTCTCTCAGTGATCCTGACTGCCTTTGTAAAGTGTTTTTTATATTTATACTAAATCAAGACTGCATGCTATTATGAGTATTATGACTATATAAATAAAAGTGACTGACCTTGTCACTCATCTGTACATCTCCACATTAGAACTACTAAAATCTGTTTTATCAACAGAAGACCTGTAGACAGTGTTGTATTTTGTGTGAAGATTTTAAGTCCTTACAATTCTTAATATCTGATTAGGCGGTCAGAATAAATCTCAATCTAGTGCATTTTCAAAGGACAGCACAATAAAATCAATGTTTTTCTTTCTAATGGAACACCATATATTCAAATGAAAAAAGAGAACAAACCAGGTCATTTTGGTTCTTAAAAAATATAGAGAAGCTGTAGTTTTTTTTGGAAGTTAAAGCAAGAAAGAAGGAGATGGAAGATTTGGGGTTAGCATTATTCACATGAAAGAAGTACAAATTAAACATCTAACAGATCAAACTTTCATAGCCTTTTTAAAGTCAAAGTGGATCTTTAAATTAGCATTCAGACTATTTCCCTCTTTCAGAACATTCAGGTATGTAAGTCAGGTTGAAAATATTTAGAGACCTTTGAACTATTCTATTCTACCTCAGGTCTTTGAAGATTGCAAAAAAGCGTTTTAAGGAAAAGAAAAACATAATGATGCTATCAACAGACACACAAAGAAAGCACAAGAAGTAACAGCCTATATTAAAGAATAGTTGATGGACAGACATAGTAGAAGTTGGGAGGGTGCATCCAGTTTTACAAATTCTAACAGGCAATGCTTTTTTTGAAAGATGATTTCTCTTGAATTATTTTTCACCTTTCTATTTTTAAGATTGTGACTTTACTTTGCATAGGAAAATCTGGAAATTGTTCTTGCCCTTTGGAAATTAAGATCTTTTTTCCTATTCATTCACACTCATGCAATAAGGCTCTCCCTCCAGAATTCCCTACAAGAATTTATGTTTCATTTTGTTTTATCATCTACAAATACACTAACTTCTCTATTAATAGGTATTTGTAGGGGAGGGGGGAAGAAATCTCTCCTGAAGTGACTTTACAATGAATACTGATAATAAAAAAGATTTCAATTAAAGATTAGTAGAGAAGAAAAAAAAACCTCAATAGATACAGTGCACTCTGCATATTCCTTAGAAAGCATAGTATGAAGTAGTACTGATAAGAGATACTCCAAATTCAGTGGTGGTTACAGATCCAGCCTGGGCACAGAACAACAACACAAAGCGTTCTTTGTTGTACATTATGTCTGGGCTTATGTGATCTAATTTAAAAGAATTTTTTTATATGACCCCTCTCTTTACAATGCAACAGGTTTTCCTCAGAAAGCTATAAAACACTAAATTAAGCTAAGAATAATGAACCATTTTCCAGCTAGTAGCAGCTTGTCACACTTATCCATACCATATATACTTTGGACTTGGACTTTAGGATACTATGACATTAACAGAGTCAACACCTGAAGCAAACTTCAAATTTTAAGCATTTTATATTTCAGCAGTTCTCTTTTTTTTTCTTCCTCTTGGCTCTGTGGAAGTTTTAGAAGTGACTGTGCACGACTAGTATAGACATCTGCTGCAGTACTTTGCTTGGTGTCTCAGGAAGAATATTACATGACACCGGCACATTAAGTCAGAGAGAGCCACTTTAAATTCTTTGCTTCAGCTGTACAAGCAGAACATAGAGGATAAATATTTTCAGCTTCACTAAAAGTAAGGATTTTTTTTTTTTAAATATGAATTTTCTTATAATGAGGATTTTTTTTTTTTTTTAAGAATGGAACTAGTAGCACCAATTATTTTCTTTGTGAATACTAAAATTTTCAGCAGAATATTGAACATCTGTGGTTGAATTTTTAAAATTTATAAATCCACTAAGATAACCCACATAGCTTTTCTTAATGCTTTTCTCCCTTGTACCTTGATAAAGGTTGTCATTTTTGGCAGCCTTAATGCATTTTATTTGTAGGTGTTAGTAATTAATTAGGCTGTAATCAGAACAATGTGTTGTTTCATAAAACTCTTCAACTGTAGGTATTCTGGGGCAAGAGGTACAGGATAAGAATTAGTAAAAGATTGTAGCTTTGCATTGATTTTCTTGCATGTCTTTTGCCTTTAAAAACACTTGAAAATAGAAGTAAATGCTTATTCAGAAAAGAAGGGAGCAGAATGGGACAAGGAACAGAGGTGAGAAAAGTTTAGATTGAATGCTTAATGCATTTAAATTAAAAAAAAAAATATTATAAAACAGGTACTCATTCATTTCAAGGCTGTCCTTTCAGATTTTATCTAGGTCATTGTGCATCAGGGACCAAGTATTAGCTCTGGCACAATGATAGGAAAGACAATGAAGTCAGCCCACAGACAAGTTTTGTCCTAACTGTTGCTAACAACTACTGATTAGCTCACAACTCTACTCAGACTGATTTAGACATTTAAAACTCCCAAAGCGTATGTATATATCCACAGAGTAACGCTATGTCTTACACCAAATAGCATCCTTGTGAGAAGATAGAGAGGGATAGAATTGTTATTTTTCTCAATAATAGTAATGGTTTCCAGTAGAGTTGCGGTCTGTGGTTCCTGTTAATGCTAATATTGAGACTGCTTATTTTCTTACATCCACTTTTCTGCAATTCAGTCTGTATCCTGCATTTGGCTCTGTTCCTCAGAAAATTTGTGCTCATACTTCTGATCCCTCATCTACATCCCTCTCTCCTCCACTGACCCCCATCTTCCTCTACTGTCTCTTTTTTCTTTCCTCAAACATTCTTCACCCTGATGTCGTACTTTCTACTGATGTTTTCCCCTTGAAACTACAGGTATGCTTTAAGCCTCTGCTTTCATAAAGACAAACAAATTCACCAGACAACCACAGATTTTTCTCCTTGCTTTTGTTCTATTTTCTGATTGTTACCCTTTTCAAAACTCCAGAATTTTTTTTTTTTTTTTTTTTTTTTTTTAACCACTACAGGTTATTCAAAAAAGTACAGTGGTTGTGTTTTTCATTTATTTTTTAAACCAACTCTAGGGCAATATGAGAAATTCATTAAACATATGAATACTGCTCAATTCACTGTTTTCCCAGGGAAAAAAAACTGTGGTTTTAAATGTTCTTACATTTAAATATTTTTTTTTTTTTTTT